>CANSNZ010001258.1:0-600000 GCA_947646795.1 Beta lomatogona | reverse complement strand
ACAACATTTGAACAAATCAAATGATTCTAGCACTCTCAATTGCTTTTATAGTAGTGATGTTGTGGTAAATGAACAGAGAACAAGTAAGACAGCTTTTGGTGGCACTCGAGCCTCACTTTCTGGCTTAGTTCGTACAGATAAGAAAAAGGATGCCCAAGCAAGTGCTGAGGTACTCAACCCAGTAAAGCACCAAAAGGTAAGGATCGTTCTGATTCAACCATCACAAATAAGTCTATACAGATAACAACTAACCAGCATACCCCAAATCGAATTAAAGAATCAAATCAAACAAATTGAGCAACCCCAAATCAAATTAACGAATCAAATCAAACAAATTGAGCAACTCGAGATAATAACTAACCGCATTACCCCAAATCAGATTCCACCATCATTATCACAAATCAAATTAACGAATCAAATCAAACAAATTGAGCAACCCCATACCAAAATTTTACATTGAACATGATCAATTGTAAAATAAAACAAAAAAATTTGAACACTAAGATTTAAACGCTTAAAAAATTCAAATCAAAACTAACCGACTGGAAGGATGATCAAAACTAACAGTACCTCCGCCATATCATGCCACCGCATTCAGGGCGGCGCATCACCCAAGAGGGCAGCAGCAATTCACACAGCTCCGACTACGGTAGCGGGAGCAGCACGAAACAGGAGAGAAAGGGAGATGCGAGCGGTAGAGAGGAAGCAAAACAAGATGAGAAGCGCCGCAATGGCTTCGGCGAACAAGGGTGGTTCAAGGCAGCAACACAGGTAGGACCGTAGGAGGACGAGAGAGTGTGTGTGAGGGTTTGAGGGTTGAGTGTTGAGGGTTGAGTGTTGAGGGTTGAGGGGTTTACTTTCCAAAACCCGAAAAGAATGAGGAAGGCAAAACCGAGTTTGAGAGGTGAAAACAAAAGTTTGGTTTCGTATTTGGGCCAAATACAAAACTCATAATACAATAAATATTTAAATGTGTATCATGGAGTTTTATTTCATAAAATTAATATAATAACATCAAAATAGATTAACTTTTAAATAAATAAACTTAGAATTATGACTTGGTCCATATATTTTATTCAAAGATATCGATGCTAATTAACTAATAGAAATCTTTAGTAACAATAAAATCAAGATTCATATTGCAACCCAAATAAGACAAAGACATTCGATACGTAATTAAATTGATAATTAATATAAGAACCGAGCAAATGTTTTTTTTTTAAAAAAAAAAATCAATAAGTAGTGTTAGTGTAGAAATTAAATAAACACGCAACACAATAAAATGTTATCTAAAATATTATAAGTGTTACTTAAAAAAAAGTGTTGCCATGTAAAATTGAGATGTTACCTATTAAAAGGTTCACCTTAAAGACTTACATATCAAAAAGTGTTACCTTAAAGAGTTAAAATGTTACATATAAAAAGTGTTACCGTGAAGTGTTATGAATCAAAAAGTGTTACGATCAAAGTGTTACCTACTGTAAAAGTGTTACTGTGAAGTGTTATCAAAAAGTGTTACGGTCAGAGTGTTACTTATGGAAAAAGTGTTACCTTAAAAGTGTTACCTAATATAAAGTGTTACACATCATTGTTACATAACAAGAAAGTGTTACAAAAGTGTTACATATATGTCAATAAAAATTGAATCTCAAAATGTGTTACCATAGAGTGTTACAATAGGTCAATTATGTAGTAGTGTTAGCGATTCACTTGGTGAATGAGCCTTTAGGCCCAAACTTATATTAACTAACCAAGGTATTTATTGGGCTTAATCAAACAACATCAGGAAAAGAATAAAACAGAGGTAATACCTCTGCTCTTATTTTGAGCAGCGACGAACGCCCACGAAGAGAGAGAAAGAGCGACGAGCTCCGGCTCAGGTGGACGGCATTGAACAGTAGTGACGGCGGCGCAGGTCATGGTGCGGCGCAGCTGCGTGCGGAGGGGGGCGCGACTCGCGAGAGGTTGAGCGAGATAAATGAGATAAGGTGCGAGAACGACGTCTGGGCTCGCGGTGGTGCAAGTGGCCGGCGACTGAAGGCGGGGGATGGAGCGCCGACTGAGGACGGCAGGTGGGGTGATTGGTGCCGGAGTATTAGGCGTGTGGTGGTGTTGTGGGAAGAGCCCCAAAACAGAGGAGAGAGAGTAAATGAGCCCTTTTAGGCTGCGATTTCCGACGAGTTTTAAGCCATTTCCGGCGAGTTTTGTGACTAAAAATGTGAATGGTGATTGATGTTTGAATGTGATGGTTCGAAGGTAGTGGTGAGGTGGTTGCCGAGAAAAATGATAGAAGGAAACTTGTTGTTTTTGTTGTTCTTTTCATCCGTGAATCAATGGGTTTTATAGATGGAATTTGGGGAACAAAATCTGATTTAGGAAGAAGATGAATGGAGAAGCAACTCTGAATTGCTGACTTTAGGAAGGAGTGGATTGGGGTGACAGTCTTGGGCAGAGAAGAAAGCTGGAGAATGTTGGCATGTTTGCCAAATGCCATAGAAGAGGAAGAAGGAAATCAGCAGAAGCTATTTAGTTGACTTTGGGAGAAAATTATTATTATTATTATTTATTTTTTTGTAACAAAAATCAGAAAATTTTCTCCAATTCTCTACCAAACTCACGTGGCTCAGCATTAGTTTAGTAGATGTGAATATTTTGTGCTTCATTGATTTAACATTAAAAACTAACCTTTTCTTTAATTCATGAAATCATAGAAATATACTATATTATCACTTAAATATTAACATTTGTAAATTAGTAGAATTTATATAATTATTTTATTTAATCGTCTTATTATACTTTGCTTAATTAGTGAGACAAATAAAATTACATTTTTAACTACTCATTATGATTAATTATTTACTTAAACACGTTTAAGTTTTTAGGATATTACAAAATAGGAGTAGAATTGCTTTAAGTACTTAAGAATATAATGCAATAATGAACCTAAATATGAATCTAAATGCTCTAAAATGCAACTAAAAACTATATATAAATATGATTTATCAGCCCGTTACTTTATGTAGCTAATTTTGACTCAAATGCTAACCTTACCGATTTCTTCAAAAGCTAACCATCTAATTCTATAATAGAAAAGGTATCCCTCTAAATCATAAATTGAGATCTAGTTATTAGATAACTCATAAATGTAATAATGCTGCAACTTAAATATTTTTAATCCACAATTAACTACTACTCCCTCCGTCCTTTTTTATAGTTTCCTTTTCTATTTTGGGCACGGAAATTAAGAAAACAATGATTGTGGTGTATATGCATAGGGAGTTGCTGTCTTTTTTGGCATTATTGTCCTTAAAAAATGAAAAATAATGGGAACATTAAATGGGTGGGCATGTGAAAAGAGGAGAGAGAGAATATAAAGTGTTTTTTGTTACATCCAACCAATGAGATTGAGGGAACATTAAATGAGAGTGTCAAAACCCATGTGAAAAGGAGGGGGGAGAGAGAGTAAAAAGTGATGTTCTAAAATAGAAACAAGGGAAATGAAAATAACATTTTGAAACACCCAAAATGGAATAGGTGAATAATAAAATGGGACGGAGGGTATACTAGTATAATTTTGACTTTGATTTTTATTTACAGTAATAATTTCAACTATCGCTTGTTCCCAAAATTGATCTGTCACATCTCTACTGGTGAGAGAGTCAGTTTAAACAAACTTCATTATGTATTAATGGGAATTCGTGGTCAAAGTTTACAAACTTCGACACACAAAATAGAAACTTGGCAAACTTAAGGGGATCCGGAAGTAGGTATAGATGAATAGAGATAAAATTTTGTGGGGAAATGAGTAACAAATACCTTGCACACGAAACCTAATCTTCCTTTGGGTTTCAAGGTTGCAAATATTGGCCAGTATATATGGGGGAATCCTGAAATCCAAATCCAAACTAATTGTTTTTGGCACAAGCAAACCAAACGAGGTAGTATTGTTTGGGTTGTAGCTCCAAATTTAACACAACATCTCCACGGTCAAGGTCGTACAATTTTTGCTCCCTTGATATTTTATACTGAACTTTACGCTTGTTTGAATGCGTTAAAAGTGGGAAAAAGACAGTGGATACCAGTAAGTCTCTCTTCATACAGATTCGGAGCTACTTATTACCAGTCTCAATAATACTCGTACTCGGGATCTGTTTGTCCAATGGACAATCAAGGATATTAAAACAGTAGGATAATAGTTCACATGGTGTCGCATTACCAAAGTATACAGGGCACAAGTTCAGCAGACTCATGACATTGTCATTGCCTGCAGGCGTCTCCCTATCCCTTTTAATGCTTTTCCTTAGTTTCTTGAATTTTTTCCCTAGATAATGTCAAATAGAGTTGTAATTCCCTCTATGTGTCAAAGTTAAAATTAATTTCATCCATACCGTCCACGTCATCACGGACACGAAAAAATATATATTTTTTTATTTTCTCCAGACAAAACCGCTACTTAAAGTAGCGGTTTACCTCATGGTGAACAAGGTGGCTGACTAGCTGAGGTAGCAAAAGCCGCCATCTCAGTTGGTGGTTTACGAAGGAAAACCGCTACTCGCAGTAGCGGTTTTGTGTGAGGGGTAGAAAAAAAAATTCAAAATTCACACAACATACTACCAATGAAGATCCCCAAATCAGAAATTCACAAAAATTTACTAACACAACACATACTACTAATTCAATTCCCAAATTCACAAAATTCCAATTACATATGCAATATTTATAAAAATTAAACTTCATTTAGGGTTGATAATTTTGAAAATAAAAAAAAATCACAAACCTAGGTTGTTGCTCCTGAATTGTGGTGGTTTTGGCGATGAAGAGAGATGGGTGGTGGTGGAGTTGTTGCTCCTGAACTTTTCGGAGATGGAAAAAAACTCACAATTTGAACTTGCATGCAGTGGAGAAAGATAAAGCAACACAATGAATCGAAGAGTGTTGCATAATTGAATTTTTGACAAAGTAGATAACATCACACAATCACACGATCAATGTCAACGAGGGAAGCAATAGATAATTTTGGGTTGTTTGCAGCAGAAAGAAAGAAAAATAGCTGGTGGTTGTGGCGGGCTGGCGATGGATGTAGAGAGGGGGAAGCAAGAGGAGGACGAAACGTAGTGGTGGGGATAGTGACTGCTATGACAGTCATATTGTGGCCTGTGGGTTGTGGGTAAGCAAGAGAAAGAAACGAGGGAAGCAAGAATATGAGGACGAGGAGACCGCTATTGTCATTGGCGGTTAGATTTGTAAACCGCTAGTGGTAGTAGCGGTTTGGTTATTGATAAATAGCTATTCGGGATAGCGGTTTATCTTACAAAACCGCTAATTCAAGTAGCGGTTTTGCTAGTGCAAAATAAAATAATAATTTTCTGCGTCTCTGTCCTACGTGGACGGTATGGGGGGAATTAATTCTAACTTTGACGCATAGAGGGAATTAAAACTCCCTTTGACATTATTTAGGGAAAAAATTCTAGTTTCTTGTACATTTTCTTGATGTCAAAAAATATATATATAATTGTATTTTCTCCGATTACCGATTACTAAAGCCGTCTAATTAGGGATGCAATCAGGGCGGGGCGGATTTTGGCATTCTCATCCCCATCCCCATCCCCACCTCACTTTTTCATCCCATCCCCATCCCCATCCCCATCCCCATTCCCATCCCCGCGGTGGGTCCGGAACTCATCCTCATCCCCGTCCCGCCATGTACACAATTAAAACCATCCCCGCCCCATCACCCACTTGGGTATCTATCCCCACCAAATCCCTACCTTCCCCGCCCTACCATCCACTTAATCATCATTTGAAACTCAGTAAATAATACTCATATACCATATATAATTTCAAATACTAATAACATTAAATATATACAGCTAGAAAAACTATTAAAGAGTGTTATAGACTTGTAATTTGTTGAAAATTTAATATTTTAAGTAGGTAAGATGTAGGGTGAGTGGGGATGGGGCGGGGATGGGGCGGAGCGAGGCGAGGATGGGGCGGGTACACCTTAAAATCCACCCCCGCCCCATCACCTATGGCGGGTATAACTTTCATCCCCATCCCCACCCAACTACCCACCAAACTAGGATCCATCCCCGCCCCATTGGGCGGGGATGGGGCGGGTCTCCTACTTAACCCGCCCCACTTGCATCCCTACGTCTAATAGGGCGTGTAAAGCATCTCCCTCTCCCTTATACTGTTCTTCCGTAGTTTCTTGTACGTTTCCTTGATGTCAAAAAAAAAATATTGTTGTGTTTTCCCCACACCGATTACTAAGGCCGTCTAATAGGGCGTGTAAAGCGAACAACATCACACAACCCCCTTTTTAAAGGGCCCAAAAGTTTTAAATTAAATGTTTTTTTAGCCATATTATTCAAACGTGAGCTTTATTTTGTCCAAAATAGTTTAACAATTATATATTTTGTAGAATATATTACTTATAATTTACAAGCTATGCATAATTTTATTATATTTAATTTTATTATATTTAGGGTCCAAATTTATAATTAACATAAAGGTCTCAAAATTTTTCAGACGAGTTTACCGATTACTCCCTCACAGTATTCCAGACTTACCGTAATACAGTCACGCACACTACTGCTTCTACAGATCTACAGATCTACTTGTGCATTACTCACGTCACGGCAAGCCCCATATAAATAGGTCAAATTCACTCTTTGCTGTCCGAGGTTCTCCCAACAACCTAATGCACACTCAACAAAATCAAAGCCTACAAAGCCAGCAAAATGTCTTAAATGGACTGGATTCACAATAATTTATTCTGCATCCAAACTGACTTCATCATACAAAAACTGACTATATTAAAAAAAAAAACCTACTTATTGTACGAAAACTTACTATATAAAAAAATGAAAAATTTGCCAAAAAAAACCTTTTACGAGTTCATTTTTGCGAAAAAAAACCTTATAAAACATTTTTTGCAAAAACAAACCAAAATCAAAATTATTTTGCGAAATGAAACCTAATACCATTTTCCGGCGTTGACCATCTTAATTCCGGCGTTGACCACCACCTAACCACCACTACCACCACCTGCCGCTAGCACCCACCCACCCCTGCAGCCCCCACTTCACCGCCACCCCGCCCCCCACCACTGCAGCCCATCCCACCCCCACCAAACCCCCAACTCCTCCTCCCCCCCCCCTCAAGCGGCCCCCACCCCCCCTTCGCCCCTACCCTCTCTCATCTCCCTTCTTCCTCTCCCTCACCCTCCCTCCTCTCCCTTCGTCCATCCCCCCGCCCCGTTCGCAACCCCCTCCCACTCCCACCCAGCTAAGGTTTTTCCGGCGCCCTAAAGCATAAAGATAGGAGAAAGAGAGAGCAGTAGATAACGGAGAGAGAGAGCAGTAGATAACGAAAATGGGGGTGGGGGGCAAGGGGAGGGTTGCGAGGGGGTTTTGGGTGGCGCAGCCGATGGGGAAATGGACAAAGTGAGAGGAGAGGAGGGAGGGGCCGCCCGCTGAGGGGTGGAGGGAGGGGGGTTTCCCGGGTGGGCGAAGGGGGTGGGGGCCTGAGGGGGGGGGTGAGGGGGTGAGGGAGGGAAAAATGGAGAGGAGAGAGGGTAGGGGGCGAAGGGGGTGGGGCTGCCGCCCTGAAGGGGTGGAGGGAGGGTTGGGGGTTGTTGGTAGTGGTGGCTAGGTTTCATCTTGCAAAAATAATTTTGATTTTGGTTTGTTTTCGCAAAATAATTTTGATTTTGGTTTGTTTTCGCAAAAAATGCTTTATAAGGTTTTTTTTCGCAAAAATGAACTCGTAAAAGGTTTTTTTTGGCAAATTTTCCTAAAAAAATTGACTAATATCATACAAAAACTGAGTATATAAAAGGTGATTATATCATACAAAAACAGACTATATCAAACGAAAGCTGACTATATCAAACGAAAGCTGACTATATCATATGATTTCCAACGCAAAATAAGTTTTTATGAACCCTGTTCATTCAAGTTTTTTTTTTTTTGGCAAAACCAGTCTACACCTACAATATTAAATCCTTGCCAACCACTCAACTTGGTGCCCAAGTATCCGAGTATTTCTACCGCCCCTTTGCTTCCTTTTCTTACTTTTTTTTTCAACACAAAATAATAACAATAATTAGTTTTCAGTCCCGGGCGATACTCCAGGTTATTAACATTTCCTTGTTAAAAAATAAAATATGTTGGATAGCTTATTGGTTAAAACTTTAGTATATTAACTTGAGGTCACGTGGTCGAATCTTATATGGAGCATGTTTCGAACTTTTTTTAAGGGTCGTTTGGTTCAAGGTATGGAAAGAAAAGGGAATGGAAACAAATAGAGGAGAGAAATGGTAACAAAAATTGTTAGCTTTATTAGGTGTTTGGTTCAAGCCATGGAATGGAAATGGAATGGTAACCATTACCACCAAATAATGTATTTTGTTACATGATGGGAGGGAAGGGTAACAAATTGGGGGAGTCCATTACCACCAAGTAATGGTAATATATTGATGAGGGGTTGAACCAAACAAAAAGAATGGGAATCGGTAATTGATTCCGCTTCTTGGAGCCCAAAAATCACGAACCAAACATGCTCTTAATGTGCATAATGTCAATGATGACATGGATTGAAACGATTAAAGGGAGAGTGCCACAACCAATTTTTGGGATTTGGGGAGATTATCCCAACAGATTTCAGTCATTTCAGTACTCCTTTCAATTTTTAAATAGAAATATATAATTTATATTCAATATGGTAATAAATTTGATATGATCTTTCCTCTTTTTGTATGTACCTTAATGTTTAAGTAATTTTTGTTTGCCTTGTTCACCAAACGAAAAATTGGATATAAAGGAAGTTAAAGAAGACAATTGAGAAATTGAGCTCTTTCACTATATGAAAAAGAATAGTAGTTTACATGGCAAATTTTAATGGTGAGTATGATGTTAATATAATTGCTGAAGCAAAGTGCTTGCTGAACAACCGCAAATAAGTACATGCACCCAAGTGCATGTAGAGCATGGTGCGCCCTCTTCTAAACTACGTCGTTTTATCATTTTTAGAGTCTATAATTTTAAAAAATTGTTGTTATATGTTTCCTAAAAATCTGCAACTAAAGATTCCGTTATCAAATTTAAATTTAGAAGGTAGATGTTCTTCTACCTTAAGCGTAGATGTTCATTTACTATATGTTCTTTTCATTATAACCTATGTTCTTTTATAAATATAGATTTACATGTTCTTTAATTTTAAGTCGTGTGTTCTTTTTCAAAGTAGAAAAGTTGTTGAAAAAAGTTCGTGTTCTTTTATGTAAATGGTATGTTCTTTTTGGGTGCACAATGAGCATTGTGCACCCTAGTGCATAATCCAAGCTTTGCTGAACAACATCATTTTGCCAAAAAATCCAGGTCTTCCCGAACACCTCATACTAGATCAAATTCTGCCGAGACTTCCGGTAAAAACTCTAATTCGTTTCAAATCTGTTTCTAAATTTTGGCATTCTATTATTTCTTCTCCTAAATTTGCAAAAACCCACTTCAATTTCTCTTCTTCATCTCCCCATCTATTTATCATATTTACTAAAACTATTGATACATCAAAGTTCATGTTATTACCTAATGATGAGCACAACAATTTCAAAGAGGTACAAATAGAGTTTAATCTTAAATCGGGTCTTGAACCACACCAAAATCCCATAATACGATATGTGGGTTCTTGTAATGGCCTCGTTTGCTTGCATAATTACTTTCATGTCTATAAGGATTACGGTTTAGAAGAAATACCACATAATGAATATTCATTCTTCTCTCTATGCAATCCTGCTACACAAGAGTACTGTAAAAGTGCAAGCCCTATTTCTTCTAATCACTTGGCAATTAGTAGTTGGTTTGGTTGTACATCATCTGTAGTAGACGACTTCAAGATTGTTGCTCCTTTTGAACCAAATGATTTTATGGCCTCTTTTGGTTTTGATGAAGATTCTATCCTTTACTATGTATATTCTTTGAGGACTAGGAAATGGAAGAGAATCTGCGATCTTAATAGGGTTCGTTACTATGATGGTCGTTTGAGCTATAATACAATGGTCAATGGTGTTTGATGATATTTTGTATTGGTCTCCCCGAGACCTGGACTATGAGGAGATGCGGCCCAAGCGCATATTGAAAGAACTCCCGTTGATGGATTGGCTTATTACATACAATTATGCAAACTTTTTTGTAATGAATGGTTGCCTGGTGTTACTTTGCCGAATTTATCAATCAATTAAGTCTGATCTTTGGACTCTGAAACAACATGCTGACTGGAGTTCTTGGGAGAAAACGATTTCTGTTCATCATGGAGACTTACATTGTCTTAGTGTCTTTCCCACCGGAAAGCTTTTTCTATATGATGGAGTAAGTGCACTATGCTTTGCGGAGCACTTCAAGATTATCGACCTAAATACTCAAAGACAATCTCAAGGAGAATCATATTTTTGTGGATAGACGGTCTAGGAGGTTATTTTGAGACTCTCATTTCGCCTTTTGGATCAATCAAGTCTGCGGAGGAGGAGGATTATGAGGTTTGATTATGTATGCTCATGGCCTTTTTTGTATCAAATCTTCCTAGTGTTAAGAGTTATGTTGTTCTCGTGGAGAAATTTTAAGCTAATACAAGTTTTTGATGATTCACTCTCACATCAATAGATAAACATCCACCATGTTAGGGTGTTTTAAAGTTGACTTTGAGTGTGATTGTTCAACAACTAAAGACTTCACTTTTTCTCATCAAGTAATTCAGTTGAATTTTTTGTTATGTATGTTTTCAATTTTACTCTATAAAATTGACAGACTGATATACTTGACGAATGTTGATTCAATCATTTTGTTATTTTTTGGCCTTTTTTTCTCCTTTCTTTTCAAGACTACTGGATATAACATGTGAACAAAATGAAATGTGTGATACAGAGTATATGTGGTTTTTGCAAGCTGATGCTTGTTTTGCAGAGAATACAAAAGTAATGTTAGGATGAAGAGTTCTGGTCTAATAAACAGATTAACAAGAGTGCAGACGATAGAGTGTTTTCTTGAAGGGGGCAGAGAACTATGACACTACTGTTAATAGTTCACTAGATATGCTGGGATTTAGCGTGTGCATAGAATTAATACTTTGAACTTGGACTTCATCTATACTCCTACTAGAATTTTATGCGTGTGGGACATCACGTGTAGTGGAAACCGCCAAATTTGAATTGCTGTTTTTTTAATCTCTTTTTTTTTTTTTTTTTTTGATAAGGAGAGAAAAACTAGGCTAGCCCCTAAGATAGGACCAACCTAAAGCATCCTTTCGGATGATAGAGAAAAAACAGGATCATTAGGTTCAAACCAAATGACGAGGAGACCGAACCGAATGACCCTTGAGAGCCGTAAAATCCGCCGCTTGATTCACTTCACTGAAACAATGGTTGAAAGAGAAAGAAGACAACGCCCTAAGATCCTTCCCTGCATCCATAATAATGTTAGTAATTTCCTACGGGATATCTTCCAAACATTCTTAATTAAGAGAATTAACAACCACTAGGTTATCACCCTCCACAATAAGATGAGAAATTCCTAACGAAATGGCAGCTTTAATGCCTTCTCTCATGGCCCAAGCTTCAACAACCAGAATAGAATTATTAAAGTGAAGACTACCCGCACCCATAACAGTAATATTTCCTTGGTCATCACGAATAATGTAGCCAAAAGAGGAAGCACCAGAATTCACTTTTGAACCATCGAAATTAAGCTTATAAATATTACTACGAGGCTTGTTCCACCAGACCTCCTTAGGGATCTTTAAGGGCAGACTATTTAGAGGGACAGAGAGACAATCCTCTAGATTATTCGCATGATTCTAGTCTTTCAAGAAACGAACAATGATCAACGTAGCCTTAGAAGGAACCAATGCCTCCTCTTGAAAAATAACTCTATTACGCGCAAACCAAATATGCCACCAGATTATGAAAATTTTACAAATTTCCTCATGGCTGAAATTGTCCCTCATGCCGGAAATATTCTCACTTAAAGACAAATTTCTATTAAAACAAGGCATGGTAGGCCAAGAGCCATGGGTCTGAAGACTAACAAAAACATTGTGGGCAAAAGAGCAATCACAAAAAAGATAATAGACATCTTCTTTATGAAAGTTGCAGAAAACACATTCTTGGGGAAGAAAAACATGACTTTTTTCAAGTCTATTTTTAGTAGGGAGACCATCCATACAAATTTTCCAAATAAAAAACCTAATATTCGGGGGAATATTACTCTTCCATAACCATTCAAACTTAACTTTTGGGGTATAATGAATACCATAGCCTTGCAATAATTTAGCTCCTGACTGAACCGAGTACTCACCATGAGAAGTTAACCCCCACACCAAATTATCTTCCATATCTGAAGAAGGAATAAATAGACTTTTAGTGTGTCCATTAACACACTATGCGAGACAAAGGCCGCCAACTTGGAAACCATCCATTGGTTATCCAAAAGAGATGAAATCACTAACCTTTAGAGAGGCATCATGCTGCTGATCCTGAAATAAATCCACCAAAGGGAAAGCATAAACCCAATTATCAAACCAGAAAGAGATATTGACCCCTTTTCCCACCTGCCAACGAATACCCTTTCTAAAAATAGGTCTCAAAGACATGAGCTTTCTCCATTGCCAAGCGCCGAAGAAGAAGGATTATGATCCCAAATGCTATCATTCTTTAAATATTTTCTTGAAATCATTGTGACCCAAATATTATCTGGAGATTTTAAAATTCTCCAAATAAGTTTCAATTGAAGAGCAATATTATTAACACTTGCTTTCCTAATACCAAGGCCTCCATAACACTTAGGTTTGCAAATTTTATCCCAACCAACAAGATTCGGGCTTGAACTATCAACCTTCTTATTCCAAAAGAAATTTCTATTAATTTTATCAAGACTAGAAGTATTGGTCGAAGGAAGAAGAAAGCTTTGCATCTGAAAATTAGCCTTAGTAGATAAATTAAATTGAATTAGAACCGAACGACCTACTTGAGAGAGCGAGTTAGCTTTCCATTTTGATAACTGCTTCTGGGATTTATCCACCACTTCTCCAAAAGTTTCTTTTGTCACTCTTTCCGTAATAACAGGGCAGCCTAGGTATTTACCTAGTGACAGAGAGTAGTCCATCTCCAGAATGTTCTAAAACTCATCACAATCTTGTTCCGACACATTAGTCGTACACTGAAAGGCCAACTTACGAAAATTGACCAATTGACCCGACATTCTACAATAATCATCTAAAATACTTTTAATGGCACAACAGGTTCATGAGTTAGCTTTTGCAAATAGAAGAGTATCGTCAGCAAAAGTTAAAAGGAATCTTAATACCAGATCTTCCAATTTTAACACCTAAATCCTTGGAACCAAAGAAACTCTGCTGATGAACTTTCCTAGCCAAAAGTTCAGCACACAAAATAAATAGATAAGGGGACAAAGGGTCCCCTTGCCTAATACCATGTGAAGGAAAAAATTGCTTACCAGGAATACCATTCACTATTACCGAGAAAGAAACAGAAGAAATACAACTCTTAATCCAATCAATAAATTTACTATGGAAACCTAACTTCTCAAGAGTAGTAAAAATGTAATTCCACTCAAACATATCATAAGCTTTCTCCATATCAAGCTTAATAGCTAGCCATCCCTCCTTACCTCCTTTATTTTTAAAAGAATGGAATACCTCATGAGCAAGCAAAATATTATCCTGAATAATTCTTTCTGGAATGAAAGCCCCTTGAAGAGGGTGAATAATGTTTCCCAAAGAAACTTTTAGCCTATTAGTTAAAACTTTCGCAATGATCTTATAGATGGTAGAACACAAACTAATTGGTCTAAAAGTGTTAGCCGATTATGGATTATCAATTTTAGGGATTAGAGTAATAAACGTATGGTTAATCTCTGATAACGTTCTACCTGAGTGGAAAAAAGCTTTAACTGCCTTCACCACAGAGTTGCCAACTAACGACCAGTATTTTTGAAAGAAATAAGGAGGGAAACCATCCGGACTCGGAGTTTTATCTGGAGCTAGATAAAGAACTGCATCTTTAATTTCTTCTGTTGAAACCTCTTTTATGAGCTCTAAATTTTTATTATGTGAAATTATAGGGGTAATTAACTATTAGTTACAAATCGCAACTGTAAGTCTTTAGTGATCACTTCTTCAATTTGCAAAGGATTGGTTACCGTTAGCCCATTACTAGTTTTATACAACTTGATAGTATTTCGATTTTTCCGGATAGAAGCACTAGCATGGAAGTATGAAGAATTAGAGTCACCTTTAAGCCAGAAATTATCTCTACTTTTTTGTTTCCAATAGTTAGACTGGTATGAAAACAAATCTCGACGTTTAGAAAGAAGTCTTTCTTGCTTATTAACATGTTTTTCATTAAGAGGTTCAAGGATTAGCTTATTTTGAACAACTTCTAATTGAGAATCTACAAGCGAAATTTGCCTAAAAATATTACCAAACTTTGTGCGATTCCAATCTTTGGCTTTTTCTTTTAGTAGACGCATTTTTTTAACAAGGCAAAACATCATAGAGCCTTGAAATTGATTGCACCAAGTTTTTTTCACAAGAGTATCAAAATCTTTACTTAAACACCGCATTTTTTCAAATCTAAAAGGAGGAGCTTTAGCCGAATTTGACGCATTCAATTTCAAAGAAACTTGGCAATGATCCGAAGAAGTAAAGATATGATATTGAAGTTTAGCTAAAGGAAACAGATTAAGCCAACTAGGATTAGCAATAGCTTTATCTATTCTTTCTAAAGTATTATCTACTCCACCTCTTTTTCTTCTCCACGAGAAAGGTTAACCAAAAAATTCAAGTTCTAAGCAATTAGTAGAAGATAAAATGTTATTAAACCTTTTTATCTCGAAAACTTAAAAGGAGCTCCCCCCAATTTGTCATCCTTGGTGCTTAATTCATTGAAATCACCCATTAAAATAAACGGCTCACTTAAATTACTAACAAATTAAAACACTTCATCCCAAAACTCATTTTTGTCCATAGAACTAGCAGGAGCATAAAGAAACAAAATGACAAACGAAATTCCAGAATTTAACAATGAGATTCTACATGCTATAAATCGAGTAGCAATAGATAAAACATGAAGATTAAAGGGATTAATCACATCATCTTTCCACAATAACCAGATACCACCTGACAATCCTTGGGTAGGGATGCATTCAAAATATGTGAAACCAGACCGCCGCAAACAAGCATGGGAGGGGGGAAGGACATATTTGGTTTCGCATAGCATTATAATAGATAAACTGTTTACATTGCAAAAAAGTTTTACTTCTTCTAATGCATTATTCCTTTTGCATCCACGGATATTCCAAAAGCCCAAAGACATTTAAAACAATTTTAAGCATCCAAAAACCATCATCTATCAGGGGAACTTAAACCTTGGATCTCTTCAGAGCTGAGGATGCTGAATCCTCCTCACCATTACCTTTCCTTCTCTGAGAAGCAATGGATAGAGAAGTGGGTTCCATAAAGGGCTCCTGCTCAACACCCATGGTACTAATATGCTTAACAATGGAGCTCTCAGAATCAACTGAATGGAAGGAGTTCTCAGGTTGAGTATGAAACTCACCAAAAGAATTATTATCATCATGAATAATCATGGTAGCATTTTCAACACCAGATTCAAACACTGACAGATCACCAAGAGCATGATCATTTAAATTGGATAATGGGCCAAACTGATTACCTTGCATGAACTCCTCAGGATAGACAATCTGAAGAGGGACTGGGGACAGCACCATGGACATATCCATAGGTGGAGCAAGAGCCATCCTTACACCCTCACTTCTCTCACAGAGCGAAACATCATTCAGAGCAGCTTGGAAGCAAGCATCAGAAGGTAAATGACTAGGAGCAGCATTATAACCAGCCTCATCATCAGAGTCACTCACCTCATAGCAATCTGGAGCAGCAGCAAAAAGAACAGCTTTCCCTTTACCTTTTCCATAGACAGGTTCATCATTTTTACCAGCAGGGACAAGAGGTCTATCTTTGAAAACAATACCAACTTTTTTTTTCTTACCAGAACCAACAACAAGCTTATCATGAGACATAGATTTTTGATTCATTGACTTCTTTTTATAAGGGACTCTAGAAACTGACTTAGGCTTAGCTTGCACCACATTGGCTTTCTCAGCCCTGGTGACAAGCTTATCTAGCCTTGAAGCCAGAGATAGAATCCCAGCCAAACATTTTTGCTTAGGACTTTTCAGCAGAGAAATAGAAATTTCTTTTTTAGGTGCATGAAGCAAAGGGCAGACATCAATAACATGCTCCTCAGAGCCACAGAAAGCACAACCGGTAGAGAAATCCTCATACTAGATGTTATACCCACGCACTTTACTACCAGTTCTAGACAATTCAGCATATTGCAACAAAGGCTTAGTTATGTCTACATGAACACAAGCTCTAGCAAATCTCAACTTGTTTCTTAGCAGAGAATTATTATCAAGTTTGACCAACACACCCACATTATTAGCAGCAAAGAAATTGGCAATGGACTCATAGTTTAGCAATTCATAAGGAAATCTGGGAATACGCACCAAGAGATCAACCCATTTGATCTCTTCTAGAAAGGGGTCAAAAAGAGATTTCCAGGCTTGTAGCACAAAGAGTTCACCTTGGACATGCCAAGCTCTCTCTGACCACACTAAGCAAAGGTCATTAGGGTTAGCAAATTTTAACAAAATCCAATGGTTACCCATTTCAATGAACTCAATTTCCCCTCTAATAAACTTCCATTCAGCCTTTGTACGAGAAACTATGGTACGCACATTCAAAGGCTCACCCAACATCTTACCTATCAAACATGATTTGGATAGCTCTTCAATATCTCTCTGAACTTCAGGGAGCTCATCAATGATAACAACCTCAGGAAATATAGCATCAGCCGAAGGATCATACACACAATCAGCAAGAGGAGCATTAGCAGCAATAACAACAGGGTTATCACTCACAATAGGACACTTTCTTCACCAGGAAACATTACCCCATCATTCTGGCGAGGACAAGAAGACATGACATCATTTTTGAACGACATAAGAACAAATTTAGGGAATTTCACACTTTTACTCAGAAAACAAATAATGCAACAAGAATGCGAAGTGAACAGACAGAGAGGCAAGAAGGAGAAAGAGTGGAAATGAGAAACTAACCATCCAACCCCTTGTATAGCAAGAATAAATCACACGAGCAAAATTCCACATACACTTCAATCTAACTTTAAAAATGAAACTTACCATCACCATAAATGCTAGGGTTTCATTTTGAGTAAAGACTCTGCACACTTGAAGAACAACACGCCAAAAGACGAAGAGATTTTGAGATAAAATCTCACTAATAATGAATGACATCACGACAAACACCTCCACTCTCTCACACAACACTCGAGCTCTCTGCCACACAATTTATGAAGGAAAAGCCAATACCCAATAAAAAGCCCCAATTTTCAGAGAAAACCCTGGAAAATAGCACTTTAATTGGAACAGCTGACACAATTTATGGGTAACAGCATGTAAACTCTCTCTCAACCAAATTAAACAGAACTTTAATTGAGAACTAAACCTACCCCCATAGCGTAGGATTGAATAATTGCAGCTAGTAAATTCTATTTTACCAACTTTAAACCAAACTAAACTAGCGCAAAACAAACACGAAATCTTAATTGTACTTTGACAATGACGAAAGGAAAATATTTCAGCAACTAGGAAGAATTTGCAGAGATTAGAAACAAATGAAAAAGGCTTACGGATTTTTTCGGGATTTCTAGGGTTTCTCGGGTTGGCAATTGGGGCTTTTTCCCTCTTTCTTTCTCTTTCTCTTTCTAGCTTTCTCTCTCATCATTATTTTTCACAATTCGCTGTATTTTTTTCTGTAAAAATAGTTAATTTTGAGTTATTGTGTTTTTCTTAATCTTTTCTTTTTTATGCAAGTCTTTTGATATATTTTGTATGCTTGGAGGATAGGGTGGTAATTTCATGTGGACACTACCACCCGCTACCCTCCCTTATATAATAGAGATCATTGGTCTCCAATTCTTAAGGTCCTCTCTCCTTGGGAGTTGGGACTAATTGACGAGGGATCACCTTGAGGTTTAATTGTATCTGTTGTTTTCATGATGATTAATCGTGTAATTGGCATGATATATGAAGTATTTTGTTCGGGTGGTGTTGTCGTCTGTATGAAACCTGGGCTTGAATAATAATCTAATTTGGGTAGAACTTACTAAACTAGAAGAATAGCTAATATTCACAGAGTGGTGTTGCTGTATGGAAATGAAGCTTCTTGATTTAGTATTACTAGTATTGGGACCCGGGAAAATGCCTAGGCTTTTCCTGAAAAATATGTAGATTTTTGAAATATTCACATACCTAATTTGACTTTGGTTTTTGATCGATGTACAACAACAAAAGTGATCCTGTAACATGCTAATAGATTTTTATATATAATTATATTGATAATATCAAATAAACGTTTTATAAAATAAACAAAGGTATTAAGGATTAGAGTTTTTCAATGTCAAACATTATGGTGAACTTAAAGTGGTGCAACTATTTTGAAATAAAATAAGTATTTCATATTATTTTTTTCATTGATTTGTTTTAAATAAGAAATTAGATTTTTATAATTTAATAAGTAAAAAATTTTAGTTTTTCTTTCTGAGTTGGATCGGTTAAATGTGTAATAAACTTACTTAAAGATCATTTTTTTTGTTTGGTGTTTCTACTTTTCTTTCTATCTCGTTTTCATTAAATCTCCAACAAAATAATATTAAGAAGCATGTGGACTCTCCATATTACTTCCTGATATTTCTTCTCGCTTCTCCAGTAAGCTCCATGGCCCCTAAATGGACAATGGTGTTTTTACTTTTGTACTTTTTATACTTATTATTTCTGGACTCTTCTTTTTCTATCTCTCTCTTTTCTTTTCTTTTTATTCTGGCCCTATCTCGTTTTCATAAAATCTCCAAGAAATGAAGATTGAGAAACATGTGGACTCTCCATGTTATTTCTTTATGCTTCTTCCTGCTTCTCATGTAAACTCCACGGCTCCCGAAATGGACAACGGTATCGCTAAATCCGACTCATTATTGATAGAAGAAGAAGAAGAAGAAAAATGTTCATGACCAGTTGATTATCAAACCCTCCGACACTTGATGTACTGTGAATTTTGCTTTCTACCGTACTAAAAATTGAAGCCATTCAACCTTACCTCAAAGTTGCAATGCTTTCCAACTATATATTTCATGGCTTGTGGGTGGATCTCTTTGTCTACAAATATGGCCTTATCTTATACTACATGTTAAAAGAGATGAAAGTTTTCAATGCTAATATTATGAGTATGTGGCTTTTGGTTATTTGGTATACCCTTTTTATTGTGTTAAGAAGTGTCATTAATTGAATTTTTATCAACTTCTCTGCATGTTTGTCAAATAGGACATATGTTGTGCTAGTTGTTTCATCTTTCACTCAAACTTCTACTCTATACCTGTTCATTTTTTGTGTTGAAACTTACGTCAAATAAAATAGTTGGGATCTATTGATATGAAGTAATATATATTACCTTGTATGGGGAATTTTTATTCTTCCATGCAATTGTTCCTGAAAAATTTCACACATTGTTTTTTGTAACTTTGATGTGTATTTGGGACCAGATGGGAAGAGTCAATCATTGTTTATTTTGATTCTTCTAATCATAGCTTGCAAGTTATATTTTGGTATCACTTTGATCAAAAGAGTAACAAGAATACATGATTAACTTAATACGAATTTTTTTTTAATATATAAGTTCGAAAGTATTGATACTAATTCTAACATGAATAAGATTTTTAGAAAAGATGGAGGTGAAAACTAATAACTGACTTCTTTGGACAGAGACCATCACTAATTCTAATTGCAATAGGTTTTATAAAAGATAAACATGAAAACCAACAAACTACAGTAATTGATGATTTCTTTTACAACAAGTCTTCCGTGTGGCATAGACAAACTAACTATATTAGACATAAGTATCCCCTTCAATTTATATAAATAACTCATATTAATTATGAGTAACTCCAAAAAATTATAAGTAACCCTTATTATATTAATTAGTAACTCCTAAGATAAGTAATCCGAACATGAGACTTAAATAACCCCAACAATCATCAATAACCCCTACTATAGTTATAAGTAACCCCAATAATTATAAATAACCCATACTATATTAACTAATTAGTAATTTTAAGATATAATATTAACCTTATATGTAGACCAGTCACACCGTTAACTATATGCGTTGCCATATAAGACTTTGTGTTTCTTTTATACGTTACTTTTAGTTGACCTCTGATTGTTTATTTTTTATTTTCAAAACAAATAACAAAAATTTATAACATGCATGCATCTTAGTTCAAATATTTTAGAGAATTTTAGAGAAATTGCTAATTTTCACAAAAAATTTGATATCTCATAAATGGATCTTGTTTTAAATTATTTTTAAAATACTTTTCAATGGTACAAAAATTATAACTTTTCGTAATTTATATTAAAAATTATAATAAATTAACTATAGTTAAGTATTTCATTGTAAATCAAACTCTATTTTTCTTACCCTAAA
Organism: Beta lomatogona; assembly: GCA_947646795.1. Taxonomy (NCBI): domain Eukaryota; kingdom Viridiplantae; phylum Streptophyta; class Magnoliopsida; order Caryophyllales; family Amaranthaceae; genus Beta; species Beta lomatogona. Next base: position 579,345 of record CANSNZ010001258.1, on the reverse strand, counting down.
CTATATGTATGTAGTTTTATCAATTTATAACTTTAGTTCTTTTCAAAATTAATGATATGTCACTTAATAAGCTCGACAAATGTTGTCTAATAAAGACGGTAAATGTCGTCGTGCGCTGGCTTTTGGACTCTGCTTTATATATTAGTTATACGATTTATTAGCTCGTGCATTGCTTGATTTGTAGGGTAATGTAAATACATACTTCAAAAGAGGAAGTTTTGGAGAGCATACTCCTCAAGTTTTTTAGAACATAAACAGTGCCACGTAGGCATGTCATATCATTCTATTTATTTTTTTTAAAAAATAAAGTTCTAAATAGATAAAAATTCATATATGGAGTTTTGGATAAGGGAGAATTAGAGTTTGGTTTTGAATAAACAACCTAAATTATTATACTAAGTTAATTAAATAAAACATTTTGCACATGATTCAGATTATTATAATTGCACATGATAGTGCTCGAAATATGCTTCCAAATAAGATCTCGATCTACAATATAGTTCTACAACTTATGAAAATATATTAATTTAGAGGAATAGTAACGTATTATTCACATTAAATATCACATAATTATGTCATGTCATTCTTTTAAATAACTATGTTCTTTAAAAAATTTATTTTTAGAAATAGAGTTATATAGAGATAAAAATGCATATCTATAGTTTGGATAATGAAAAGTTAAAGTTTGATTTTTTTTTATAAACAACCTAAAGAGATTATACATATGAATACAATTCTACCACATAAAAATATCACATGTGTATTACACGGGCTTCAAAAGCTAATTTATAAATTCAAACGTAAAAAGAAAAAAAAAGTGCGCCCACCGTGGGGCTCGAACCCACGACCACAAGGTTAAGAGCCTTGCGCTCTACCAACTGAGCTAGACGGGCGACTTGATAATGATTATACTTTCTTCTTATATATTGGTTGGGGGACTCTGCATTTGCAAGGGAACCAAAAGCATTACTCAAATAATTTGGAACTAACCATTGCACTTTGCTACGAGTTCGTCGGGTATTTCGTGGAGGGCAAATGGTAGTATGATTCCTAAATACTACTTTAGTTACTACTTACCTAGACCCAAAACCGATTTATTTGGCCAAAATGAAGATTTGAAGTTGCTCCACAACCTGAAATAAACCTATATTGACTAAAATCTCAAAACTAAACTATATTAAATCGAAATCATATGGCATCTACAATAGTAGTTAAAACCTAACAAAAGCATATCAAATGAAATAAGTAAAACTCCTCCAACAAATATGATCATTGAGGTTGACATGGATAAGATTCAGCTGATTGTAGAAAAACCAATATTTATTACGAAATTAAATTAATTCCGGTCAACAAACTAATTTACGGTAGAATAAAAAATAACATAAAATCCAAACTCTCAGGAGTAGAAGGAAAAAAAAACCCAGATACATATAGAGTAGCACTACATTAGAGAGGCAAAAGATACATGATTAACACTAAACTTAACTAATAATGAAAGAGAAAATTAGGCATTGTCTTCACTGGAAAAAGTTTTATGACGACCCCTAGATTGAGGGAGAAAAACTACGGTTATATTTATGAATATTTCTATTTATATATATTGATTTACACTTCTATCGGCCTAGACATTTGTAATTTACACATGAAACAGACTTGGGTGATTAGTATTGAGAGAGCCCGACCAAAGAAAATGATTATAAGAATTTATATCATTCTCTCAACCATCCCTTTCTCCATCTTTGGCCAATCCATATTCTCTCCTACCTCCTCAAGAGCGGAATAGCAGTACAGTTCATCAGTTGAACCCAGCAACCGCAACCAAAGGGCGGTCGAAAGCATCCTAACTCCATCAAACTCTGCAGCTTCACTATCACCTTCACCATCAACCGCAACCGCATTATCTTCACCATCATCACCAACAAGCGATTGTATATGCTTCCGGAGATTGACATCGTTTTTTTTATATCTCCTTCGACTTTCTAGGTCCAGTTTTTTCTCTCTTTGGTTTAATCCTGTCCTTGAGCAGCAGTTTCCCACAACAAGTATAGCAAAATGGGTCTTGTATGTGTGAACTGCAGCAGTTGGAAACACCATAGAAAATGGTTCGTAAAAGGGAAAATTTTACCTTCTTGGCTCCATTCGAGTTGACCGATTTCTTCTTTTATGGTACAGCCTTTCTCAACAAGAAAGAATCGAAACAATGAAGTAATATTTTTCCAGTATGGAAACTATCAATAAAATCTAATCCAATTCTGAACTTAAAGATGCTAATTACTATACTTACAGTAGTATATTCAAATACATTCTGAACTTGAAGGTGCTAATCAACTTTATTGCCACCTATAGCTATGCTTTATGTTACACTGTTTGGTCAAAAGGAAAGCATATCAAGCTGAACTTTTGATTGTGTCAGCCCATTCTCAGGCCTCTTCAAGCTAATTAGCAAAATTCTTTACAGTTTCAAATTACTCCGTCTTTTATGGTTTCAACTCTCTACTTACTCCTAAATTGATCACAATGTGTGCAATTCTTGGATTTTAACAACTGATGGATTAACAAGTTCTTCCATTTTGTTGCGACCACCAACGAGCGATATAGACAGTACCTTACCAGCGAGAATGCCATGGCTAATACTACTAGTAGCTGCACCAACAATTACAACACAGGTGATGGACAACGTGCATAATTCACGCTGATAGCGAATATGAAGATTGGCTCCTGAGCTTCTTCGTCCTGTGACTACCAAGAACGGTTAGGACGTTAGTTATCATATCATAAATAACTATATCCAGGTTTTGAACAAAATCTCTTAGGTTTAAAATATGTGATAACTCTTCAAGATTCAAGATCATATTAGTTTCAGAGAATATTCTTAAATAATATCGATAAATCAGAAAAGCAATAAGGCTCCATCTGGTTAAACGAGAAAAAATTCCAATGGAAATTTTTTTTTCACGAAAAACATTTTCACGGCACAATTTGTAGACTAGTTTCCCTTTCTTTGATTCAAGGCATGAAAAGTTAGAGAACCAAGAAAGAATGGAATGAAAAGGAGAGGATGGATGAAAGGAGAAAAAGAGGGAGGTCGTGTATAGGGAGGAAAATGTGGCGTTCCTTCCTCTTAACAAAAAAAAGTTTTTCATCCTTGGAAAAAGTATTTTCCACCCTTAACAAACCAACGAACACCCTCAATAAAAGACAAAAAAAAAAGGCCCAAGGGAAATGCAAAACCACTTATCTTGAAGAATGTTTCATGCAACGAAAAACTTTTTGATACTCACCGTGAATCTTCCATGGAGATAAAAGCACCCCAGTTGACCTTCATTGTGGAGTCTTCTGCTCTGACTGACTGACTATCAACTTTGATGTCAATTGTTGCAAACATCGCCAATGTACTTGATTAATCTGAAAGCATTCAAAATTGTTGGTTTCAAACTCATCAAAGCAGCCAAACATGGACCATTTGTAGTTGTGAGTAATATGCAGGCACTGGTCAACCAAAAGAGGGAAATATAGAGAGGAAGCGAGCAATTAGAAACAAATATTGGAGCCTACTTTACTTTGTCAAGGTTGATGGAAGTAGAAACACAGAAGCCGATAATGCAACAAGTTTACAATAAATTCGGGTCCAGGTCAACCTTCAACTAAAGTGATTAAGGGCTCTCATTAGACCATTGAGATAAACTATATTCCAAATGCGAAGAACCCCAGATCAATGTCTTTAAGCAGCCCCCACTATAGCCGGTGGAAATAACATCCTAGAAGATAAAATCCCCAAACTTTCTAGTATTGATAGAACTATACCACACAAAAGATACCAAAGCGAAAAATACACACAAAAAAATAAGGAGTTCTCAGCATAGGTCGGTAAATAGATACCCAATTACAGACAGGAATCAGGAATGTGAATTATTAAACAAGGTTTCTACAAAGAAGATAGCATCAGAAGTTCCAGAGAGAAAGAAGTGGAAACTTGAGGCATCTTGGAACAAAATAAGAAATTAATCTAATATGGAGAGGTTACCTTCCAATAACTCAATTGCAAGACTCCAAACTCAAATTAGACACACATTATTCTTACTTTCAGGAAGGTTCTTTCCACACAGTTAGGTTAAGAGGGAGTCTGGCAACCTGAATGCTTATTGAAGAACCTATAGCTTTCTGGGGTTTGGGGCGGGAAGGGGCCGGGGGGACAGGAATGGTAGCTGTTTGACCAACTCAGAAAGTTCTTTTTAGGTGCTTAAGCTCTCTTGCAATAAGCTCGAATTTAGAACTTGTTATGAGAGCTTTTTTGTCGTAAGTAGCAGATTAAATGACCTACATTTACACTGTAAAACAGCTATTAGTTATACCAGCCAGATAACAATCAATCAGCTAATAAAACCAGCTAGCACATTGAGCTGATCAAATGAGCTATTGCGATAAGTAACAGCAGCCAACCAGGCTAATAACTCTTTACTGTAACAGACACAACATTAATCAAATATAACCCAAACAATCACAGACAAAACCTGCCGAAGGTGGAAGACCCCTCAAGAAGACAAGAAATTTCCAGAGAGCCAAAAGCAAGATTATCAGGCATCCTACGAAATTGTAGAAGATGCTTATCTGCAAAACTACATCAAGACATGCAACTGTGACAGCACCAACCATATACCCAATATATTAAGAGAGAGGGGGGGGAGGTGAGATGCCTCTCTTAAACTGGACATAAAGTATCCATGTAAAACACCATAAAATAGCTACGAGACATGAGATGCCTAAGGCTCAGCAACCACCTGCAACCTACTTGCCTTTTCCTCAAAATTTTGTTATGGCTTCTTCTATTGGTTGTTTGATGGATGATCTAGACACCCTAGTTACTTCATAAAGATGGCAGAATGGAGAGGTCATCAGAGCATCTGAAATAACTGTAGAACTTTGAACAGTTTAGTGTGATCCTGCACGTAGCACCATTAAGACAACAAGTTCCAGATTCTAGCATCTGGGAGGGAGGGAAAAGGACTACCTTTTCCTAGAATTTCGACACTGCAAAATGAGGGCTCTTGCCAGTTACCACATTGGGAGTAACGAGACATTCCCCTTTCTTCCTTTCTCACTATTTCCTCTCTTGTAAAGTAACATTAACTAAAATATAAATAAAAATTGGTGAAAAAAGCAGAAGTTAAGATTCTTACCAGCCCTGAGGGGAAGGCAGGGCAGAACATGGTCTTCATACTCTTAGCACTGGCGTTCTCTGGTACAGCACCTGACTGCCGACTCACTTCAAGGCCTCACTAAAGTTCTGCATCTCCAATTATTTTCATAACTAAAATATAGGTCTGTTTTCCATTAAAATGAGACTGACACACTTCACAAAAGGGAAAAGGAAAAAAAAAAGACTTGATACAAAATAGGAGTAGATCATTTAGGATATCAGATATCTATGGCCAGCACAAGAAAGATCATCACAACAATTTGAACAAACTTCTCAGAATATCAACAAGCTATAGTTGGCGCCAAGTAAGCATGATCTGAAATCCTCCATGTCCCTTGCAATGATTTTTTGAGTAGTGCCTCAGCAGTCAGCTCATTCTATGACAAGTAATAACATTAAACTTTCAGTAACCACAAGCAGACCTGACTCTTTAGCTGCTGATTACATTTCTCTTTTTTTCCAATTACATACATACTTACTACACCAAAAGCAGAACAAAAAGGTGTGCTATGTAATAACCATCATGCCTCAAACTTATGAAGCAGGCAAGACTAATTCCTAGAATCATGGAAAAACAAGTGCAGCTGAGTATGAAGTACTTGAATGCAATAACTCAAAAGCCTCACAGTAGAGAACTTTAACTTTTTCTTTTCCAAATCTGCCAGTGTGCACCAAAATCTCTAAGGACACCAGCTTCCACTTCATAATTCTTCTTTTCACGAACACCAACATTAACACATAAGTCTCTTTTATTTATGGAATCAAAAATCTTACTCTTGTATTATTACATTTCTACCTGAGCAGGAGAGGACAAGATCCTGCCACTCACGAGGAGACAATAGGTGGAAGCATCTCCTTTTTATAACTTTTTTTTTTTTTGAAAAAAGATCATTAGAAAAAGAGACGTACAACTATTGGACATCAGTTATGTCCAACATTTCGCACAAATCACGCTTCCCTCTCTTCCTCTCCACATTTCAAAAGGGGAGGATCAAATCAGTCACACCGATAACCCATCAAGGTGTGCAAGCCATGACAGCTAGGTACAATGTAGTGATGTACAAATATCGGCGACTTATATACAGGCACAGACAAATATAACACAAAGAAGAGGGTACCAAACGTTTAATTACTGGTGAAACTGAACAGCTCACAATACTACTATGCAAAAAGACACGTCCAATAAATTTGGGCAGTACCCCAATGCCTAGAAAGAAGCCTACCAGAGGGTTTTCATATAAGAATAATATATAAAGATGGTGGGACAACTCGAGATTAAAGAAGAAATGACAGTCAAGTGTTTGCAACCTGTTCTGTAGAAAAACAAGATATCCAGGAATAAAGTCAGTGCATCATAAATTTGAGGAGTATTTTTGGAACTGTCAAGGCAAATGAGGAAGCATCCAGCTCCAGAAATGGACAGAATATAGTAAATAATTGTATAGTGTAAGTAAAAAAAGTTGTTAAGTACCAGAGACACATAGATTATAAGCTGAAAAGGACTAGAGTTATTCATCATAAATTCTCTAAAAGGCACAAACACAACAGGAGCAACAAGGTCATAGAAACCTAAACCAGTTATAATATCACCTTTTTTCCCTGTATATCATATCAGAATATTCAGAACCTCTGCTAAGCCTCCTCATAAAGCTTACAAAAAAAAACTTTTACGATGTAATAAACAGGATTCAAGGAGTAATACTATAGTAGTCATCTTTTTCCGAAAAGAAAGACTAAACAATAATCACATTTGCAAAGTAACTGAATTAATACAGCAAGAATCAGTTCGTCATACAGAGTGAAATCTCAAGACCCATCAGAAAGACAATTTTTTAAATAAGCTTAATTAGTTAAGCATGCTTAGTGCAACTGTGCAAACGAATGCTTCACAATTCCAATATTACTTCACCTCCATCCCTAACCCACTTACACTGATGCATGAGAACAAAATTTAGATAAAACAAAGTCATATGTCTTAGATCTTATGCATAATCCAAAAATTTGAACCATGAAAGAGTAAGGATCCCTGTTCTTTAGTCCACATGAGACCTGCATGATCATAATCACAATCACTCCACTTTTAATAAGGCTGCTGCCACAGATAGGATAAAGGGGTCAAATATTTGCGGCCTTATCTTACACAAACACATTTCTGGCTGACTCTTGTATTTATATTGACTTAACGACTGCATGAAATATTACAGAATTAAGAAGCAGAAAAGTCCATCAAGCTATCTAATTTAGTCCATTAATATGATCAATAACATTAGCGAGATGCAATCAGCTATAATTAATATTTTCATATTATAAAAGATTATGAAAGTGATAACCACTCAAGTTGCTTACCAGCAGAGACTCTCTGGCAGAGAGTACATATTTCTAAAAAGCCTTCTGTTGACCCCTCCCAAAATAGAGGAAGAAAAAGGAGAGAGAAAAATGGCAGATGATTCCCTTGCTTATATCACTTACCCAAGTACAATATAGATTGACAAGATAGGAATTAAGGACACCTCAGAAATATGGAACCCAAAAGAAGATTGAGGTTCTCCTGCTACAATTCCTAAGAAAAAGAGAAGCAATGGGCCTAAGTACTTATATAGTAGGATGCAGAACCCAAATCGGGCATAACTTTTCACATGTAGAAATAAGGCTCAACAAATGAAAAACACTTGGGAGTGTTCCCCAACAAAGATTTACAATGGCGAGAAATACCACATAGAATGTCCAAGAACATCAGGCCACATATGTAAACTGCTGCATTATATCTATTGAAATTGCTCAGCTCTTTTTATTGACAATATCATAATTTATGTTCAGAAGCCAGAGTTGCAGAATATCCAGAGTCAAACAACAACAACAAGCTGTTAAGAAGTTAATGTGTTATTGATGTTGGAATTCCACTTTAATCTAAAAAACACATGTAGAGCAACATTGCAGCTCTTACATTATGTGAATATTACCTTTACCAAGCTAAACAACAGTATTCTGCAAAACTTTTCCATGTTTCCTCCTCTTGGCAGTAAATTACATGACTCAGGCAGAAGACAGCCAACAAGAATGCTAAACATACAACAGAGCAACCACCACCGGGTAATCCTCGAGAACCCGTTCACTGGTGGCCAGTAAATAAATTCCTGATCATGTACAAACTCTGCAAAAGGAGCTGTACAGACATCGTGCTCAAAACCCTCATTTGATCTTGAGAAGGTCGAGCTGCATCTATGGGTAGGAACCATCTGGCTTGGGGCAGAGGCGAGATTTAAACTGCCATTGACACCATTCATAACAGCATGTCATATTTGACATGTTCTTCAAGCCAAAATGACAACCCGCCAGGATCAAAAGGCAAATCCAAATGTTCTTCATAGATCTTATTCTTCAAATGCCTGCATGGATATCTTCTCCAACAGCAAAGGCCAATCTTCTCCAAGTTGTTGAGGGTTAAGCTCCATTGCGACCTTGAAATCAAGCAAAGAAACATTATGATGACCCCTTTGTTCTTCTAAAGGAGGAACACCACTTTGCATATGTGAATGATTACTAGGCCAAAGACCGTTGATAAGCTTGCCATGAGTTTGCTGCTTCTGAACAGCATACATTGACGAGTCACTTGTAGATCTAGCACCAACCAACTCTAAACAAGACCTGATTAATTTCTTCAAATATACATCCAACATGTTATTTAAGGTATTAGCACATTCCATCGTAACCCCTCCAAGACCCTGTGCAGCTGCAATCTGCTCCATTCGCCTCCTTAGCATCTCACTGTCAGACAGTCCGGCAATATCAAAGCAACTAACATAATCACCAATGTGTGCCACAGGTAATGATTTGCGGGTTCCACCAGTACTAGCTGAGCAAAACGGAATTCCAAGAGGAGCAAGTAGAGGACTTTTAGAGACTTTGACCCGGCTGGCTTGTTCTACCTCTTCCCCATCTTCAACAACAGCTAAATTACTATGGTCTTTACCTCGAACAACACCTAGAACATCAACAGATTTCTTTATCATAAGTCTCTCTTCATTCTCTGGTTGCTCAGCAAGCCCTCGCAGCGGCTGCAGGCGTTGGTAATCGCAAGGAGTCGTATCCATCAAATCCCCATTTTCTACAGTCTTCACCCCACTATCATCTGTTGCAGTTGACTGATGTGAAGCCGAGTCTGCCTTCCCATTCGGCCCAAGAGGACTTGGCCTATCTCTGAGCCTCCTATCACGGATCCCAGACCTCACCTTTCGTGGTGACACGGGCAAAACGGCCCCATTCGACCAAATAGGGGCCACTGAACTTTGATTCTGGACCACAGCTGCAGCTGAACCATGCCCATCCTCTAACACAGGCAAGCCCTTTCCAGTTGGTATAACAGGCTTTGCGGGACCCGCTTCATGAACTGACGCAGGTGGGGTCTTGGCACTGCAAGCATTCTTCAAAATGGCCCTTATTATCTGATTATGCACAGGGAGATTTTCCCTCCCAAGTATCCGATAACACGACTTGTCAAACTCACCCTTACTTAACTTCTGATTTATAAACCTGTTCAAACAATAGAAGTACCTCTTAAACCGTTCCGGTCCGACCTTCTTGAATAACTGAGCCTTGAGCTCACCAATATCCATTCGCGAACTCTTTTCCGGTTGCATTTTTCTTCACAATCACCCCCACAAACTCATACAACAAAATCCAACAACTAACAACAACAAAACCCCAATTCAAATCTCAGCAACATTCAACTTCACAAACCCAAACCCACCCAATGAGCCACTCAATTCAACTTACTCAAATTACCCAAATGCCAACACTTAACACATACTAACCCCACACTCAAAACCCTAAATTTCAAAAATGACACACCCTACCAGAGATCTAACTTGCTCCCACAACTACCCAAACCTTAAAATCAACTCTCATACAATTCAAATCTGCAAAATATTACAAAACCCTAAGTTCAAAATCACCAAAATAAGCAACAAAGCTTACGACGCCTCGACTTCAAACGGTAAAAACTGTATAGCGCGTAACTGTACCGTTGCTCAATATCCCACATTTCCAATTCAAAATTCACCAACTGGGTACCCTTCAATTTCCCTTTTTTCAACTGGGATCGCAAACTTTAACTTCAACATTTAAGATCAAAAACTACCCTGATTTCCCCCTTTTCCCAAATAAAAATCCCAACTTTCACAACAAAATAATTCAACAAAAAGAGGGAAAAATGGGAAACAAACTATATTACCAAACTATGATTAAAATTTACCCTTTTTTTGATCAATTTCTGACCTTATTTTCCGCAAGCACACAGCTTGAAAATTGAGTGAAAAAAATTGAAAAAAAAAGATGAAATCTTTTTTCTTCAGCTTCTTCGAATTGTCAGCAGAATTAGGAGAAAACCCAGCTAAATTTTTTCTCTCTCCTCTCGCAAGTGCATTTGCTTATTTTTTTCTGTATTTTTCTGGGTTTTGTGTGTTTTTTTTTGTTTTTTTTTTTTTTTTTTTTGAGCTGATTTTGTGAGAAAGAGGGAATTAGATTTTGTTTGCAACCCTCGATCGCTGCTAGTACTACTCTCTTTTCTTTCTCTCTCTTCCACTTTCTCTCTCCTCTTTGTTGGTCTCCCTCCCACGGTCTCACTTGTGTAATAAATTTATCTTTTTTTAATTATTATTTTGGTGTGTGTTTTTGCTTTCTAAATTTTATTTTTGTTTTGTTTTGGTTTGATTTGGTTTTGTTTTCCTCTTTCTTTCTATCTTTCTTCCCCCTTTTGTTTGACATTCTTACATCAAGTTACTACTTACTCTAGTAGTGTGATGGACTTTTTTGAGAGAACATTTCTTTACTACTTTTGGGTCTTAGATCTTCATAATACTTGAATTTTGGATGTATCTAAGTTTGTCAATGCTTTTGCATATTCTCATCCAAATATTTTGATGAGTTTGAGTATTCTATTTTTAATGGTTAGTGTGATGTTGTTAAAACTGTAATTGGAGAAAAGTATGTGCGTAAATTCGATGACACATCTTTCATTTATGACTGTCATTTTAACTTATTCAGTTTTTCGAAAAGTGGTTTGTGTTAAGAAAAATAAGCCAATATTAAGGAGTTTAATAATTAGACATTGCATATCGATGTAAAAGCAATCGTGTTGTTCAGTTTAATAATTGTTTCCTAGTTTAGTCAAGCTTCAATATCCTACAATTTAGAAATTACTTTAATGAAAAGTAGGGGTATGTCTTCATATAAAGACAAACAAATTTGAGTGAATCTTGTTAGTGAGAGTTAAGTATCCTCATTCCTAACAATATTTATAAAATGAATTTTATGGGGTTCGTCTTTAGATGGACATTCCTTGTTAAGTTTTAAAAATAACTGCACGTCCTTTCAACAGAAAAAAAAAAATAAAGGAAAAAATGTTTCCCATTGAGTAACATATAGACTTGAATAGTATCAATTTTGTTTGAAACAACCCAATCTGAATTTCTAGAAATCTATTACATGAGTTAATAATTAATTCTAATTCATGTCATTTTTATTCTTTTGTAAATATGCTAATATGTTGTCTCATGTGAAAAAGGATATGGATTTGAATTTTTTATACTCTGGGAGTTATATTATGTATTGATGGTTAGTTAAACCTAATTTTTCTCTCTAGCCGCCTCCCTTTTTCCCTTTTCCCTTCATCAGTAAGGGGCTGCCATGGATGATCTCATCCATGGTAAGCCCCTTTTCCTCTCTTATTTTCACTTTCTAGTTTGTCCTTTTGTTTTGTTGAATAAGTTAGTCTCTCTTTATAAGAGTTTCTTGTGCCCTAATATGGGAAGACTAGTCTTCTCTATTGTGGAGGTCCCCTTCTCCCTTATGGGAGTTGTGAGTCTAGTTTTTTTATTTGTAGGTATAAGAAATTGTTCTCATTGGTTGAAGTCCAAAACTATCAACATGAAGGTATTGGAAGCTCGGATGCGGTCAATATGGATAGATCAAGAAGGTTCTTCTCCAAACTATGTCAAAATGATAGACGGTTCCATTAATAGTTGTTTGGGACAACAAATACAAGGGACTTGCGCCACAATATTCGATCTGGTTCATTGTAGTTTCATCGAAGACGAAGTTGATCTGATCTTGTTTGATTGTATTCTGTTTTTCTTTATTACTTATTGTAGATGTCGTTTGGCTTTCAATAAATGAAATTTCTCTTTAAAAAAAAATGTATTGATGGTTAGTTTACTATCAAATGTTGTATCTTAATTAAGATGTTGTATCGTAATAATTGCACTTAAGCCACTAGTGAAAAAAACCTTATATGTCACTTAGTAACAGATGCGGTTTAAGTAAAACCGCATCCGAAAATCAACATTAAAAATAGGAGGAGAAGCTGGGAGGACAATCTGATGCGGTTTACTTGTGGACCGCATCAGATTACAAAATCTGATGCGGTTTCGTGGACCGCATCAGATTTTCCTACTTTTTTCTCGCATGGCCCATTTTCCGTGGCCTCATGTCTCCCAGCCCACCTCCGCATAACAAACTCATAACCCTCTCCCTCTCCCTGTCCCTCTCCCTAATAAACCTAAAACTCCTCCTCTCAGAAACCCGAAAACTACCACTGAAACGGCGCCTCTCCTCCTCTCACTGTCGGTGTGTTTCACCGAAACGACGCCCTCTCCTCTCACAAACCCTAAAATTCCTCTTCCTCTCCTCTCCTCACTGTCTCACTGTCATTTTCATCATCAACCACCGTCATTTTCACCATCCGTCGCTCGTTGCTGTCAGTCAGTGACGTTCTTCTCGAAGATCTCCACTCCGTCGCTCGTTGCTGTCAACAACCATCGCCACGACCGTCGCTAGATCTAGGGTTGGGTTTATTTTTTTCGTTTTTAATTTTCATTTTCGTACCACTTTCTTATTTTCGTTTCTAATTAGCTTAGTTTTAAATTTTTGTACCACTTTCATTTTCGTTTTTAATTTTTTCGTTTATGTAATTTATGTTTCGTAATTTAGTTAATTTATGTTTCATTTTCGTTGTAATTTAAGTATTTTGTCATTGAAATTCATTCTTTAGTTTAGCTTATGTTATATTTGTAATTTCAGTATGCTATTTTTTAGTTTAAATTCGTTTGTATAAATTTATTGGAGTGTTTTGTTTCGCAGCTGCGTTTATGTTATATATTTGTTGTTGTTTTGTTTCGCTGTTGATGTTTTGTTTCGCTGCTGCTGTTGTGACTTTTTTTTTTCAAAAACCACACAATCTGATGCGGTCATTCTTGAGAACCGCATCAGATTCTTACCATATTGATGCGGTTTTTAACCGCATTAGTTTTTTTGTTAGCTGTTGCGGGCCCATCTGATGCGGTTCAAAACCGCATCAGTAAACCCAGTTTTGACCGCATCAGATGGGCTTTTTTCCACTAGTGAGCTTGAATTGAATCTCTATTATTGTCATAATTCCTCCTCAACTTGCATGTAATTGCACTTGTATTATGATCTCATCTTTACTATTAATTCAAGTTCAATTTTATAATAGGTAGGGTGGACTATTAGATGATCGTATGAATTGGATTCAAAAGCATTTGGATTCAACCATTGATCAAATATAGTAAAAAAAAAAAGTCAACAATTGACTTACATATTTGTGTTAACTTGAATTGGAAGATCCTATACTGCAAATGTTGCAACGAAATTCAAATCGAGCAAGTATCAACGGACTACTCAGGGTTAGCAAGCCAATAGGTGAAAAAATATTTTTGAAGTAGACACCTTTTGTCATCTTATTTGGGATTGTCCATATTAATCGAATATCAAAACATTTTCATACAAATTAAAATACACACACACATGAGAACATGTAAACACTGGGGTAGTAATCCATTATAGTAAAAATGTAATCCTTAGTTGAAATTTTCACATGAAGATTAAATTATTTTTCTTAAAATGTAGGAAGATTGGCTCCGTAAGGAAAATTAAATGTATATTATGGATTACCTTTTCACTAAAGGATTACTATTATTATTTTCATGTCTCACTGAAGTAGTGTTACTTTTAGAAACCAACTATAAATTTTAATGGTAACTTTATTTTTTCAAAATTCTACTTGTCATTAATCATTAAATTAGTATTCTAATAATTTTGGAAAGTATTATAAGTGACAAGAAAGGATAGTGAGAATATTTACTAAAGAACTTAACAAAATAAAACTATTAAAGCATTATGAAGAGTTTTAAATTTATAACTTATGTGATTTAATTTGTATAATTTTGTTGTAAATTGTATCGTAGTTTTAGTTTTTGCTTTTGAACTTTAGACGGACGTATTAAAATCTTCCACTCCTCATATGAATTTTTTTACCACCAATAATACTCTAATTGGTGAAAAATATACGCATAAATTCAATGGCACATTCTTCATTTATAACTGTCTTTTTAACTTATTCAGTTTTTAGAAAAGCGGTTGGCATTAAGAAAACTAAGTCAGTTTTAAGGAGTTCAATAATTATAAATTGCATATCAATGTAAAAGCAATTGTGTTGTTCAGTTTAATAACTGTTTCCTAGTTTAGTCAATCTTCAGTATTCTACAATTTAGAACTTACTTTAATAAAAAGTAGGGGTATGTCTTCATATAAAGACAAATAGATTTGAGTGAATCTTGATAGTGATAGTTGTAGTATCCTCATTCCTAACAATATTTAAAGAATGAACGGGTTCGTCTTTAGATGGACATTCACATAACCAAAGAACATTCATGGAACCAAGGGTCCTTGTGTACCTTATTTCTTTAGCTTAATTCCTTCCAAGTTCCTTCAAAATTTTGAACTTTAGCTCCTACTTAATCACCTTACATCATACAAACAAAAACAATAAAGAATTGGAAGGAGTTCCTTCAATACAAAGCTTAAACGTACATCCTACCAAGAAATCTGTTTTCTCCAATTTTACCTCAAGGGATCTTTCCTCCTCAATTTCTTCAAGTTTCCCTTTGTTTTTTCCCAAATTCTTGGCTAACCAGTATGTACCTACAAGTATAGAGTACCCTAATTAGTCCGCATACAAGAGAAATGAAGTTTTGTTGCAGAGAAAATGGAAGAAGTACCAACTGGTTCTAGTCGCTGATCCTGGCGAGAAAAATGGCGAGAGAGAGGAGGATTTTGGGCAGGAAATTTTTGAGTGAGTTAGGGTGATAAAACGAGGTATAGCTTCTCCTATAAGTATATAAGGTTGGGATAACAAAATTTTGGAATTATCTCACTTGGAATGACCTGGATTGCCCCCTTTCCTTGGGTTGCTCCATCAGAATTTCTGAATGACTTGTCTCTATTTATTTTCACCTTTCCTTCCCCCCATTGACACGTGAATTTGCCAGTTGTTCCACTTAGTATCCCACCTAACTTAGTTACTTATTCCCTTCCAATAATCTCCTCGTAATATTTCCTTACATAAGTATAAATCTCTATTATATAGGAGAATTAAGAGACAAGAGTGATGGAGGTCAAATTTGACCACCAAAAATTTCACTCTTGCAATAAACTGTCTCCTTGCCCCCCTTTCTCTCCCGGTCGATTCTACTTATTCCTAATGTGATGCTTTTTTTTTATTGGATGAATGACTCCTAAACAAAAAGAAAGGGAATGCAGGGGTCGGGTCAAGTGACCACTATCAGAAAGAGAAGAAGATTCTAAAAAAAGAAGGGAAAAGTAATAATTGATGCTAAACTTGAGTTTCACCCTGATGATGTCATAATCAGGGACATATTTTGGTTTAATGGTAAAATGAATTTATCCAAAGCCTCAAATTTTGCACTTCATATTGTGGAAATAAATGTCATTCATTGAGATGGTTAGAGAAATTAAGGATAAAGAAGTCTGTGACTATGACTCAAAATTTATGATTGCAACAGTTGGAGTTGATTCTGATTAGAAAATTGAGTTTCTCATATATAAACCTAACCTTTATATGTTGGCAGTAGGGGTTAATGGTTAATGGTTAATGGTTAACGGTGGATAATGTCTGATTTTACCAATCATACAAGTTTGTTGTTTTTTTAGTGCATTAACCTTAAGTCTTGAAAGCAATTATGAAAACAATATATCTGCTTTGTTTAGTTTTGACTAGTGGCTTGGCCGTGCGCGTATGGCTAAAAGTAGCTAGATTGACACCAATGTCGGTCAAATGGCCTATAATTTATTGTTATTATAAGAATCATCAATTTTTGTCACGAGAAGCACATTTTTTTCCTTGTGGTAACTTCATTTTTTTATCTAGTACTCCATATATTGCTACTTGTAATTTCATCTAAGAAAATTTCATCCCCTCCCCCCCACATTTTTCTCTTCATATGGCCATATTCCCCATGTTAGTCCTCTATTTTGCAAGTGAATCTTCTTTAGACTATCAAGGTGGCAAATTATTATATTTTAAAAAAAAAACTTAATCTCTCTATATATATAATACTAAAATTTAACAAAATAGCATTTTCAAATGGGATACCAAACAAGCCACACGTAAGTAACATATTGTAAAGATGTTTTGACAAAATTAAATTTGATATTTGAACATTTTCATTTTTACACTCAGACTCATGATTTATATATCTATAATAATTTCATGGTTCAATATTACATGATCATTTGGGTGGATATAAATCGAGTATACAAAGATAAATCATTCATTCGTACAAGCTATTAATCTATAGCACGTTACAGAAAATGGCGTATTTGTGATATTCGAATTAGGCTAGATGTAATTAGCATATTGAGTATGAAGCTATTGCCTTAAGATGTTTGATGTTTGCATTGCAATAGCCAAGATTTTTGCTTCCTTCCACATATCATGCTTGTCTTTTCTAGTTTTGTATGTGTACTTTAAAAAAAATCATTTCCACCTTAGATTAGTACATATATAGTAAGGTTAATTCCCCTCCTCTATACCCCTTTCACATTAGAAAGTCCCTTCCTACCTGGTCCCTCAATCCTCTCGCTCTCTCCTCCCATCCATTCTAGCTCCCTCCTCATTATCATCCTTTTTCACTAATAAGTAAATAGTAAGATTTCAACAATCCCATATATAATTAGACTAAGTTGAAAGCTAGAGAACGTATTTATTGAGGCTAATTCCCCTCATATATACCCTCTTCATGTTAGAAGGCCCCATCCTACTTGGTCCCTCCCCTCTCACTCTCTCCTCCTGCCTTCCCCTCCCCCTCTAGCTCCCTCCTCCCCTTTGTCCTTTTCTCACACATCTTTTATAGTTTTACAAATTTTAGAAATTTTCCTTCTTGTTTGTGTTGTTATCGTTTAGAATAATATACTGAAAAATAAAGTATACTTTAAATTTATGCTCTTGAAATTGTTTTTTGGTTTCTTTTCCTCAATTATACTTTAAGAAATGGTCTCCCAAAAGCATTTCTTCTCTCTCCCATTCGCCTCTCTTTCACCTTCTCTTTTTGTCATTCACTGTCCCTCTCAATTATCTTTTATGGTATTTGCAACTTTTAGAATATCTCTCCCGTTCAATTTACTGTTTCTTTTCTCTCTTGTTAGACTTGTTTTTCCAAGATAGGGATGCCTTCTTTAGTTGAAATGTCTGCTACATTATGTTGGCAACGTATTCATATTAACCTCAAAGATATCTTATCAATATTTTATTAATAACTTAATGTTGATTCACTACGAAAAGAAATACATATATTGAATACGCGTAAATTTAAAGGCATTCAACACTTTTTGCACTCATTTCTACAAGTGAGTCAAGCAGCAACATGAATATTATACATGCCCAAATTGCACAACTATTACAAAATTCTTAAAAATATATTTTATTGTTTAATGCTAAAAAATTAAACTTGCTTTTTAACAGCATACTTTCTAACTATATTTCTAACAGTTCCATGTGATATTATTATTTAAATATTCAATAATCCTCTACACTACTCTCATTCTCTGAATATTCCTCCTGGCTCCAAACCATTAATTCACGTATTTTGTTGTAGAATATTTTGCCGCTACGTCCTCATTCATTTACAATAGTATATAAAGATCTGAAATTAGAAAGATATGGAGTGACATCGATATGGCACAAGTTATTATTAATTGAAACAACAACTATATCAAAGCCTTAACCCCAAAAGGTTCAAAGCATTAAAGAAGAAAATCTTAGCACATTCAATACCCAGTGCAATCATGCTTATTGTTATTGAACAATTTCTGAATCTAACTTAGTTATAATCACATATGAAAAATTTGGGATAAAGCATACACCACAAATAAAAAGAAGAAATAAGTAACTATTTTTGCCAACAAGGTTTTAAAACAGAAAAAACATGATTAGACTATTGCAATCCAATCTTATATAGTTGTTGATAGGCATTGCAAATGCGTTGATTCTTGCGTGATCAAAGAGTTCTTTTACGTATACGCTACATGTAACACCAAGAAGTCAAAGCCAATTTTTTCCACCACAGCTTATGTTTGGATGGTAAACATGAAGAAAGCCTCATTTCTTAGATAGTAATCTCAATCCCCCCCTCCAAGCATTTGGAGGCTCGGTGTCCACATAATTAACCCTCTTCTTCATTTCAATCTAGTCATAACACTGTACATATTATGACGATCATCGACATGCACATCCTAACACATATGATTCGATTTGACCATTTCCTTTCTCAAGTTCTCCAGCATGAGGGATGAAGAGAGCACAAAATTTCAAGTACAAAAATTTGCATAGATCACTAATGTAAGCCAAAAAAATTCCCTATGTGATTATAACATGTGTATAATAGGTAGTTTGGGACTTGAATAAATTCCCTATGTGATTAAATTCACAGTGTTGCAAATTGTCTATTCGAAAGAAGCTAAAATAGTGTTCGGAGTTTCATTTTGTTCACTTCACATAGATTAGATTACGATAGCTCCATAGAAGCTGGGCTCCCTCACTCCAAATAAATAAGCAAGATAACTCTTGCTTAGGGCGGAGACAGTTAAGTGGAACCTGACAGTTTCCGCTGAAGAATGAGAGTGTTCTTGGGCCATCATAGAAACATAGATAGGGTCGACAATGGCGAGTGCATGCGTCCACGATCATGGCTTTTTAGAATGTTTCTTATGCCATCATTTGACTCATCGCTGCCATCCAAAATCCAAGCAGTGTCAAGCATAAAAAAAATTATATGCTAATCACTTCACATAAGGTGTCAAACAAAAACAACCAGAAATGAACAATTAGTGGGCATTTGACTATTTGGGCTCTTCCGTAGGGACTATCACATCATCGGCATAAGTGATGATAGATAAAAAACAAGGCTAAGACAAACCTGGTATTATGAAGTACCGGGTGGAAGTCTCCTCTTCAATCTTTTGTTCTTATGATATCTCTCTGCCTCAGCCATTTCAACCTCAGTTGGCCAAGTCTGATAGAAGACAAAGGATTATGAATATGAACTGCCAAAAATTTAAACAGAAATGAAACAGTGCTATATCTAAAGCCAGAACTCTCAACAAATACAACCAAAGATAGCTACAGCAAGCATTTACATATTTGTTAACTAAAGACCACTTCTGTTATGAGTCCCTTATTATGCTATTTAATGAAATTGTTGTGATGCTTTGTGATTATGATGTGTTGGTGGCTATCAATGTGTTTTGCCTATTCTGTCAACATTAAATTGTGGTTATGCTTTGTGCCCAGATCTGTTATGAGTCCCATGTGATGATGCATAAAGAAATTGTTTTGATGCCTCTGAATTGGAATTTGGACTCTTGATTAACTGTCATGCTTTCTGTATTTGGAATTTGGGTTGGTTGGTTGCTTGGTTGGTTCCCTAAACTTGGTTTCATGGATGGTTTATGTTGGAAGAAGTTGGAATTTTTGTTGGTTGGTTGGTTGGTTGGACAAAACTGTCCCTCTGTTGGTTGCTTGCTTGCTAGGTTGAAATGAGTCCTTTTACGTCTCAATGAACATATGTGAGAGATAATCGTCACAACTAATGCAAATGATGAAGGGACTCAACATATCACATTACCCATGCTCTGGGCTCCAAGTTTGAATGCACTGTGTGCTTCAACTTGTTGAGGTATCAAGCATGGGTCATGTGATGATGATTATGTTAATCTCTGATGCATTAAAGAAGTCAAATGATGTTGAGTTAACATTTAAATGTTTTGTCTGCCATATACAACTGGTGTGTAGAGTTCCCATTACCCTGATCTCAGTTTAACATAAAATTGAACTACACATAACAAGGAAACTTAATTACCATTAACTTCAAAAGATGCATTACATTACATGACTGCCTCATCACTTACATATTTACACAAAAGACACATAACCAGAACTTCTTCATGTTCCTTATACACAAAAAGTTGTCTATACACAAAAAATGTCATGATGTTCCTCCTTATACTTAGTCTCTGGTTAGGTGTAGCAGTCATCATTACTTGCATCAATGTTCAAAGAAAATTGCATTGGTAAGTTACCTAATGTGGATCCACTTCCTCCCCTTCATTGCAGTAGTGCACATTAGAAAAAATAGGAACCTCCCTTTCATTAAGGTACTTAGCTACCTCATCAAGTAGTGATTGTTCCACCTCAACATTCTCTGTCAATTTCTCATCAATATGTATCACATTGACAACACCTATATGGGTCATCCTCAAAAGATAGGAGATAAAAAATCTCCTCATTTCAGGGTTTAAGTAGAACCATTTCTCATCAATATGTATCACATTTTGCATGTCCATGAAGATTGCTTTTGTTGTTGGTGTATGAGGATAAATATGGCATAAAACCCACTTCATTCTTGTCAACTTATGTGCCTCTGTCACTCTTGGATGGGTACTTGATGTGTGTGACCTTAATTTACCCTTTTTCAACAACCTGTAAATAGTGCAATGTACTTGATGTGTGTGACCTTAATTTACCCTTTTTCAACAACCTGTAAATAGTGCAATGAGGTATTTTCAGTGCTCATGCAAAGCTCCTAATTGTGGTTCTAAGATGCAGAGGCACAGATTGTAAAAAATCATCACCATAGTGCTTAGGTTTCCTCCCACATCTACCATATCTCTTGTGCGTAACATCTATTGCATGACATTGTGATCTTAGTTTCATTGCATCTTTATAGATTCTATTTATAGTGCTCTTATACACACCTACTTCCCTTGCAAGTTTGCTTTAAAACCCCCATTTTATTACTCCATCATTCTCATTTAAAGTAGGTTATCCACAATTAGTCTTCTTTGTGCTAGTGTTAGATTTGCTTTGTGCTTTGTAATTATTGCTTCAAGTTGTGCTTCTTCCTATGCTATTTCTTCTTCCTCATCTTCTATGTCTTCTTGTAGCTCAAAATCTTCCCACAGTAGCTGCTCAATGGAGAAGAATCCTGGATCATCAACTTCTCCATCCTCCATGCTGACTGCAAGATGGACTAATTTGGTTTTTTTTTTGCTATACAAACTGATGTGGAAATCTGATTTTAATTTGGTGTTGTGTGTGCAAGTGCCATGTGTAAATGGTGGTTTTTTTTTTGTAGACAATGGAATAGTTTAAGGTAGGAGAAGAAGAGGAGAGAGAAAGATCTTCTTTGGTTTGTAAATGGTAGTTTATGGTCCTTATTTTGTAAACAAATGGCTATTTGAATGGTAATGTTTAAAAGTTTTGGCTCCAAAATTCTGAAATTTTGGAGCAAAGTTATTTGGAGCCAAAAAGGACTCCCACAAATTGCGGTCAACCACAGCCCCCCCTAATCTAAGCCCCAATTCCCCCCCCTTTATTTTCTTTTGCCCCACTTTCTCTCTCCTTATTAACATACCCATATGCTAAACTTTTGCATTAATCTCACCCTAACAAATTTTGCCTAGGAGTCCGTGTCAAGGGAATTGTTGCATTTAATTTGAAATAAAAGGATGAGATATAGAACTAGCATAACTAAAAATTTCAACCCAAAACTCATTTTTATCTTGGCTTCTAGCAGGTGCATAAATAAAGATAGCAGTAAATACTAAATAAGGAACGAGGAACTTAATATTACAAGCCACAAACTGGGCTGATTTATAGACAATAGTAAAAGATTAGCAAAATCTTCCTTCCAAAGTAACCAAATGCCTCCAAACAGCCCGAGTTGGGATAGCTTCACAGAACTTGAGACAAGTTCTCCTCAGACAAGCATATTAAGGCAGATTTTTAGACCTAGTTTCACTGGTCATAAAGATAGATAGTTTATTTACAAGACAAAAATTCTTAACTTCAACAAGGGTATTTTTCCTACCACACCCCCTAATATTCCAAAAACCAACTGTCATAGAAATATATTACACAAAAAAGGATGATCACAACATTGACTAGGCACAATTTTTCTTCAGAACTGATGAGGCTGAGTCATCATCACCATGGCTCTTCCTCCTCTATGAAGAGCTGGACAAGGAAGTGTCATGCTCAACACTCATAGCTTCAATGTTGCAATCAATTGAGCTCTCAGAGTTAATAGAATGGAATGAAATATCAGGCTGAGACTGGCAATGTAACGCCCCGACTACTAATCAACATGATTAGGTTAGTTAATCGGTTATTAGCAGCAGAACCTATATAGTCGGTGCGTTACTGCCGTACTTTCCAATTGGAAAGCACAAGGCAAACATAAATTCATAAAAGCCTAAACATATTATAACCAGAAAACGTGATTATCCATTAACAAAAACTTAAGTTAAAACTTAACCATTGTACATAGTCTGACATTTATTATGATCATAAGTGTTTAAGAAAGTTTTAACTATTTAACTACATAACTATTCCTCACTGCTATGCCATCCCATTATCACCGTCAGTACCTAAAACAGAAAACAAAACGTCATGAGCCGAGGCTCAGTAACATACTACTCTAACAACGTAAACTCATTTCAAATCGTTTTATTAGCAAACAGGGAGGAAAGAAAAGTAAAACTATAACATTTGATCATAATCATTATCATATATCTTTTATCATGTTCATAAGCATAGATCATTTATTTGATAACTTGGCGAGTACAACAGAAGGGACGTCTCCCCAGAACATAACATCATCGTAAACGGAAGGCAGCCACCTGAGGACGAAAGCCCTCACAAACGGAAGGTGGCGTTAGTGCCCAAAGTATAGTAATGCGGTGCCACCCGAGGACATTAGCCCTTATAAGATGGAAGGTGGGGAACCGACCAGAAGGTACATGCACGACCCAAGATAACATAATACTGCCAAGAACCGTCTTTCACTTGAATTTATCATGTTTCATAACCTTTAAGTATATTCATAATCATCATGATATAACGTATCGTCATGTAACATCATCATTTTATAACATTATTCCATATCATCATATTCATCACAAAACATTTCATATCCCGCAATCCATACACAAAAGAATACTTACTAACATAGACGTTATTATAGAACATATTTAGAAGGGGAATGCGGGTGTTAGCAGTAGACGTTACCTGAAATCCTGCGTAATGACTTTCGTAGCCGGGGGAGACTTGTAATATCTCTATTTCCTTTTAATCTAATCAAGAAATTAAGTAACGAAAATATAAATATTCATACTCATTTTATCTTAACATTTAGGCCTTTAGTTATTATTATTAAATTAATGCTTAGCTAATTATAAGTGGTCTTACTAGTGTTATGTAAATTAAAGGTTGTCCTTGAAATTATCATATAAGTTGATACTTAAGAATTACATTACTTAAATGGCTCTTTACTCAATAAAGTGGCGTATTATTAAACCATCATTAAGCAAGTTATTAATATTTCGTTGAGTATTATGATTTTATTTAAACATTAGAAATGGGTAATGAATATTAGTAAAGTATAGTCAATATTGTTAAGTAATATAAGTTATAGCTTATACTTAAATTTATATAATTTGGTTTTAGTCCATAAAATTATATTAAGTTTTTCTTCCTAATGTAGAAGTAGCTTAATAAACTTTAGCAACTTATATAAGTTAATTGAGATCATTAAACAATAATCTAATAAGTAACAAATTTATGATCAACTATAAACCCAACAATAACACTAAGTGTATCTAAGAGTTATTAGCCCAACATGACAATAGCCATAATAAGGCCATGACTATGTATGTTTTCTTTTAAATCAAGCCCAAACATTTAGGATTGAGAGGTAATTTATTATACCTGCTATTGAATGAAGGAACAGGGAGTTCGAAGAACGAACTAGGAAGGCAGCAGCAGACACGTCGGCGAAGCTAGGCGCAAAGCTGGAGCAGCATTTAGGCGTCGGGGCGGCAGGGAAAGCGGCGCCGGTGAAGGGTGGTGGTGGCACGGCTGCACCGTGCAACGGCGCACAGCAGTGCGAGGAGGGAGAAAGCACGAGTGAGAATAGAGAGGAGGTGCGAACGAGGGAGGGGGTGGCTGGCTAGCGCGTTGGTGGTCGACAGGGTGGTGGTGGTGTGGCAGCATCCCAAAATAGGGGAGAGAGATGTAGTATGATGCTTGATATATGAACATGGCTATTTATAGCCATTGTTAGGTTTCTAGAAAGCTTTGAAGATAACCATGGAGTGGAAGAAAATTTGAGTAAAAATTCTCCTCTTGAAATGATGGTGGCAACACTTGATTGGTTGGGAGAGAAAAGAAATGCACCTTGGTTTGCCATGTAAGAGGAGGAAGGTAGAAGAAGGTGGAAGGAGGAGGAAGGAAGAAGAAGGTGGGAAAAGAAAGTCAAATTTTTTGGCTTAAACTTATCCATCTAATTCCATTATTCTTCTTCTTTCTTTTTCTATTATTATTATTATTATTATTAAACTAAAATAATTTCACTTTGGATAATTCATATTAAAAGAGAAGTTATGCATATTGTGATTTTTAATTACTTACTTGTTAAGCTAATTATAATTCATAACTACTTAATAAAAATTACATTCTTCCCTTTTCTTTATTTTAGAAATAAAATACCTTAATAGCTTATAATAGTTTAATTAGAATTTCATTGATAACATAATTAGTAAAACAACAACTAGTTAGCTAATTAAGCATGTTTAAATTTTCAGGATATTACATCCTCACCCCCTTAGAAAAAGTTTCGTCCTCGAAACTTAAATAACATAGGTCAAAAGCAAACATTACGCATTTATCAACTTAAGCATTCATACGCATATAAGATTCAAAATCACATAATCATATACACATAATTGCATGAAATTCACCTATTCGAATAGGTGAGGGTGTTTTGCTTTCATCTAGTCCTCTACTTCCCAAGTAGCTTCTGATGACGTGTGATTAGCCCATAAGACCTTCACCATGGGAATCACTTTATTTCGAAGTTGCTTTTCTCTATGATCGAGAATTTCGATTGGCTTTTCCTCATATGTCAGGTCGTTTCTTAGCTGCAAGGGCTCGTGTCTAATGACGTGGCTAGGATCTGGTATGTATTTCCGCAACATTGACACGTGGAAGACATTATGAACCTTATCTAAATCTGTAGGTAGCGCCAGGCGATAAGCTACTTCGTTAATTCGCTCTAGAATCTCATATGGACCAATATACCTCGGACTTAGCTTACCAGATTGACTGAATCTCATGATGCCCTTAGTAGGTGAAACCTTTAAGAAGACATGATCACCTACTTCGAATTCCAGCGGTCTCCTTCAACAATCTGCATAGCTCTTTTGTCTATTTTGTGCAGTTTTCATTCTAGTTTGAATTAATTGTTCTTTCTCTATCGTTTCTTGTATCAAGTCAGGTCCAATCATCCGAGCTTCATCAATATCATTCCAACAGAGGGGTGTTCTGCATCGTCTTCCATAAAGTGCTTCATATGGAACCATTTTGATGCTAGCTTGATAGCTGTTGTTGTAAGAAAACTCTGCTAGTGACAAGTATTTCTTCCAACTTCCTTGAAAATCCAATATACATGCTCTCAACATGTCTTCAAGTGTCTGAATTGTTCGTTCTGTTTGACCATCTGTTGCCGGATGAAAGGTTATACTGAAATCGAGTCTCGTGCCAAGAGCTCTTTGTAACTCTTTCCAAAATTTCGCTTGGAATCTTGAGTCTCGATCAGACACAATAGAACTTGGCACTCCATATAATCTGACAATTGTGCTCACGTACAACTCAGCTAGCTTATCCAGGCTCCAGTTATTCTTAATGGCCAAGAAATGTGCGGATTTTGTCAATCTATCCACAATAATCCAAATAGAGTTCATACCTCGTGATGATGGTGGTAATCCCATAATAAAATCCATCGAAATTGAATCCCATTTCCAAGAGGGAATATCTAATGGTTGCAGCAATCCTGCAGGCCTCTGGTGCTCGATTTTTATCCTTTAACAAGTCTGACATTTTGCTACAAATTCTGCAACTTCTTGCTTCATATTGCTCCACCAGAATATTTGCTTTAAATCCTTGTATAACTTATTCCCTCCGGGGTGAACAGAGAAAGGACTATTGTGAGCTTCCTCCAAAATTCTTCTCTTTAATACTTCGATGGCAGGGACACATATTCTACCTTGAAATCTCAACATGCCATCATCCTGGATCACAAATCCCGGTGATTTCCCCTTTTTCACATCATTCCTTATCTTTTCCAACTCCAAGTCTCCATTTTGTGCCTCATTTATCTCTTCCAACAGAGTCGGTTTCAATTCGAATGCATACAATTGTGCCTCAGTTCTCTGCTGTATAACTCTCATTTCCATCATCCTTAAGTCATTGCTAATTTCTTTAGGCATTGTTACGATTGCATTTAAATGGGTTTTTCGGCTTAAGGCATCAGCTACAACATTTGCTTTTCCAGGGTGATATTGGATGTCAAGATCATAATCTTTTAGGAGTTCTAGCCACCTACGTTTCCTCAAATTTAACTCTTTTTGTGTGAAAATGTATTTAAGGCTTTTATGGTCGGTGAAGATCTTGCATGGAACACCATAAAGATAGTGTCACCATATTTTGAGAGCAAACACAACCTCGGCTAGTTCAAGGTCATGAGTTGGGTAGTTTTGTTCATGGGGTTTGAGTTGTCGAGAAGCATAAGCTATAACTTTCTCATTTTGCATTAACACACACCCTAATCCATGCTTAGAGGCATCACTATACACAACAAATTCATTTGTACTAGAAGGGAAGGTGAGAACAGGGGCAGAGGTAAGACGCTTCTTTAACTCCTGAAAAGCTACTTCACATTCATCACTCCATTCAAACTTGACCAACTTCTTTACCAATCGTGTTATGGGCATGCTACCTTAGAGAAATCTTTGACAAATCTTCTATAGTATCCTGCTAAACCCATAAAACTCTGAACTTCAGAGACATTGGTAGGTCTAGGCCACTCTATGATAGCTTTTATTTTCTGCGGATCAACAGAGATTCCAAGATCTGAAATGATGTGCCCTAAAAAGGCAATTTCTTTCAACCAGAACTCACATTTCTTCAACTTCGCGTACAACTTCTTTTCTCTTAATACTTCCAACACCTTCCTCAAGTATTCTTCATGCTCATTTAAGTTTCTCGAAAATACTAGAATGTCATCGATGAATACGACCACAAACTTATCAAGGTAGGGTTTAAATACTCGGTTCATGAGGTCCATGAAAACAGCAGGGGCATTGGTTAACCCAAAGGGCACTACTATAAATTCATAGTGACCGTATCGGTTCTGAACGCAGTTTTTGAGATATCTTCTGGCTTAATGCGAAGTTGATGGTATCCAGATCTCAAATCTATCTTAGAAAAAGTAGTTGCACCTCGAAGCTGATCAAAAAGATCATCAATGCGGGGTAATGGGTATTTATTCTTAATGGTAATCTTGTTTAATTCTCGATAATCGATACATAACCTCAGGCTTCTATCATTCTTCTTAACAAATAGCACTGGTGCACCCCATGGTGACACACTAGGTCGGATGTATCCTTTTTTGAGCAATTCATTTAGTTGCTTTTTCAACTCTTGTAACTCAGCTGGTGCCATTCGATAAGGTGCCTTTGAAATGGGAGCGGATCCCGGAATAAGGTCAATGCTAAAGTCTATTTCTCTTTGTGGAGGCATGCCAGGTATTTCCTCCGGGAATACATCAGGATATTCACAAACTATGGGAATGTCGGACAAAGAGGGTTCAGGGGTGGTTAAGTCTACTACGTTGCAAAGGTACCCATGACAATCTTTTGCAAGCAACTTAAAGGCTTTTGAGGTTGGGACAATTTTGGGTCTGATTTTTCTTCTTTGGTAAGAAACCCTACATCCATCTGGTCTTTTAAGAGTTATCTTATGGTTAAGGCAATTAATGTCGGCTTTATACTTAAACAACCAATTCATTCCCAAAATTACATCAAAGTCGGTTAATTCAAATTGAATTAGGTCCGCTAGAAATTTACAGCCTCCTACTAGGATAGGGCAATTTTTATACATAACATTACATGAGATGGATTCACCATTTGGGAGTGTAACAGACATGGCAAAGAAATCAGGGCATGGTTTTGCGTTCAATTTTCTAGAAAATGCAGCTGATATAAATGAATGGGAAGCTCCAGAATCGAAAAGAATATAAGCAGGAACAGAGTTGACAGGGAAAATACCAGTAATGACGGTATCATCTGCTTCTGCTTCTTCACGTTGCATCATGAATACTCTTCCGGCTTGCGGGGGTCCACGGGGAGGATTTCTGTTCGTGTTGGCATTGCTTGCATTTCTAGAGTTATGAACATTCCTTTGATCCCTTATTATGCCACGATTAGTGACATTTTCGCTTCGCCAATCTGGAATTGGGCAATTCCTAATCACATGACCAGGTTTACCACACCGATACCATTGGTCACTTCCTATTCGACAATCCTTTTCCAGATGGCCTTGTTTTCCACATTTACTGCACCGAGGAACTTGCCTTTGATTACGATTATCTCCTAAGTATCCTGTGTTCAGTCTCTTGTTGGAGTTGTTGCTAGGTTGGCTTTCTTGAGGCTTCCCTTTCCTTTTACCACTTTTAAAAACCTCTTTCCTAAGCTTCGTTTTCCGCTCCACATTGATGGCTCTGTCGTAGAGTTCCTGGTAGGATTTGCTCATATGAGATGCAAGCTTTTCCTGGAGATCAAGGTTCAAACCTGTTCATCCTTTGACGATCAGTCGTCACCAAGTCTGGAGCAAATCGAGCAAGCTCATTAAATTTCACAGCATACTCCAGCACTGACATACCCCTTTGTTTCAGATGGATAAATTCAGATTCCATTTGAAGCTGCAAAGATTGGGGATAAAATTGGTTTCTCATGGACTCCTTTAACTTTTCCCAACCAAAGTCAGCCTGGTTTTGCATTTCTTTGGCTGTTTTCCACCAAAGATCTGCTTGCCCTTTGAGATAAAACACAGCAAAATTAACCTTCCACTTATCAGGACACTGAGTGACGTCAAACAATTTCTCTATACTGTTCAACCACTCCTCATATTCGGTGGGGTCTGGTTTTCCGTCATAGGTTGACGGCTTATGAGCAGAGAACTTCTTGAACATATTCGAGCATTCCTCCTGCTCTGTTTTGGCTTTTTATTTTGCCTTGTAGAAGTTCCACATCATCATAAGCTTCATCAATTCCATCTGATTGTCATTCTTATTTTCAGTGGTATCTCCGGAAACAGAGTCGCTTCGCAAAGCATCAACCCTTGCTCTTATTTCTTCAAGCGTAACATTGGACTCATGGTTTACATTTCCTCCATTAGTAGGTTCATTCTCACTTGTTGCCATCTTCTAAAACATCAAAATGTTTCACGTTCATGACATATTCTTTTGATGAACAATGCATTCATAATATCATAAAAGTATTCCCTTCCCGATCCTATCACTCACGCTCACTTCTAGTTTAAACAACTTATTTACCTACATATTTTATTATAACTTTAATGTCATATTATAGACTTTGAGAACTAACATATAATTCATGAAAGTTAACCAAACCTTCATTATATTTAAGAAATTTCTTAAGGCATTTAACTAATAATAAATGTAAAACCTTTAAGGTTTTACTTATGGCACCGAAACCGTTGCTCTTATACCACTCTGTAACGCCCCGACTACTAATCAACATCATTAGGTTAGTTAATCGGTTATTAGCAGCGGAACCTATATAGTCGGTGCGTTACTGCCGTACTTTCCAATTGGAAAGGACAAGGCAAACATAAATTCATAAAAGCCTAAACATATTATAACCAGAAAACGTGATTATCCATTAACAAAAACTTAAGTTAAAACTTAACCATTGTACATAGTCTGACATTTATTATGATCATAAGTGTTTAAGAAAGTTTTAACTATTTAACTACATAACTATTCCTCACTGCTACGCCATCCCATTATCACCGTCAGTACCTAAAACAGAAAACAAAACGTCATGAGTCGAGGCTCAGTAACATACTACTCTAACAACGTAAACTCATTTCAAATCGTTTTATTAGCAAACAGGGAGGAGAGAAAAGTAAAACTATAACATTTGATCATAATCATTATCATATATCTTTTATCATGTTCATAAGCATAGATCATTTATTTGGTAACTTGGCGAGTACAACAGAAGGGATGTCTCCCCAGAACATAACATCATCGTAAACGGAAGGCAGCCACCTGAGGACGAAAGCCCTCACAAACGGAAGGTGGCGTTAGTGCCCAAAGTATAGTAATGCGGTGCCACCCGAGGACATTAGCCCTTATAAGATGGAAGGTGGGGAACCGACCAGAAGGTACATGCACGACCCAAGATAACATAATACTGCCAAGAACCGTCTTTCACTTGAATTTATCATGTTTCATAACCTTTAAGTATATTCATAATCATCATGATATAACGTATCGTCATGTAACATCATCATTTTATAACATTATTCTATATCATCATATTTATCACAAGACATTTCATATCCCGCAATCCATACACAAAAGAATACTTACTAACATAGACATTATTATAGAACATATTTAGAAGGGGAATGCGGGTGTTAGCAGTAGACGTTACCTGAAATCCTGCGTAATGACTTTCGTAGCCGGGGGAGACTTGTAATATCCCTTTTTCCTTTTAATCTAATCAAGAAATTAAGTAACGACAATATAGATATTCATACTCATTTTATCTAAACATTTAGGCCTTTAGTTATTATTATTAAATTAATGTTTAGCTAATTATAAGTGGTCTTACTAGTGTTATGTAAATTAAAGGTTGTCCTTGAAATTATCATATAAGTTGATATTTAAGAATTACATTACTTAAATAGCTCTTTACTCAATAAAGTGGCGTATTATTAAACCATCATTAAGCAAGTTATTAATATTTCGTTGAGTATTATGATTTTATTTAAACATTAGAAATGGGTAATGAATATTAGTAAAGTATAGCCAATATTGTTGAGTAATATAAGTTATAGCTTATACTTAAATTTATATAATTTGGTTTTAGTCCATAAAATTATATTAAGTTTTTCTTCCTAATGTAGAAGTATCTTAATAAACTTTAGCAACTTATATAAGTTAATTGAGATCATTAAACAATAATCTAATAAGTAACAAATTTATGATCAACTATAAAACTTAACAATAACACTAAGTGTATCTAAGAGTTATTAGCCCAACATGACAATAGCCATAATAAGGCCATGACTATGTATGTTTTCTTTTAAATCAAGCCCAAACATGTAGGATTGAGAGGTATTGTTATTATACCTGCTATTGAATGAAGGAACACGGGAGTTCGAAGAACGAACTAGGAAGGCAGCAACAGACACGTCGGCGAAGCTAGGCGCAAAGCTGGAGCAGAATTTCGGCGTCGGGGCGGCAGGGTAAGCGGCGCCGGTGAGGGGTGCTGGTGGTGGTGGCACGGCTGCACCGTGCAACGGCGCACAACAGCGCGAGGAAGGAGAAAGCACGAGTGAGAATAGAGAGGAGGTGCGAGCGAGGGAGGGGGTGGTTGGCTAGCGTGTTGGTGGTCGACAGGGTGGTGGTGGTGTGGCAGCAACCCAAAACAGGGGAGAGAGATGTAGTATGATGCTTGATATATGAATATGGCTATTTATAGCCATTGTTAGGTTTCTAGAAAGATTTGAAGATAACCATGGAGTGGAAGAAAATTTGAGTAAGAATTCTCCTCTTGAAATGATGGTGGCAACACTTGATTGGTTGGGAGAGAAAAGAAATGCACCTTGGTTTGCCATGTAAGAGGAGGAAGGTAGAAGAAGGTGGAAGGAGGAGGAAGGAAGGTAGAATAAGGAAGAAGAAGGTGGGAAAAGAAAGTCAAATTTTTTGGCTTAAACTTATCCATCTAATTCCATTATTCTTCTTCTTTCTTTTTCTATTATTATTATTATTAAACTAAAATAATATCACTTTGGATAATTCATATTAAAAGAGAAGTTATGCATATTGTGATTTTTAATTACTTACTTGTTAAGCTAATTATAATTCATAACTACTTAATAAAAATTACATTCTTCTCTTTTATTTATTTTAGAAATAAAATAACTTAATAGCTTATAATAGTTTAATTAGAATTTCATTGATAACATAATTAGTAAAACAACAACTAGTTAGCTAATTAAGCATGTTTAAATTTTCAGGATATTACAGGTAATCATGCATAGAAGGCTCAGCAGCCAGCAACATAGTATCATTCTCAACATTAGACTCAAAACAGGAGAGATTTGTCTGCTCAAACCCATCAATGGGAGCAAACTGATTCTCAACAAGTTCATGAGGATAAACAACTTGGAGTGGAACAGGAGAAAGCACAACATTATCAGCCAAATATGGAGCAAAAAACTTACTTGTCTCTTCTCCATCAACAGGAGAAGCATCAAGCAAACTAGCCTGAAAAGCTCAAGTAGAGGGGCAAAGCTTGGCCAAAGACCTCATACTGTCATCATCAAAAGTGGCCTCACTGTGAGAATGATCATTAATAGTAGCAACAATCACTAATGCTTTCCCCTTACCCTTACCATGACCACCATGAGTCATCATCTTATCAGCAGAATTAATAGAAATAGACTCTTTAAATACAATACCAGAGACTTTTCTAGCACTTTTAGTAGGCCCCTTAGGATAAGCAGCAAAAGGAGGATTCTTAACAGACTTTCTCATTAAATTCTTATGCTTTGCTAGCACAAGATTGGCTTGCTTATCCCAAGTGCCAACATTTTCTTGCTTGTTAGCCTTAGATAAGAGCTCAAAATACAGTTCTGTTTAGGGTTTTTCAACAACTATTAATTTCTTTTTTTGGAGCATTAAGCAGAGGACAATTCTTAATAACACGCTCTTCACACCCACAAAAAGAACACCCAATATAAAAATCTTCATACCAGATAATATAAGCACAAGTTTTACCTCCAACTCTTTTCACTTCAGCATACTCAAGAAGTGGCTCCGTGATATCCACTTTAACACAAGCTCCAACAAATCGAATTTTATTTCTCAACAAAGATCTAGAATTCAACTTAACCAAAGCACCAACATTATTTGAAGCAAGCGAGCTAGCAACAGACTCAAATTTTAGTAATTCAACAGGAAACCTAGGAATATGCACCCACAAATCAACCCATTTGATCTCCTCCAAATAAGGATCAAAATTAGGCTTCCATGATTGAATCACAAAGAGATCACCTTGGACATGCCAAGGTCTCTCTGACCAGACTAGAAACAAAGTATTAGGATTAGCAAAACGAATCAAAATCCATTGATTTCCCATTTCAAGATACTCAATATCACCTTTAAAAAAAATTCAATCAGATTTATTCTTGGAAATAATAGTACGAATATCAAGAGGAACACCCAACAACTTCCCAACAAGACAAGATTTAGATAACTTGGCAATATCCTTTTGAACTTGAGAAAGTTCATCCAACACCACGGAATCAAAAGAATTAACAGACAGAGGGGGAACAACGTCAGCAGCAAACGAGGAAGCAGGAACATTACCAGAGGTGACCTGACTAACAGCCTGAGGAAGAGCATTACCAGGGGCCAATGCACCCAAAGAATTTCCACCATCCATAAATGAGTTAGACAAAATAACATCTTTAAACGTATAATTATTAGCCATAAGAACACCAGCAAATTTTTGAGAACTCAAAACACTCACAGAATAAGCAAAGAAAAACAACAAGAAGACTAAAATGAGTGAGAAAAAAAGAGACACCCAAATCAAGTATATATAGTAGTTAGGGTTTACATGAACCAACTACCCACAATCAACTTCAATATCCTGAGTATAGTTACTTATCATCGCATTAAATGCGAGCAAGGGCTGCAAATTCAATGTTCTCAACCTCTTTCTAGTAGCACGCCAATTACTGGTGAAATAAAGCACCACCCTCTCACAGGAAAAGCCAAACCTCACACAAAACCCAAGAAAACTCACACTCTTCACTCTAACACTCTGCAACGCAATAAATGAGGGAAATAAACCACACACACTTGAAAGCCCCAATTTACCGAAAAACCCTAGCGAAATGTCAGAAAACTCAACAACTCCTACTAATAGAGGAGTAATACTCTCACTTAAAGCAAACCCAGTTAGGAAACTAAGGCATGTAAAACCAATTTCGAAGCTTTAATTTGAAAACTAGCTCTACTCCATTGCAGAGTAGGCACATCATTACTGAAACTAGGGTTTCTGAATTTATTAACCAAATACAGCCCAATTAACACAATTAGTTGGGAAGCAACAGGAGAAACCACTCCATTAGAGAATTTGGAACGAATAATTTGGATGGGATACTTTCTTGTAGATTTGAGATTGTTTCGGGAGGCTAGGGTTCCGGGACAAAGGAATTGGGGCTTTCCACTTTTTTTTCTGTTTCTTTCTCTCTCTAACTTTCTCATTCATCTTTTCTATTAAGAGATTTCACTTATAACTCAGGTCAAAGAGCAGCCAAAGTACACTTAGTTTCTCCTAGTTGTTGATGAGACACAAATTATCACGATTCAGCTCAACGATTAACGCTGTAAATCTCATAATCATACCATTTTTTTTTTCAAGATTCGATTAGATCGGGAAATCTCACATATAATCCCAAGAAGACATCTCATGTAGTCTCCGACATCAATCATATTTTCATCTTTCCCAACCTTGTGCAAGGTTATGATGAGATTGCACAAGCTCTGCAAATTTAATTAAACTCAGTTGGGATAGAATTTTGACACGTACTAGAATAACCTAGAACTCTAGCACTAAGAAACACTATATTGGTATGCTGAGTAAAATCGTCAACTTGCCACCATATCTCACACTCATCCGGCATACATAAAAACTATGTTTGATAGGGAGGAATTATATAGAAAAGAAAGGAAATGGAAAGAAAAAAAGAGACTTTCCTAAGGTTGGTATAAAAATTGATAAGAGATTCAATTCGAAAGGAAAGCTAGGGAGTGAGTGTAATATCCCGAAATTCTTTTTGATAAATTATAATTTTAAAATGAGTTAAATAATATTATTATCACAAATTATGGTTTAAAATTGAGTTAAGTATCTTTTTATGAAATAATAACTGATTTTTGTTGTAAGAAATATATAATAGAGAGAAGGTACTGATATAAATATATCAGTAGAATGTATTATATATATGAATGAGCAATTCACTTCTTACAGATAACAATATTTATAGGCAAAAATTTCACTGTGTACATTCGCACGGGTTCAGCAGCTGTAGCGAGTGGGAGAAACTTTCCCAACATGCATTAAATGCATGTCAGGTGAAAGTCCATTTCGGTGGACTTCACTATTAGCTCAACAGTGGATTTCACATTTCCACTGTTATCTCAACACTCCCCCTTGAATATCCACCGATAACTCATAATAGACATTGTCTCATTAAGAACCTTGTTAGGAAAAACCCAGTGGGAAAAATCCATAACTAGGGTAAATAGTATAATTATTATGTATCCTTATATGCTTAAAATTAACTACCTCATTAAAAACCTTGTCAGGAAAAACCCGATGGGATAAAAACCTGATCGAAGGGAAAAAGAGTGCAGTGCATATAATACCCCCCTGAATCTATCATATATCACAAAGATGATGCATTCCAATTGTTCGGACTAATTCTTCAAATTTCTTCGCCGGAAGGGATTTGGTAAATAAATCTGCAAGATTCTCACAGGATTGATCTGTTGGATGTTTATCGTCCCTTCCTTTTGGAGGTCATGAGTGAAGAAGAGCTTTGGTGATAAATGTTTAGTTCTGTCTCCTTTGATATTATTCTTCGCTTACTTGGGTGATACATGCAGTATTGTCTTCGTAGATGATAGTTGGATTTGTTGTTATTGTTTCCATTCCACATTCTTCTTGGATATTCTTGATCATTGACCTTAGCCATACACATTCCCTTCCAGCATCATAAAGAGCAATTAGTTCCGGATTGAGACTTAGCCTTTTGTGGATCTGATAGGTACCCAGCATCTGCATATCCAATGAGTGACGCATTTGGTTTCGACTGATAGAATAATCCAAGGTCTTGTGTTCCACGAAGATAACGTAATAAGTGTGTGACTCCATTCCAATGTCTATTTGTTGGTGCATTGTTGAATCTAGCTAACAAGTTTACTGAAAAAGCTATGTCAGGTCGAGTATTGTTAGCCAAGTACATTAAGGCACCAATCGCACTTAAATATGGTACTTTAGGACCAAGAATTTATTCGTTTTCTTCTCGTGGTCTGAATGGATCATCTTTCAAATTCAGGGAACGCACTATCATTGGAGAACTTATTGGGTGAGATTTTTGTCCATGAAAAAATGTTTCAGAATTTTTTCTGTATAGTTTGATTGATGACAAAAATCCCATTTCTCAAATGTTCCATTTGCAAGCCAAGGCAAAATTTTGTCCTCCCGAGATCTTTCATCATAAATTTTTTCATCAAGTACGTTGCAGTCACTTCAAGTTCTCTAGGAGTTCCAATAATATTCAAATCATCGACATAGACAGCAATGATGGCGAATCCTGATTTAGATCGCTTAATGAATACACAGGGACTTATTTAATTATTTTTAAATCCTTCTTTCAATAGGTATTCACTAAGACGATTATACCACATTCTCCCAGATTGTTTTAACCCCATAGAGTGACTTTTTCAATTTTATTGAAAACATCACTTTGGGCATGTGATTTTCTGGTAGTTTTAGTCCATCAGGGACTTTCATATAAATATGTGTCAAGTGACCCATATAAGTTTGCATTCACTACATCCATTAACCTCATTTGCAATCCTTTCGAAACTGATAAGCTTACCAGAAATCTTAGTGTAGTTGCATCAACTACCTAGAGAATATGTCTCATCATCAATCCCTGGCATTTGTGATAAACCTTGGGCTACTAGCCTTGCCTTATATCTAGTAACCTCATTTCTCTCATTTCGTTTTCTCACAAGTACCCATTTATAACCAACTGGTTTTACACCTTTTGGTATTTGGGTTATTTGTTCGAATACCTCACGTTTTTCAAGTGATCTTAATTCTGCTTGAATTGCTTCTTTCCATTTTGGTCAATCTTTTTCTGCGACGACATTCATCTACTGTATTTGGTTATATAGCATTTTCATCGTAATTCATTTCAACCGCTATGGAGTAAGCAAAGATTTCATTCAAGACAACATCTTTTCGATTGCATTGTTTCTTTTTAGAAACATAATTAATTGAGGTTTCATTATTGCCTAAGTTTTAATTTCATGTTCCTTTTCTTCTGGAACATGCTTGTCTTTATTTTTGTTTTCATCATGAATTTCATCATGCTCCGTTTGAGGATCTATATTAATTTCATTTGTTGTTTCGCCTTGCTTTTTCATTTTTTCTCGATTTTGATTCTTTAGAACCAGGTGGTCTACCATGTTTTCGGCGTGCTATTAACTCATTTTCAACGGCCTTGTTGTCACTAGGTATTTCAATCTGTGCAAGGGCATTCTCAGCAGGTACATGTGACTTTGTCACTTTTTTAGTATATGTTAATGCATCTGGCAATTGTTTTGCAATACTTTGCAAATGAACAATTTTCTTGATTTCTTGTTCACATGAATTTGTTCTTGGGTCCAAAAATGACATTTGCAATGCGTTCCATGTAATTTTTGTTTTTATGTTTTGTGGGTCCACTTTCTCTCCCCCTAAGGATGGAAATATTGACTTATATATTATAATGACAGTCGGTAAATCGAGCTGTAAATAAATCGCCAGTTGTTGGCTCTAAATATTTGATAATTGATGGAGATTCAAATCCAACATGTATTCCTAACCTTCTTTGTGGACCCATTTTAGTGTGTTGGGGCGGAGCAACATGTACATGTACTAATTGTAACAGTGAGAATTTGTGATAGGTTGTCGGCCTTAATCTTATCAATGTTGCTGCATGTAATAGAGCATGACCCCAAGCATAAGAGGGCAATTTTGATCTCATTATTAATGATCTTGCAATTAATTGTAGTATCTTGATTAATGATTCAGCAAGACCATTTTGTGTATGTACATGAGGCACAGGGTGCTCTACAATAATCCCAATAGACATGCAATAGTCATTAAAAGTTTGGGACGTAAATTCCCCAGCATTGTCTAATCTTATTCTCTTTATTGTGTGGTATGGGAATTGAGTTCTTAATCGAATTATTTGAGCCAGAAGTTTTTCAAAAGCGACATTTCTACTTGACAAAAGGCTCACATGTGACCATCTAGTAGAGGCATCAATTAATACCATGAAATAGCGGAATGGTCCGCATGCAGGGTGAATAGGCCCACAAATATCTCCTTGTATTATTTCTAAACACGTTGGAGATTCAGTGGCAATCTTATTTATAGATGGTCTGGTTATCAATTTGCCAAGTAAGCATGCAGAGCATGATAATTCATTTGATCGAGGAATTTTGACATTATTTATAGAGTGTCCATTTGAGTTTTCAATGATTCTATGCATCATTCATGTGCTAGGATGGCCTAATCGGTCATGCCATAGAGTAAATGATTTTCTGTTATCTAACTTCTGGTTAGATATCATATTAATTTCAATCGGACGTATATCTATGCGATATAGTCCCAAGGAAATTGCTAGTAATTTTTCATGAATTTATTTCTTGCCGCATATTTCTGCCGCGAGGCATATAAATTCTTCTTGGTTCACTGTCATCGTTTCTAAATGGTAACCATTTTGACGTACATCTTTGAAACTTATGAGGTTTCTTCGAGATTTACTCGAATATAATGCGTCATTGATTATCAAATTTGTCCCATTTGGAAATATAATGCAGGCTTTCCCAGAGCCTTCAATTACAATTAACTTGGCTGTCCTAGAGATTGTGCTAACATTTGCTTGGAATATTGTAAGTTTTGAAAAATACTCTTTATTTTTCATTATGGTGTGTGTTGTCTCACTGTCGAGGAGACATTGTTCTTTGGTTCCAACTTTTGGTAAATTCATATCTTTATAAATAATAAATATGATGATCAGTATAAGAAAATGCATATTTTATTAATAATCAAAGAGGGAATACATTAAAGTGAACATTGAAGCAATTTAAACAAACCAAGCATATTCATGCATTGTTATTTAGACAAAGTTGTTTTCAGTTCAGCATCATCCATGAAAAAAATCTGAAACATCAAGAATGGGCATGGATGTAGTAGCTTCATTAACAAAGTTTGCTTCAGCATTTTTCCTTTTTTTCTTTATTGAAACTTGATATAGGTCTACCAAGTGTTTGGCAGGTTGACATGTGCGGCCCAAATGCCCAGTCATTCCACATCTGTGACAAGTGTCTTCTCCTTCGTAGGACGTCTGCCACTGATTTCCAGATGATTGTCCCCAATTTTTATCAGAGTTTTTAAAATTGTTATTTCTTGGGGAAAATTGGCTTCTGCCACGTTCACGTCCACGCCCTCGGCCACGGTAATTACCACGTCCTCTCCCACGACCGTTGTAATTATCGCGTCCAACCCTATGTATAGTATTCGCTTCTGGTGGATTAGAACCTTCTATTACATTTATTTCATGGGTGGCTGAAGACCCCGTAGGTCTAAGATTATGATTTTTCAGCAAAATATCATTATTTTGTTCAGCTACAAGTAGTACTGAGATTAGCTCTAAGTACTTTTTGAAAGCTCTGAACCTGTATTGTTGTGCCAATATTATATTAGTAGCGTGGAAAGTGGAGAGCGTTTTATCTATCATCTCCTCTTCTGTGATGGGATGATCACAATATCTCAACAATGACATAATTCTAAATAATGTTGAATTGTAATCACTAACTGTTTTAAAATCCTGGAACCTCAGATTGGTCCAGTCAAAATGTGCCTTTGGGAGGAGCACATTATTGTGATGCCCATATCTTTCATTTAGGCTATCCCATAGTTCTTTGGGATCTTCCACAAGTAGATATTCAGTTTTTGAACAGTCATGTAAATGATGCCTAAGAAGGACTAAGGCTTTTGCCTTTTCTTGTTCAGTCGCAATTTTAACTGATGCGGCTGATGTAGTTGCATCCCCTTGTTGGGTTGTCACACCTTTAATTGTATGTTCCAGTCTTTGGGCCTTTAAATTCGTTTGGGGGTCCACCGTCCATTCTAAAAACTTTTGCCTAGATAAATTTAGTATGTTAAATTGTCTTTTCACTAGATCTCCCATTTTTTACTACAAACATGTAAATATTTGAAATTTGTAAATGATAATAAATCATATATATTATTTTCCTCTGATTTATATGATTATAATTATACATAAACAATACAAACAAAAAAATACTAAAATAGCGTACAATATTAATGAAACAAAAAAAAATGCCAAAAATAGAAAAAAAACGAGTGAGAAAAAAACAACCTTCCTAAAATGCACTTAAAGACACACAAAAAAATGATATTCATGTGCATTTTTCGTCATTCTTCCGGGGAGATAATTTTTTTTTGTCTCCTACTTGTGTATTAGGAGATACTATATCATTAATGTCATGAGAAGGAAAAAGAAACCGACTATAAGGAATAAGTAGAGCCTTATTTTCCAAAAACCCTCCTCAAAAGAAGAAGATGATCGGGTGGAGGACGGTTGTCATCGGCGTGGAACATGGTGGCCGAAAGATTGAGGGAGATTTTTTTTTGTGAGTTTAGATAAAAGTTGGAAGAAGATAAGGGATGTGTGGTGAAAATGGGGATGGGTAATCCGCTTTTATAGAGGGTTATCCCTAACTGTGCAGTTCATCTACAGTTAAAAATATACAATGTAATAAAATTTTGGAAAAATTGTCAAAAATAATCCCAAGTTTTGGCCATCTTCCCAAATTAATCCCAACTTTGGATTATTTTTAAATAATCTCAAGTTTGTTAGTAGTCTTCCCTTATTGGTCCCCAGTGAAAAAAGTCGGTTTAAAACTCGTTTTAAAGGTCAATACGCCGCGTGAAACATTTCCGTTTGCCTTTCATTCTAATAGTGGAGTGGTGATGAAGGCGATTAGTGGTGATTTTTTTATATAAAATGGTGTCTTATCAACTTTTTAAAATTGGTTCAAAGGATTATAGGTCTTTTGGACCAATATGGGAAGATGATTCCCAAACTTCATATTATTCAAAAATAATTTAAACTTGGGATTAATATGGGAAGACACCTGAAACTTGGGATTATTTTTTACAATTTTTCCTTAAATTTTAAGATCTCTTAATTGGCAAATATATATTAGAGCAATATATATGTACTAAATTGGTCTACTATTATGCATGTTGGGAAAATGGTAATATAATATATGTAACTACAAATGCGATAAAAAAATAGAAGATTAATGACAGTAATATATATATATATATATATATATATATATATATATATATATATATATATATATATATATATATATAATAGGGCTCTGAATGCTTGTTTCCTGCATATATATAACATTATTGCGCATATAAGAGATAATAATTTTATCACTTCACTAGGCCATCCATATAGGCGGCAAGTTCAAAAAATAATTAACCTGTCCATATAGGTGGTTCAAGAGCAAAAACAATAATGTAAAATAAAATGTCCTTGCCCTCCATGAAAGCGACTTTATTATCAAATTACTTATTTCTAGGTTACTGGCATGGTGACGTTTACTACGAGTTCCTTCCTGTTTGGTGTTGGGAATAGGGTTTGTGGGTTTTCTCCTGTATGGGTATTTGTACCGTCGTTAAGGTTATTGGGTCCGGGCTGTCTTACAGTTCCCATCGCTGGGTTGGTAGTGAATGACAGATTGTTTCGCTCTATCCAAAAGTAAACACCCGAGACATAGACGTTGTGTAAAACAATGTTAATCCTGTTACTTTGTTGATATGTTCGGATAGTATAGGGTTGGGCTTGAAGAAAGCAAATTTAGAACTTGAAACAGAATGGATGAAAAGATTTTAAAGATACCTATAATTTTTTTCGGTAGCAAACTCGTTCTGGTAACGTGTTGTGAGAAATATATAATAGAGAGAAGGTACTGAAAGGAATATATCAGTAGAATGTATTATATATGAATGAGCAATTCACTTCTTACAGATGACAGTATTTATAGGCAAAAATTTCATTGTGTACATTTGCACGGGTTCAACAATTGCAGCGAATGAGAGAAACTTTCCCAACATGCATTAAATGCATGTTGGGTGAAAGTCCATTTAGGTGGACTTCACTATTAGCTCAACAGTGGATTTGATTTCACATTTCCACTGTTATCTCAACAATTTTATATTTTTGTCAGAAACTACCTTATAAATGCCCACTTTTGGAAACAACTACCTTATATAATTTTTTTTC
The DNA here is from genome assembly GCA_947646795.1 of Beta lomatogona. Lineage (NCBI taxonomy): Eukaryota > Viridiplantae > Streptophyta > Magnoliopsida > Caryophyllales > Amaranthaceae > Beta > Beta lomatogona. Next base: position 536,437 of record CANSNZ010001258.1, on the reverse strand, counting down.
AAAACAACTACCTTATAAATTCTAAAAGTTTGAGTAGCACTACCAACTAACGGAAAACGTTAGTCTCTTCCGTTAAATGATAATTTCCCTCCCTTTTTTAAACCTATTTGTCGTGCCTCTTTCAGCATACATTCTTGGAGCAAATCAGGCGAAATCTCACCCAATTCTCAACTAAATCTCACCCAATTGAAGGTCAATGTGCATTTATCAGGCGAAATTCGACCCCCTCTTGCCATTGAATGTATGTATTATGGGATTGAAGCTTCAATTACTCAATTTTAGGGTTTTTCTCGCAATTAGTCAATCACTTTTAGGGTTTTCTTCATATTCTTCAATTACTCATGAATTTTAGGGTTTTATGCTAGGGTTTGTTTCAATTACACCAAATCTAGGTTTTGTGACTGTTTAAAGTTACTAACTTTAGTTTGATTTTGGGTTTGCTGAGGTCATGTCAAATTCAAGCTACCAATCAGCTTTGTGAGGTTCCAACCAAATGTGATTGTGGCATCAAACCTCATATTGGAGTGTCTTGGACAACTTTGTGGCTTGCGAATTCTACAACCTTAAAACTGATTGGCGTGGCTGCAACCTCTGGATGATGGCATGTTGGAGTAGCAAAGGGTTGTCACCAATGAGTTGGTGCTGGAAAGGAGAATGTTGAAGCAAGAAGTAGCATTGCTCAGCAAGCATGAACTATGCCAAGTCCAAGAAGAAAAGGCCAAAGTTGATGCTGAGTATGGCAAATTAAACAATAAATATAAGGCTTTGTCCTCTGATGTGAAGCATTTGAAGAAGAAGAAGACTAACTGGAATTTGGAGTGAAAAGTGATGAAGACTGGAAGTTTGGACCAGGAAATCTTTAGTGCAAAGTTAATTTTAAGGGGAGAGAGAGAGAAGTAATGGAAGATGACAGAGGAAGGTGGAGAGGTGGGTAATTCAAATTAAATGGGGGTATAAGAGACATTTCACAATGCGTTTTGGAGGAATTTGTGGGTATTTAGATTAAATGGGGGTATAAGAGACATTTCACAATGCGTTTTGGAGGAATTTAAAAAGTTGGACTTAACCGACTAACGTTCCCTGTTAGTTGGTAGTGCTACTCAAACTTTTAGAATTTATAAGGTAGTTATTTTATAAAAAAATTATATAAGGTAGTTGTTTCCAAAAGTGGACATTTATAAGGTAGTTTCTGACAAAAAAGGCTAAAAAAAAGTTTGATGAATAGGATTTCATTTACCCACGCTCAAGCCTCCTTTCCATTTTTTATTTTATGTCAAAGATTACAAGCCAATTAACCCTTACTAGATGCATCCTAATTAGTTTCATTAATTGAGAAAACCAAGCAATAAAAAAACCTAGCTACCTAAATTACATTGAGCAAGTAGACTATAATATCGAGCTTCTCTTCTACCATGAGCATCACATGATGTAAGCCCTCGAATTCTAAATTCCCTTCATTTTGAATTTCGCTGCAATTTCTAATATTTTCCCCTCAAATTTCGAAGGTGAAGAATACCCTAATTATGGTTGATCAACACCCATATTCGATGGGAGAACCGGTAATTTCCGTTACATTGAACTCTTTTTCCATTGCTTATTATTTATTCGATGAATTGATAAGATGCAGAGATTTGTCATTTTGAATAAGAGCACGAGAAAAATCTCTTATATTGTATGATGATTATTTGTTGCAGGAATTTGTTCAAGATGAAGATATACGGATTGATACTACAAAAGCTAGATGTATGTGTTTGATTATGTTTACTTATCGATAGAATAAAATGTACTTCCTCGGTTGCGAAATTAATGCAACACTTACATTTTCGCGGCCTCCACTGAACTGTTTTTGACTGTTAATATCTTTAATGATGTGTTAGTAAATGTTATGAAAATTTGAGACCTACACGACTATTTTTCTAATGGTGAGAATTCGTGGTCAAAGTTTATGGAGATTGACTTTAAAAGTGCAAGTGTTGCATTGTATTTGGAACAGAGGAAATATGTGTGTTTTGTGTTTCACCTCCTAATTGAATTGACACTTTGAGAGGGATTTTTTGTTGATGTTTTTTTTTTGGGAATTGTTACAGTTAGAAATGTCATCAAAAGACATGCAGAACTTACAGAGCGTCTTTCCAGGTATAAATCTTTCATAATTGCTAACGTTTGATTGTATTTCTATCTTCTTTTAGGCTGCTTTAATGGGAGTAATATAGTTGACCTGCTTTTATGGGGATGGATGGTTATTGGTTAAGTTTTGTGCAATGGAGAAAAGCTTTAGATAATGCTTCTCTTTAGGTTGAAGGTAACTTATGTAATTAACGAGTCAGTGTCAAATTACCGGCATAGTTGGCTTCCTTTCCATCTATTATATTTTCTCTCGAGGGTTTAAGCATTTGAACTTATGTGTGTTGATACTATGTGTTTAAAAGGCGTTGTCTTTTACGAAACTGTGCCAAATGCATTAAACATATATATGATGACCTGGCAATTGCTTTGCCATGCTTATGATTCCATATGAAGTGTTCTAATTATTAATCCGATCGGTGAATTTAAGTCTCCGACCACATATGATAGCAATTATATCAAATGTTACTTGGATTCTTCATTTTACCTTAAGTACCCATGTCCGATACACGACATTCCGACATGGTTATCAGAACTTTGGTCTTCATTTTTGGCTAAAATCATGTAGTCATTAAATAGCCGAGTCATACACTTGGACACGTACCCGTGTCTGACATGAGTACTCGAGTTATAGTAACACATATGCCCCGGGTAAGGAAAATTTTCATTTATTAATATTGTACTTTAAAATGATAACACTAATACCACTTGGTCTAGTGGTTAAGACTTTAGTATATGATGAACTTGAGGTCAAGGGATCAAAGCCTATACTATGCAATTTCTATTTTTTTTATTGTACATGGATTACATAAAGTAAAACGCCATTAGGGAGAGCGCCACCCTTTTAATATATTTGTATAGATTACAATAGTAGATCACAAGTATCTTTCTAAAAACCCTTGCACGTGGCGGCATCTAGACTTGTTGTTGATGGTAATCTGTACTCGGTGTCGTGCTCGTCTTTTTTATGCTTGCAGCTGGTGGGGAAAAGGTACTTGCCTGTTTCATTCCGCTGAACATTATTATTGTTCTCAAATGCGGGAGCCGTGTGGTTTCACCTGTAATTGAACCCTATTGCAACCCCGATGTTTGCATGTAAATCCCCGGTGTTTTCTACACATTCTTTTATATGAGATGTGTGTGTGCTGTGTAGTGTATAAAATAAGATGAACCAAGTAACCTCATATCTTTCTACGATTCAAGAGTCACCTCATTTTCCATTAAAAGTCACCCATTCGAATTAAGCTTACTCATAAAAGTTGATGACTCTATTTCTATTGGGTCGTACTATACTTAATGTGTGCAAAACCGCCAACCGCAATAGCATATTCCCTCTATTGCAAGAAGTTAGCGAGTACTTGTGACTCACGGCTCTCCGAGTCCTCTTAAGCTTTTCAAGACCGTAGGAGTACTATAGCTGGTCATTAGGTTTTAATTGTCATCTCGTGATATTTATGTTAGTGAAAAAGTGGTTGTAACTGCATAACTGGAGTATTTGATTCTCTTTTAGGGATTCTGACAAGATGGTATTTGAGCGTTTGCAAAAAGAATTTGAAGCTGCTCGAGCGTCTCAAACTCAAGGTAGCTGTTGCATAATTTTCTTTAGTATGTATTGGCAAATGGGTGTGCCATTTCGTCTCTCCAATTCTCGTCCTTGGATTTAATTTTTGATCTTATTTTATCTAGTATATCTATATCATAACAATGGACATTGGAAATTAGAGTAGCTAAGGAGATGTGTTTCAGGGTATTATGAACTGATTTTTAGCATTTGGCCTCAGCAAATCGGAAATTTTTGAGGCATATACTTTTTCAAACAAGTGTTTGAGAATATTTGAGATCTGAACTTTTGGATCTTATATCTTGTTTGCTTTCTTTTGGAAAAGTTTATTCATTCATGATTCATTACTCCTGGGTGTGTGGATCACATGAGGAGGTTGAGATTTGTGCAAGGCATGCAGATAGACCTAGGCATATAAAAATAGCATAAGCAGGGGAGATTGGAAAAGCACAAGTCATACAATACCTGAAAACAAACAGAAGTTGGAGACAAGACTCCTGGTTGAGGTCTAGTGAATGCATACTAAAGCACCATCACTATTAACACCATGAATCAGAAAATGCTGGAAAAGCTCTATTTGGACTATGGAGTTATTATGTCCTTTGTAAAATCTAGATAAACCGAGTCCCGTATATTCACCTTCCCTAATGTTTTGGGCCCCTCTCTCTCTCGCTCTCTCTATTTTGAGGAGTAGTATAGACTATAGAGGGGCTGGGTGTTTATCTCTACTATTCTTACCCCAGCCTTTAGTTGCTATGAAATGAGAGAATGACAGTTATAATGTACTAAAGCAAGTAGCTGTTTTGATGCTCACGAACTTTTCAATGTATAACTATTGATTGCTTATAAGATTTATTGGCTGATCACTAGCTGTGAATATGGACTAAAAGAAACAACCCTGGTTTTCAATCATGCTTATAAGTGTTTTTGGGTCATCCAAAGGTTGCCCAGTGGTCGTGGAGGCTCATCCTGTAATATTTCCTTTGTTAGGGTCATTCATTTTTTTTATTATCGTCTGACAATAAAGTAAAACTTAATAATGCATTCCTGTTATATTTCAAAAGGATTCATGGTTTAATTGATCTACTGAAGAATTTCATCACAAAAGCTTAGCTCCCCGAATCGCCCATTTTCTTTTTATACTTGTAAGTTGTAACCCAACAACACGGCCAGCATTCTTGTCTAATTGTTTGATTCAAATTCAGAACAACTGAATCTACACTTTCCTATGTGCAAAATTTAATCTTTCTCTCTCTAAAAATTAATGGGTATAAACTGATTTTTTTCTTCCCTGTAGCCAGTTATGGTTTGCAACGGAAATATTGTAGATGCATTGAGCTATGACTAATATATTAGCTGAGCTTGCTCTACAACTAGTGATGGTGTTCTTAAGGTTTGATAAGCTCTTTAGAAAGTGTCCTTTACAGTTCACGCGTAATACAGCTTAGCAATTTGTCATTTTGTCATCTTGTTTTAAGTGGGTCATAGAGTGCTAGAATATGATTTCTAACAACCTCTTCCTCTTTCTCTCGTTCCTAATCTATAAAAGTAGAGTGATTTTAGACGATGCACTTCTTCTCGTCACCATCTGTGATGGGCCTCTAATTTTCATTTAACAGTGTAGTGTTTTTTCATTTGTCTCCAACATCTGAGCCAAGTTCGAAAGTCGTTTTGCAGAGATTTCTCTAGAAGGTGAAGATTGGAATGATGGGCTTCTAGCTACAATAAGAGAGAGAGTATGTTATATGGATACATGTGTTTGTATATCTATGCAAAATATCCCTTTTTTAAGGAAAAATTGACATTAACAGATCCCAACTATGACCATTTTGCTTTAAAAGTTCTCAACTTTTAATTATCTCATACTAGTCCCAATTTTGGGGCTTCTCTTCCCGAAACGGTCCTTCAGCTTAATTAATTTGCTTTGTTAGTTAATTAAAACACATGACACTCATCTAATAACCCTTTATTTTAATTAACTAAAGCCAACGAAAGAGTTTAATACGTCATAATTAACCGATCTATCAAGTTAATTATGTTGAAGGACGATTTTGTGGTAGAACCCCCAAAGTTGCGATTGCTGTGAAATAATCAAAAGTTTGGACCATTTAAAGTGAACCGACCGTATTTGGGACCGATAGTGTCATTTTTTCTAATTCTATCAAAAAACCTTTTTTTTGTAAATTTATTTTTTATTTTTTTTATGTTTCACCTACATTTTCAGATTCATGCACTTGGTTGAGGTATTTGGTATTTTTTTTTCTTTGTTAGGTTCACATGGAAGCAGATAGGAAGGCAACAGCGGGGGATTCAAATATTGAGCTAGATTCTCCCTTCCTTGAAAAAATTACTTACAGGGTGGGAAGTAAGGTAACATCACCTCGTTTTCCGTTCTGTAGAATTATCTCATTGTGAATGGGGTGAACTTCAAGTAAAAGTCTTGAACCAAATATAAAATGGTTTCACTAAAAAAAAAAAAAAAAACTAGACAATTTCATGTGTTAGCATATTGTGTCTTTTGTTTAGCTCGTATATCAAAGTTCTGTTATTCCTAGCTCAGATGCAAAAACGTTTACTGTAAGTGCTGACTCGTTACGAGCTATATCAAGTATGTGAGGATAAACCAACTCACACCCAGGAATTATATTAAACAATACCACATGTATGTTCGACATATTTTGTTGTTTATACCTCAGAATTCAAGAATTAAATTTTGACCTTGGGATGTGTTTGAAAATTTGATCATACAGCTCATTGTGTTAGAAGAGGGGGAAATTTTATATATGTAGTTGAAGTGAGGAGGAAATGGCTAATGCTATTTTACTGATTGAGAGAAGAGAGAGGGATGAGTAAATGATCTATCCGCAGTGAAATGTTATCACTTTGTACCTTCCTGTCAAACTTGACATGTAAGATCTTTCCGTTTTGTGGGGAGAAGGGGGTGGGGGTGGGGGAACTCCTAATGTGCTGTAGGCAGTTCCATTCTTCGACTTCCAAGTGATTTGATTGATAGGTTACACTTTAAGAAACGGGCCATGATCTGCTAAACTTACTATTAACATATATATGTTTTTTCAGTAAGTGTCGGACTAAAGAGCCAAGAAACTCTCGATGCAGGCATAAAATGCCACTACTATAGCCTTACCCTGTTCTTGGAACTGATGTGTTCATATGAATAATGAATATGATAATTGTCTCTTCTACTGTCTGACCCCATTCGCTGATTGAAATATGCGATTTGAAAGTTGTTCTAATATGTGGAATAGTCACCTGATCCCTGGTTCTAGTGTTCTACATATAGATTCGAAGGGAGGGGGGATGATTTGATCCTTGTCCTAGAGGTCCGAACATGCTGAGCCTCACCTTGAGCATTTACCTGTTGTTGCTCTGGTTGAAAATATAGTAATTGGGAAGTTCAATATGTAGATTAATTTTAAACATTGGCTACAAGACAGTTTTGTCATCAGTTGAAGCTTATGTTTGTTATTGTTGACTGTTGAAGATACATGTAATGAAATGGAAACTGGATCGATTAAGTAAAAGAAAAAGATGAAGATTTTCATTACTAAAATAAGATATTACAGCAAATGTAAAAGATAGATTATCAAGTTTTGGAGTGACTTGACAAACTCTCAAAGCTAACATTAAAATAACTCACCAGTATTCTCATCATGCCTCTTCCTCTCAGTAATCTCTTCTATTTATAGGGCTAATGTACTTGCTTTCTCCAAGCTAGCCTAATTATTATGTATTTCCTATATCACCCTTTGCCTATACCCAATGCATAACAATGTGCTATATGATTGCTGTAACATGACAATGACAATTGTGGAGTTCTTATGTTAAGAACTAAAATCATAATTCAAAATGGGGCCAGATTTTTGAGCAAGGTTTATAGTTGACCTTTGCTTTTTCTGGGTGAAATTATATGATGTTGATACACTTTCTCTAATTCTTTATTTTTGGTGAATAAGGTAAAGCATTATTTAAATAAGGACGATAATAAGTTTGTGATGATCCAAATATAGGCATTCAAACAATAATTAGGGGGTAAGGGATCTCTTTCTATAACTCTATTGTAATTATTAATTTACTTGTTATACAGGTTATATGTTGTTTGGAATGTGCAAGGATTGGAATACAATATGAAACATCGTTTGCTGGTAATTCCAAATACCCTGATGGTGCTTGTTTTATCACCATGCAATGTTCCTTATTACAGTTCGTACTTGGCGTTGAATTTGCTTCAATTTCATTTTGCCTTTTATGTTTGTCAAGCCTGATGGACTCAAATATTTTCCTGTTGGTCTTTAACTTTTCGTTTCATTCTTCTTTTTTACCCTCTTTTGTGATTTGTCTATTTTTAGAAGAAATCAGTTGGTGTCAGTAAAACATCGTGTTGAATTCGGGTCGGGTAAGTCGGGTTGAAATTGGGTTGAGTTAATAAAACACCGAGTTGAAAGCGGGTCGAGGGTTGGGTAAAAAAGATGTGGGTTGAAGTTGGGTCGGGTTAGATGCGAGTCTTTTGGGGTAAATCAGGTTTCGGGGTCATCACAGGTTAGGTGCTGATTTGGTTTGAGCCTAGTCTCTCCTTATTGGGTCACCTCAAATTTTAGGCTATTATTTTTGTCGAGTGCGGTTTGGTTCGGATTTCAAATTCTGGGATCAACTTGGTTGTCGGGTTAAATTATCTTTCTGAATGCAATTTAATATGGTCATACTCGTCTTTGGTTCAGGTCAACTTTTGACAACTTTGCCTCGAAGTCTCCTTCATTGTCCTTTCTCCTTGCTAAGTCTTGAAAGTTTGATTTAGTCCCTTGGGCTTATATTTTTTGTATTGTTTGGATCATATTCTTTTTCTTCGGGCATTGCTTGTTTAGTGGAGTGTTAGTTTCCAATTGTAGATTCTTGATTGGGGGTGTTTGGTTCAGAGAGTTTTGGGATAAAAAGAGAGGTTTGAGATGGATAGAGAGGTTTGACTAGTCCAAACATCTAATGGAAGTATTTGGTACTTTGGTTGAAATAGTATTGAAAGAGAGGTTTGAGCACAAAAGGGTAACTTTGAAGAAGCTACTAGTAGGAGCTTTTTGGAAGAGAGGTTTATAAAATTAGAATATCTTATTGGTCAAATAGTTGTGTAATGACTAATATATCCTAAAGTTGGTCAAATTTACTATCCTTTACCAAATAACCCCCACCAATAAATTATTCTAATATCTTGTTGTTCATCTTACCTAATAAAGTACCAATCAACTAACTATTTACCAAACACTTTCACACAACAGCTAATACAAACCGCTAGTCAAAGCAGCTAATACAAGTAGCTAAAAGCTAACAGCTAACCTCTAATTGCCAAACAGGGACAAAGAGTGTATTGGAAACTGTGCCCAGGGTGTTAAGGCTCAAGATTCGGAGAAGTGTCTTTTTTAGATTTAGTCTCGTTTAGTTTCTCTTTTACTAAGAATTGAATCCTAATTTGGGGTAATACATGGTGTTATGAAGCACTTCTACAAAAATCTGTGATTTATAGTTTATGTGCTTCACATGTTATGTATAATATGTCAATGGATATATTTTTAGGTTTGCCTTGGGAAGAATCTCTCTCTTGGCTTTAGTCTAGAATGAGAATATTTGAAGAAGATTTTTGAATGGATACAGCCAATTGAGCTTGCATTTGCATCAGAGTATTGTTTTACTATTCTGTCTCTGCAATGACCAGGAGAGCCATGCGAATTGTATCACTGTGTCCTCGAGAGCAAGTCATTTCTAGAGAAGATGACGGTTTTAGAGCACACCATTCCTTTCTTTTTGCCTATACGAGAAGCTGAAAATGATCTTCTCTCGTCCAATGCAATGGTGAGGTTAGTTGCCTCACCCTTATGTACTTGCATAGTAGTTTCATGCCTTCTGCCAATTCTGAAAAAGAACTGTATATTTTTTGTTTCAGAAATTCATTGATCATGTTGGGGAACTGTTGCAGGCATATGTGGATAGAAGGGAGCAGGTAGAATAGTACTACCTTGTTCCTCTGTGTAGTTGGGCATCACATAATTCAAATTTTTTGACCTTTTTTTTAATAATTACCAACCTATTATTATCCATACAACTGCGATGATTCTTTTGATGTATAACACTAATAGCTATACTTTTAGTTATTCTTCTGAATTATGGGTCTCATAGTGGAAGTTGTGGAAAATGCACTAGTCTTTCTTGTTTTTCTTCCCTCTCTTTGTTACTCTTCTTGATATGTTGGGCTAATAAGATTATGTGCTCTAGGTGAGATTTCGGCTCATGGAAGTTTTCCGAATGTGAAATTTAGAAATGAATTGAATTGATGTGCACGACACAAGACATGTGGGAGTTATGTTTAGATAGGCTTGTCTTTAAGATCAGAACGTTAATCTTTGCCCTTTTGTCTGAGAGATTTTAAGAGCAGATTTGTTGTTTTCGAAAATAAACATGTGCTATCTCTTGTGTGTTATGAGATGGATGATTGCTGACTCTTAAAAGCGACTTGGTGGTCCTCATTTTGGGTTGATTTGAAACCCATCTGCATTTTATTTTGGTGAATTTATCCTGGAATTTGTCATCAAAGCTGGGTGTGGTGAGGACTGGTGGTGTAGAATATATTGCTGTTCAGTAATATGAGTATCCTCCATAATGGAATTCTGAAAAGTTTTTGCTTGAGAAAATAATGAATAATATCGTTGTAGCTGAAATTGAAGCTCTTTTGTGAATTGTGATGTTGCAAAATTTTGACTTAGACAATTAGGGTAGACATGTAATATAGTTTCTTGAGTGCTTTATGTGGCTTAGAGATATAATGCACCTGAAAGTTGGCAATTCTTAGTTGTAGACTTTGAAATGAAATCCATATTGGAGCTGTTGGAGGAGAGATATATTTTCAGTGAAAATAGGTATTCACTATCACTGTGTTCGGAGTGTACGTGCAAAATCTCCAGATGTCCCAGTTAATTTGTTCAACGTAGGTCGGATGAGTATAAAATCCCAATGTTTGTGATATATGATATGGACATATGGTCAGATGAAAAGAAGGGCATTGACTTCTGATAGTTGGCTTCCACGGAGAGATGTGAGAATGTCAGCACAAGTGTGTGTTCTTTAGAACAATCATACTGTTCTCATACCCTAGACGCAGACCCCATAAATGTGGAAACCTGTATAAGTTACTACTAAGACCTTGCCTTTATGTGGGGTAGTGATTAGGGCGGGGGGGGGAGCTATTATCGGGGTACTTATCTCAAGGGGGAGATTGTGGGGTAAATCTTAGATGTAAGTTTCGTATAAAGGGTACTTATCAGTTATCTCAAGGGGGGAGATTGTGGGGGTAATCTTAAATGTAAGTTTGGTATAAAGGTATCTTCTACGCAGGCTCATTCTCTGTTTAATGGAGAAGCTTTAGGAAAAGTTGTGTTCAAAGGTATTCGAGAAATATTTCATTTATAAAAATTAAATCTTTAGACTGCTATGTTTGATGTCTTACTGTCTTAGTTTCTAGTGCTCTCCCCCAATGTGCTCAATTGCGTATTAAATATCGTTTTTTTACATTTATAATAAGATTACAAAGAAGAGAGAAGGAGGGGGGGGTGGACTCATGGCCTTATGGGAGAGAGAGACAGAAAGTAACACAGGAGCGAGGAGAGATAGGAGTAAAATAGGAGAGAGAAAACAGTAGAGGAGAGAGGAAGTAGCAGAAGAGAGAGAACCTTGAGGGATGGAAATTTTATGGGGAATTATTTTCGGAATGTGGAACTTGGGTTCCATGAATAATGATGCGACTGCCAGGGGAAACTTAGGCTCTTTGAGTTTATCTGTTACGACTTTTTGTCTTTGAACGTTTGGGGTGTCTCTGTGTCAGCTAATATTTTCTTTAAGGGAGGTTAACAAGATTAGAAAGCACCTCAGCGGGTAGTTCTGAGGAGTAAATTTCGCTAGACCTTCTCTTGTTGTTTCTTGGAAAGGGAATTACTATATGTTGAAGTTGTTATGTTCTTCCTGAGTATTTTATGGAGGAACCTGGACTTTTGTTGGAATTACTTGTGAGATTAGAGTCAATTTCTTTACTCTACCACTGTCAGGTACCACATGGATTTAAAACTCGCCCGTTCCGTTACAGAACCGCCGTTCTGTAACGGATTTTGGATTTGTCGTTCCGCGAAATCCCGTTACGGAACGCCATGATAAAAATCACATACTTCTCGCCGCGTTGTCCGTTCTGTAACGCGAACTCGCCGCGTTAGAACGTTTTATCCCCGTTACATCCGTTCTTTTCAAACATTGACCAAAATATTTTATGATTTAGTTACATAGCTGATGAAACATTATATTATGATAGATATGATTATATTATGTTGTACTAATGCTTCATAAACTAAAACAATGCAAATAAATTTAGAACGTATTAATGTGAATTTTAAAAAAAAATTCACGCCGCGTCGGCCGCGAAACGTTCTATTCCCCCGTTACAAGCCGTTCCCGCGCACGCGACTGCGACCGCGTTTTTTTCTCTGGGTACCAGTGCTTCAGCGTGCTTGAATAAATGGAATTATGGATGGACCATGAGACATGCAAAAAAGTGCCAACAAGAATAGCTTTGTAGTAAATCAAATGCATGGAGAGAATATTGGTAATTTGGATTTGATATATACCATAATGGAAATGAGGAAAATTATTGTGAAACAGAGGGAGTATATGATCCTTGGACAGATTATGACCTCTTCTGCTGACGTGTAGATTTAGGCTTGAGCCTAGTGATAAATCCATGAACTTTCCACTGGTATCTTCTGGAAATTAAGTATAAGATAAATTGGGTAGAATATTAGAAGTTAAGTAAAAATAGGGAAGTGTGTAAGTTAGTTACTAATTTTCTTTTGTGTGAATACATCAGATTTCTTACATCTAGAAAATAAGAACATATATGGCTTTACTGCAGACCCTTAAACCCCATAGGGAGAGTGAAAAAGAGAGAAATATCTGAGGTTTTGTTTGTGACGGTTATTTTGACAATTTCTCCATCCAGTAAGTTTGGTGTGGTGCAACAAAAAGGCCTACCAGTTAGGAAGGTGATCGTTGAAGTCATCAAGCTGTTAATATCTCATGTAGATGATGAACTTTAATTCAAGCATTAGGTATTCAGCAGCTAAGAATCATCCCTCAGTCTACTTGGTTCATCCAAAATGGCAGAAGACAAGGTTTGCTCCCAGTAGCTGTCTAGTTGATGGAAGTAAAATGTAGTGGAGTCAAGTGAAATTTAAAGCTAATGGGTGAAGAGAAAAGAGTTTTATTTCCATCTCACGTTGCTCTCTCACTTGCCTTCATGTCGTATTTTGGTACTGGGGAAAAGAAGGGGTGGGGTTGGTTTTGTGTATGAGTGTCTTTTACTTGTATTAATTTACGGCAGTGTCTCCTTGCTAGATGAACTGTTTAGTTTCAGAAATGGATTATGGTCCTATCCACTGACAAATATGTGGGCTTTCTAATTTTGTCTGACAGGTGCGCCTCATGAAAGACATTTATGGGAACCAAATCGGAGATCTCTATCATAGCCTTCCTTATCATATGATTGAATTTGTGCTGGAGGATTTTGAATGGTAAGTGCAGTCAGAATTCCTTTTGGTAGAAGAATTCTTGGTAAGGTGTTGCGTCACAATTTTTTTGCTGTTAGGATCAACTGTGGATTAGGGAAAATTAGATTCAGATGCACTTCTCAGCAGTACGACTGATGCTAGTAATTTTGTAGCTTAGTTTGAAGCTGCATGGTATCTAAATTTATATGCTAAATGCATTTCTCCACTTTACGGTTGTGTGTTAGCATCTTGACAACTAAATATTGTTTCTGTGAAGTTCTATTTCTTTCGTACTTTCTTTATGTCCGAAGGAGAAAGGTATGGAGATGCCATAGGATGCTAGAACTTGATGTCCTAGCTGTCTGCTGAGAACCAAGATGACTCTTAGGCCTTAGCTAATTTCTCAGCATAACAGCAGGTTTAGAGGAATTAGGAAAAAGGACTAATGAAGAATTAATGAGAAAACTACTAAGATATGATTGTATCGATGATTAACACCGATTATAACCTAACCAACATTCAAGAGGTTGGAGCTCTCCCAAGTAACCATTTCCCTCACCAAACTTATCAATTTTCAAGATGCCTTTCCCATTCTCAGTTGCTCTATATTTATACTACTCCCCTTAACAAACTATCCAACTTATTCCCCAAGTAAACCAAAGAATATAATATCTAAAATACCCTTCTCCCTACAATATTAGTTCTTAGCACTGTCTTATTTATCTGCTTGACTACTTCCATTGACAATTTCTTGTCAACTTAGATGGTTTTTGCTGTCCTATAAATTTGCTTGTGGCTTCAAATAGGTGATTATTTGATGGGAGCTGTTTTATCATATTTTAATTATTTGACCACATTAAGCTGTTATGTGCATCAAAGTAATTATGGGATTGTTGTTAGCCTGTTGATTGTCATTTATGTTCTGACTACTATAGCATGATTGTGGATTTCCTCAGCACCAGGATCACCATCAGTCTTAAATATGCAGATTTGGTGTCTGTTCTTCCGACCAGAGTCAGAGTCATGGCTTGGCCATTAAACTCCTCCCAGAGCAGGAAGGGAACTGGAGCATTGCCAAATCATCTTATTCCCACGCGCCTATCTTATGCAGAAGATGCCCTACGAACTTTGAGTTTACCTGAAGGTAATAATTTAAAATTTTAGATTTTGAACTGACTGAAATAACCATAAGTTCATTCAATTTTTTGCCGGATTAAAGATGGTTATATTGTTACAATCTAGGTCATTCAATCTCTGTAATAGACATGCTCTATGTGAGTTCTCCCTCTGTCTGGAATTAATGTTCAGATTGTCCCAAAAAGAAGGATTTATCATTTATCATTGATTGATATACCCTTTAGAATATCTGTCTCCTTTCTGTCTTATCCCCCAGGGGTAGTTTTAATCATCTAACCTTTATTTATTTCTAGTTTTAAAATATGATATGATTTCAGGCATCCTATAATAGTTACATGACTATGATTTTTGGATTGAGATTTTTTTTTCAATAAGATTTTTAGAGAACATAATTTATGTTCATACTGATTTGGCTTGATCATGCTATACACTTTGTTTAAAATTTAAGCCTTTGGTGGAACCATCATGTCTTTACTTGTATCCTTCCTCTGATTTCCCTCTTTCCTATTTTCTGAACAATTGGTTTTCTTAAAGAAGTATGACCCATATTTATGATTTTTAGAGGGGTCACTGGGCTGTTCAGTTTTCTGAGGTTGGGAGTCTCATTCTTTTTGTTCCGTGACATTAGCTATTTAATTGTTGCTATTAACATTCTTTTCATGACTATGTTTTACCGTCTTTTGTTGTTATCTTCAGCTTTTGCAGAAATCGTGTTGAACTTGCCACATGCACTTCAGCAGATATTCTCTTCGTAAGAGATATGGATTGATTGTTCTGAAGACATGTAAAAAGCTAGAGGCATACTGTAGTTGTACCCAAATTTGTGTCCAACGCGTTGCCTAACTATGTATAGTGTACTATAGAATTGTTGAGTTGTCTGCGCAACTGATTTCTGGGTCAACTTTGTGGACTATATATTATCTTCTTCAGTATGTTCATTCTGATATCGTGATTTATATTATATCGTAATGATCTTGATTTCTTCGGTTTTTGTACTGCTGAATGAAAGGCCTGTAATTAGGCAGCCATGGAGTGTGATTTCTTGCAATAAAAGGCTCTGGTAATGGTGCGTTGTTAAAAATAACTTCTAACTTGTGACTTGTGAGTTGTGACACTTTGTCATGAATCGAGTTATTCAAGGAGAAACCATGAAATGATGAAATTAGGTTACAAGATGTCTAGAATCTATGACTGTCTTAGTGTAATACCCAAAACTTTGGATTGAATACAATACATCACTCTGTAGCTCTTTAGTCAACCAAAAAAGAATTTATGGTAGATATCAATATCATAAAAGGAGAATTCGTGTGGAGAAAACTTGTTAATACGATTTTAGGAATGTATTTTTCACATTGCAACCAATATAAAGATGTCAACTACTTCCTCCGTTTTAAAATACATGCAACACTTTTTATTTTGGGGTGTTCCAATATAAATGCAACACTTTTTTTTGTTTCCTTATTTAGTAAATTTTGGGGGTGAAATTACTTAAATACCCTTACTTTATAAAATTAGTATTGATTACATACTCTTAATCTAAAACCATTAAACTACTTAATCTTTCCTCCACCTTCTTCATGATTCTTCCTGCCACCACCCTTCTTCTCTTTTCCCACAACCCACAACCCACAACCATTCCTTCACCCATACCCCCTCTTCTCTCAACAAACCCACCTTCATCTGCAACCTTTCTCTCTCCTCCCACTCTAACCCTCACCCAACTCTCACCACTGAACCCACCCCAACCTTCACTTCCGTCAGAACCTTCACTCCAGCAACCGTTGCCAATCTCCGCCCTGGCTTCGACTTCCTCAGCTGCGCCGTCGATGGCCTAGGCGATTTTCTCTCGGCTCAGGGCTCGGCTCCTCCTTCGTTCTCCTTCGATCTCCTTATCTCCTTCGATATTCTTCTTTCTCTCTTCTTCTTCTTCTTCTTCTTCTTCTTAGCACCTCCGCCGTCGTTGGACTTAGAATAGTTTTGTTGGCCGGCGTTCGATCTCCTTCTCTCCTTCGAACTTTTGTTGAATTTTAAGGATTTTGAATGGTTGAATTTTTGTTCGATCTCCAAATTAGTGTTTTGAATTTTTAGGGTTTTGAATGGTTGAATTTTTGTTTTAGGTGGAATTGAGTAGCGTTTTGAATTTTTAGGTTTGAATGATTAAATTCGTTAGCAGGGTGGTGACGGGGTGGTTGTGGTGGTGATGTTGGCGTGTGGCGAGGTGGTTGTGGTGGTGATGATGGTGGTGGCGGGATGGTTGTGGTGATGGGGTTGGTGGTGGTTTTGGCGGGGTGGTTGTGGCGATAGTGTTGGCGGGGTGGTTGTGGCGTGGTGTTGGCGGGATGGTGGCGGCTGGCGGTGGTAGGGTGGTGATGGTGGATCCTAGGTGTTGGTATAATGTATTAGTTGTATTATTAGTTAGTCTAATCAGATACCTCTTCCCATTTAATTGTACACTAAGAAAAATTGCATCGGAGCCCGCAATTTGAAAAGTGTTGCATGTATTTTGAAACGGAGGGAGTATATTAATGAAGTGTGACTCATTAGACATAAATGTCATTTTAACAATACAAAATTGATGGAGCAAAAACTTTTAACCTAAACCCAATAAAAACAAAGAGAACACTAAGGCAGAAAAGTTGACGTAATACCAAAAAAAACCTCGGCTGTACAACGTCAACGTGTGTGATCAGTCATCACTGTCACTGATCAAGTCAATTATATATTGCTATTTTTCAAACACTTCTCTTTTGTGCTCTTATGCTGCCTAATATGCCACAACCACAACCCAAAATTTCTCACTACTTTAAGTTTTATTTTTTATAGCAAATTTGTAAATGTAATCCAACTGTATAGACCACAAAATCCACCGCTCCAACTAAGCAAAAATCTCCACTAATTAGCAACCAAATTTATTAGAACATATTTTCATGTGATGGACAATTATTTTGCCAAAAAGAACTTTTACTTTATTTTTTCCCCTTAATTCTCTTACATGTATAATTTTCAGTGCATGCTACTTTTGGATCCCACATTTTGTCTTTATACATATTTTTAAAAAAACTCATTCCTTGGATGTTCTGTTGAGTGCACTTCTTTACAACCTCAAAAAAGAATCAAAATCATTTTCATGTTAAACGAAGAACAACAAGTCAGAGATAGAATTTCTTCATTTGACACTTTCATTTCATCTTCTTTCTTCTATTTATATGCAATTCATCAACTTATATTTATGCAAAAGTGAAGGCAAAAAAGATGGACACAAATAATTTCATATTCTTTGTATTAACTACAATATTAATTATCCTAATAATGTCTCCAAATCACTGTTCTGCTCAATTAAAGCATAATTATTACAGCAATTCTTGTCCAAATGTTGAGACAATTGTAGGCAATGCTGTGAAGAAGAAGCTCCAAGAGACTGTTGTCACTGCTCCTGCCACTCTTAGACTTTTCTTCCACGATTGCTTCATCAAGGTGGTTTATTAACTTATTATACATATTAATCAAGTTATGCTATTTATTGTTGTAAATTTAGTTTTGTGACTACATTTTAAGTGATGTGGGGTGCATTAATCAATTAATCTTGTTGCATGTTGCATTTGTATATATACAGGGATGTGATGCTTCTGTAATATTAGCATCTCCTAGTGGCAATGCTGAGAAAGATTCTCAGGATGATCTTTCACTTGCCGGAGACGGCTTCGACACCGTGATCAGAGCGAAAGCCGCCGTTGAAAGCGTGCCAGGGTGTAAGCACAAGGTTTCTTGTGCTGATATATTGGCCTTGGCTACTAGGGATGTCATTGTATTGGTATGCGAAATAATGTGATTTGGAACTTTTTTTTTTTTGTACAAATGTTTGTATCAAAGGTCTAATGATTACAACGGATATTAGTTACTCAAGAAAAAACATAAAAAGTTGCTCACTCAATTTTCGAGAGTTCTTCCTACTTTGACCAATTTCCTCTCATAAAAAGATTCTAAATAGGAACAACAAAAGAAAACGAAAGGGTAAGCATAATACGTAAAATTTAAAAGGCAGGTAAGAATTAATGAAATTTGTTTTAATTTTGCGTTTGTTGCATGATTAATATTTAATCTGATCGGTTTAACCATATGTTATAATATCACATTTGCTTATGCATATACTTAAAATTTGATCACATGCCCTCCCTCTCTTTTCTATTTAAATAAGGAAATATTCACAAGAATAATCCAAATTATTAGCGTTTTTTCCATTATGATCCCAACTATGGATTATTTCAGAATAATCTAAACTATGGGGTACTTTCTAGATCATTTTTTGGGTCACCAGAGGAGAAATTCCCTTATTTAGAGTTATTATAAAATAATTCATAATTGATATTATTTTGAGAAAATCAGCCATAGTTCGGACTATTATGAATTTTTCCTAGAAATAATATACAATAATGATTAAAGACCATAAAATTTTAGAGTGAAATCCACTAAAACAACGGGAACTAAAAGGTTCAAATGTACGCAATCTTACTCTTACCTATCTTTTTTCTTTGGGTTGGATGATGCAGAGTGGTGGACCAAATTATGGTGTGGAATTGGGAAGAAAAGATGGGAAGAGCTCTACAAAAGCTAGTGTTGGGGGTCATCTTCCTCTTGCTCGATTCAACTACAAGCAGCTCAGAAAAATGTTTGCTTCTCACAGCCTCTCTGAAGTTGACTTAATTGCTTTATCAGGTTCACTCTGCTCTTCAAAACCCACATATATTTATAATCATTGCCTTGAACTTTTGTGTGGTAAAGATGAAAGATTAATCCCCTCATTTCTTATGCTACTTATATGTTGGATGGGTATAATTAAACAACAATCTTTGTTAACTTGATTTCTTGTAGAAAATGCTTGTAAAAAAAAAAGGTACAACGCATCTCATCAAATGACAATAATAAGTAGGTAACAAAATAAAGTCCAAAATCACATTTTATTGATCTTTTCAATAGATTTGTCATATAATATGGGGTAAGGTAAGGTACTATGCTTCCCCTTTAGACCATTGATGAGTCTCTTCGGATGTTGGATCCATTCGATTTTTTTATTTAAAAAAGGTATATATTATAGAGGTGACAAATGGGTCGTTTAATGTCAATTATCTTGATGTTGTAAATAAATCAATATTTTGTTTGGATTGAGTCAGTTTAAAGGTCTAGTTGAGATTTGAATCGGATATTAAACTTGTGTATATTTCCAATAATGTTATAGGAGCACATACATTGGGGTTTTCACATTGCAGTCAGTTCTCCAAGAGAATCTACAACTACAAGAGCAAAAGCAGCATTGACCCAAAACTTCAGCAAGGATATGCAAAAGAACTGCAAAAACAATGCCCAAGAGATGTGGATCCAAGAGTTGTTATTCCCTTAGACCCAACTTCTCCTTTCCGATTCGACAACTCGTTTTACAAGAACCTTCAACAGGGGAAAGGTCTACTTGCATCTGATCAAGCTTTGTATACCACAAGAAAATCAAAAAGGGTTGTTAATGCATTTGCTTCTAATACTACATTGTTTGAACGAGTTTTTGTTTCTGCTATTACCAGGCTTGGTCGACTTGGGGTTAAAACTGGTAATCAAGGTGAAATTAGGCATGATTGTAGGGTAGTCAATAATGATTAGTAGTGAATTCTTCTATAGTTCCTTAGATTAATTCAGTTCTTAGATAGACGGTCGAGTCAGAGCAGAGGAAGCCGAAAGAGGAGGAATAAGTACTGAAACAAGAACAGGATACAGTTCATCCCACACAACTATAACTTTTTAGCATTTATAAATTTTTGTAGTGATCATGATTATCAGATTATGGTATTGGAAATAATTAGAATTGTAATATTCTGGTTGATGCACTCCAATTAACATTGATAAAATTTCGCCTTTAATTGTTTTAAATTCTTAAACAAGTATAGTTCAGGTATTACCTACTAAAAGTGATCCATGTATCAAATTGTGAATGCTAATTGCCATGGTTGTTGGGGAAAATGTGGCATTAAACAAATGCTAGTACCTTTCTTACAAAGTCTATCATAAACTGAGCTAAAGCAGCAAATTAGCCTCACAGACTTACAGCACAGGTCTGATGTTTCTTTAGTTCTCTTCAGCCACGCCAAACGCTATCCTATTCGCCAGTTTGCTCGTATTCGTAACACCATATCTTTCCTTGGCCTTCCTTAGCCTACGTCCACCTCTTTTGTTTTTCGGTCTTAAATCAGGCACGGGAAGAGGTTTGGACATCCTAGGACGTGGTAGCTCTTGCCACTGCACAATCTTCTTGCAAATCTTTTCATAAAATTTCCTCCCAGTCTCTCCAGTTTTATCTCCTGTTGTGGAATCCATTCGAGCTGCAAGCATCGATTTCGCAGCCACAACACGACATGCTTGCTTTCTCCAACGAGGAGGCGTACTCTGAACTCTCTCCGTCTCCTCAATATAGCCACCACCACCACCACCAACTCCACCAAACTGTCTCGAAAAACCCGCCAAAATCTCCTTGTTGGCCTTGGCCCCAAAAGACATAATATCGCAAGCTGCACGATTAGCTAGTGCCGGTAAACCTCCAGCAGTCCCAATAAGTTTTGCTGCAACCGCACTCCCAACAATAGCCGAAAGATTTGGTGCGATATTCACCATCCTTGTTTTAACAAAAGCAAGGATCTTTTCCCTTGTCGAATCAAGCTCTATCGCGCGATCACAAGCTTCAATATTCTTACTTAAAACATCTTCTCCAAGAACATTCCCATTGGTACACGAACCACTTATCGAAACCACCATAAGTACAGCAGAAGGCAGAATTTCTTGCAGATCATGAACTAAACTCATGTCCATCTCATTACCAATCTTCTTTACGACACGAGCGTAGTCAATAGGGTGTCGAACAATAGATTCGAGTTCTGGAAACTTTAGACGGTAATTATCACGGATGAAATTATGTATGATCATAATCTCATTCTCAATATCCACTAACAACGCATTACAATCAATAATCAACTGATCATGATCAGGATTCTCGTAACTTTTTTGCTTGTCGACTTCGATTTTCTGCATTATGTCATTGTAACGTCGTAATTTTTGCAGTTTCGACACGTTATTAACGTCGTTGTTGTCCGAAATCTCTTCTACAACAACATTAGTTTCATCGTCTGATAATTCGTTAAGATCAGACATGAATGAGTCGGAAATAATTGCCATAATAATGATTTATTCTGCCCAAATTAACCTACCAATACAGCGTAAAATTACTAGAACGCAAAAGCCTAGAATTGTTGGAATTGTTGGAAAAGAGGGAGAATTTATGCAGATATGGAATTACTGATGCTGCTTTGTACCGCCTCTTCTTATATTGGTCCCCAAAATCTTTCAGCACTTTTGGGAGTATAAGTCTAACTCCTAACTATGTTAGGAAATCTTATATGATAAGGATACCGAAAACTAGATGGGAATAATCTCACTTTACAATGGTCACACTTAGGGGTGGCAATGATGCGAGTCGAGTTCGAGTTTGAGCTAACTCGACTCGACTCGTTAGCATTTCGAGTCGAGTATGAGTTGAGTCGAGCTCACTCGAGTCGAGTTTTGACCGAGTTTTGACCGAGCTTTGACCGAGTCGAGCATTGACCGAGTCGAGCTTTGACCGAGTAGATTTCGAGTAGTTTGCAAGTGTCTCATGTTCAAAGCAACAATAAGGTGAAAAATGTTGAATTTAGGTATTTTGCTATTGATAATTGGGTATTCGAGCTTCTCACGAGTTTTCGAGTCGAGTATCGAGTTGCTCAACTCGACTCACCAACATCTCGAGTCGAGCTCGAGTTCGATTCGAGCTCACTCGAGTCGAGCTTTGACCGAGTTTTGACCGAGTCGATCTCGAGTAGCTCGCGAGTTGTCTCGACTCATTGCCACCCCTAGTCACACTTTCTGATTAACTCAATATAATCCTACTATTAAACTTATCTTCTTAAATTTGTCTATTACATATTAACGACTTGCAATTACAGGTAAAAAGTAAAAACACCCACATGACTCCCTAGGGGTTGTTGACCCTCACTAACAACATTGTTTTTCTTTTTGTTCCATAATCCCCCAATACACTTTTGAGACCCCCTTCTTGGCTTCTTCTTCATTATTTCCATCCCCCTTTTAATAGAAGTCATTCCCATATTCCGTGCAGAGATTCTATAAACTTGGACGAGTAAAGATCATATTACTCGGAAGTAAAGTTTGAAATAACTTTCCACGAAACTGCTTGCATATTCAAATACAAATTCTATTTTCTATCAGAAATCAGATTTCATATACTGGGGAAGAGAACACGAATAGAGTTGCCTTCAGGCGAATACTCTAAGCTTTTATAAGGGACGTCTCTCTCTTCCATTATGTATTGCTTGCAAGAATTTTTAGGACATGTCCCCAGAATACAGATATACAAAATTACAGAATACAGAATGTTGTTCGTCACTGCTCTAGTAGCTTCTTCCCCTCACAAAACAGAATCAAAATACATAATCCATAATTTCATATTTTCGAAAACTCAGATTCATAAGTCTCAAATTCTCATAACAGAATTGCTTTCGGGTATTTAATATACCCAGATAAATTGCTTGCATAATATACTCGAGTTTCTAGTAACTTGGCATAAATCAACCTTTTATAAAATTCATTTGCTAAATCCCTTTCAAATACGGACTTTGAAGAAAATATAGTCCAAGCATATCAAAATTGAAGCTTACATCTCAATAACTTTTTGTCAATCACAATTTACTCGAATTCCCAATAACTTGGAGTATAATAGACTCTTCATATCCCTTAAACGCTTAAAAATACAAATTTTAGTGGAGATATAGCCATGTCCCATAACGACGTTCTCAATCATTCAAAAGTAGAGCTCACCAATTATATCAGACTTACTGAATTACTCCTTCGAGTTTATCATAATTATCCTAATAATAACAAACACACTCAAAAACTCTAAATGGTATAATTCACCCTTTAATAATACACAATCACGATACGACTTACTGTATAATACTACTTCTAATAATCCTACTCCATAAAGTTCATAATTGCATTTTCCAAAATCTCTATACAACTCTTTACTTCAGAGACCACTCAACAAAATAATATTCTTGAAATCTCATTAACTGAAGGTAAACTATAATATTAAAACTCCATAAACTTGAAACCGTATTAGATCGTATCTCATTAGAGACTTATATCGAATTCCACAAAATTTAGCTGATCATCTATAGCATAGTTGTACGAGATCGCTCAATTCAGAACCCACACTTATAATAACAGTGAGGAATATATATCGTGAACACTTCCTTAAATGTTCACAATCGGACACCCATAACTTTTATATAATAACTTAAAACTCAAGTCACTGAATAACTTATACTACTAAGCCTCATAGACTGAAATATACTTGAATCGAAGACAAGATTGACTTAATATAACATAAGTTGATTACTTCAAAATATTCGATTAAACTAAATTTCATAGTAAGAATTTATAAGGCATATCTCAAACCAGAACTGGAAAGTCGATGCTGATCCTTATATAACCGAAACATCTGACTTTGGCGTGAAATCATATACTCACGAAGTCAAACAACTTAGATATGGGAATCACATTTTCAACAACACTGAATTTAGGTTTATAAAACCACACCAAATTCAAGTCAGAAAACTAATTTTTATTTGACAACTCATGAGATTCATACATTTTGCAATTGTAGAAACATAATTGAGCTCACAAGGTGGAAGGACAATGTGTACCTTTGCATGATCTCTAAGAATTATAAACTTAATCTCCATCTTAGCTTGAATCATTTACATCTCCATAGCCTTCCTCCAAGAGGCTATTAGGGCTGCACACAAACCGGTCCGGACCGGAATTTGGACCGGACCGGACCGGAATTTAGACCGGACCGGACCGGACCTGGGATTCCGGTCCGGTCCTCGGTCCAAAGAAAAGGTGGATTCCGGGCAACCGGTCCGGTCCGGGTAAAAACCGGGGGAAACCGGTCCAGACCGGTTGACCCGGTTTTTTATAATAAAAAAATCGAATTTTGAAACATCGCCAGTAACTTATTTTCCAAAACCTAAGTCACTATTATTTCCTAAACCCTAGCCCATTTTTTCTCTCTCCAGCCACACCAACCCCCTTCTCAACCTCCCACTACCTTCTCCTCCACCGCCGCAATCCACCGCCGAAACCTCAAGGCCTAAGCACGTCGATCACGCTCTTCCCGCAACTGCCGCATTTGTTGTGATAGAAGTTGGATCTGAGAGAATTTGGGAAAAGCATGAAGAATGGGTGGAATTTGAAGACAAAAGTTGCAGAAGAAGGTGAAGGTGATGGAGATGGTGATAAAGGGTGGAATTTTCGTCCCAAGATTATTCAGAAACAAGTAGATGTGAGTTTTTGTTTTTGGGTTTTTTTTTCTTCTTTTTTTTGAAATGTTGCTGTTTTTTTTTATGATTTTTTATTTTTGTGTGATTTGAGAGGTCAAGAGACTCAAGTGAGAAATTGGTATGAGAGATTAGTTGAAGAATTGAAGTGGGTTCACCATGAAAATCAGAAAGAGAAATGTGTTTGAGGTTTGGAAATCGATGGAAAAGTTTGGGGAGAGAATGAGAAGTTGGATCTGAGATTTTTAGAGCAAATCTTTCATGCATTTTTATTTTTTATGATGATTGATCTTCAAGAGAAATAAACTCACCTAAAAAACCCAAGTTAGGCAGATGATTGATTTATTTTTTATGAAGCAGCTTTTTTTTTTCTTTATTAGGAAAATACCCCTTAAAAACGAAATCAGGTCCAACAGGTCCAGACCTGGACCGGACCGGAAAAAACAGGTCCGGTCCGGTCTGGACCGGAATCATTTCCGGTCCGGTCCAGGTCCACGCAAATCCAATGAACCGGTCCACCGGTCCAACCGGGTCCGGTCCGGTCCGGTCCGGTTCTGGACCGGTGTGCAGCCCTAGAGGCTATAATCTCGTTCCTCCAATTGATACTTAAAGTCCATATATATTCACTTCACAATAATAATAATAATAGTTAATCACCACTTCTAATTATCTTCCGATAACAAGCTAATCATATATTCCTTTCTTAGCACAATATTTATCCCCATCAACTAATACCCTCTTCCCTGATTGATTTCTTGCACCCACTAACTAATATTCTCTTCCCATATTGACTTTTGACAATGAAAATAATATTAGACTATCATAAATTATCATAAATTCTTTAACAAAGGCTAGTCAATAGTCATATTTCAAATTTCAAATTAAACACAAGTACTAGAAGTAAAACTTAGCCACCATAAATATAATTCAGTTTAACAATCTAAGTGAGTATTAGAGAAAATTTTGGCTCAAAGATTATACCTTTAGTCAGAGATAGACCAAAATGTAATCCGTGTGTTATAAATCACATATTGGTTACTTTTGTAAACTTACTAAATAAACTATGAAATGGTACAGCATAAATCTTTTGAGGAAATTTGAGTGAATCATTCTTCTTAGATAAAGTTATGAATTAGGTTGGAAAATACTAGGATTCCTTAACTTTGCAAAACTGATTAATTTAAGCATAATAAGCTGAAAAAGACCTTCTTGGAGTTAAACTCAAATCAACAACATGAGTTCTTTGTCAAAAGATGGACAGAATTTGAAGACCAAGAAAAGGAAATTAAATAAGACACGGCATCACATAGCGGCATCGGCAAGCAAGCGGAGGAACACCGTGTCTCGCAAGAGAGCAATTAGACCACAGATACGACATGCAACAACCAGGCCGGAGAAAAACACATCACCGGTAGAGCTCCGGTGAGCCACAGCAGCGGCGCTGGCAGATTAGCGCGCACAGAGAAGGGAGGAAGAACAAAGACGAGCAGCAGCAAAACGAGATGTCGGAATAGGAGCTCTCCGGTTCACGGTGGCGCACCACCACCAACACCACCAATGGGAACCGACATCATCGCCGAGCCTAACAACAGCAGATCCAAGGAATGGAGAAATTTCAGCAAAAGAGGATGCAGGAATAAGAATGAGAAGTTGGGGTTTCTTTGATTTTTGGTGATGAATGAGAAGAATTTGAGAATGGTTTGCTAGATATAAAACCTTGAACATCAGATTAAGCTTTGGAATTTTGACAGCTCAAGGATTAAGTTTTGTTGCCCTCATTTGCTTGTGACACGAATGATAGAGAAAAGGAAAGATAAGAGCTTAAAGTTGTTGGAAAAATTGTCAAAAATAATCCCAAGTTTTGGCCATCTTCCCAAATTAATCCCAACTTTGGATTATTTTTAAATAATCTCAAGTTTGTTAGTAGTCTTCCTTTATTGGTCCCTAGTGAAAAAAAGTCGGTTTAAAACTCGTTTTAAAGGTCAATACGCCGCGTGAAACATTTCTGTTTGCCTTTCATTTTAATAGTGGAGTGGTGATGAAGGCGATTAAAGGTGATTTTTTTAAATAAAATGGTGTCTTATCAACTTTTTACAATTGGTTCAAACGATTATAGGTCTTTTGGACCAATATGGGAAGATGACTCTCAAACTTCAGATTATTCAAAAATAATTTAAACTTGGGATTAATATGGGAAGACACCTGAAACTTGGGACTATTTTTTACAATTTTTCCAAAGTTGTTAATATATTTTGACACCTCCACTACAAAGAGAGAATACAATTTTTTTTTTTCAAAAATCAAAATACTAATCCTAAAACAAAATAAGCAAATATCATTTGTAAGATATACAGTTTTCCTTTTGCTTTAAAACACTAAATCTTATTAACAAACTCCATCAAACTATGCCCAAATATTATAATTAAGTTAAAATATATAATTAGCGTTGCTTGAAAATATGGACTATTACAACATTAGCACTGACCTTCCCAAGAAACTGCGGACTAAAACTGAACTTGTGAATTCTAACTAGTTACAGAAACCTTCTCATTTACTTTATGGAACTTATCCGTTCTAAGACGGAAATTGTCCATATTTGTTGCAAAAATAATAAATAAACTTACAAGAAAGAGGATGGAAATAAGGTTGCTGCGACGTGGAAGAACCACTGTCCTAAAAGACGATTCCGCGCTACCCCGGTGCAAGTAGAACCACCGCGATCGCCCTCCAGGATTAGCACAACACCGTAGAACGTGTGCACTCACAAACTACAGTTGGAGATCAGAAACTTTGCCCAATATCATAGAGAGAGAGAGAGAGAGAGAGAGAGAGAATGTAACTGTGTTTGTTTTTTTTGTGTCGTAAACTGATGGGAAGAAGTAGGGTTTATAACAAGAAGAACAGAATCAAAGAGAAACTGAAAGGCTAAAAATAAGGGAAGTAAATCAAGGCAGAAATCTCGGAGGAAACGATTAAGTATCTTGCTAATAACGGCAAGAACACGATTCTTGCAATTAGCGTCAACTCAAAACTGACTGGAGTTTAAAAGGTACCACAGACTCACACTCGCGCCGCGCTCGCCACGAGCCCGAGCCCGGCCCGGTCGGCGCGCGCTCGCGTGTGTGGTTACCAATCCATTTAGCCTATTATCCAACAAGGTGTTCTAAGGTACTTCCCTATATAAACAAAGAAGATATTAGATAATTCTTCCATGTGGGACAAGAGGGATTTCTTTCTTTAACTATTGTTGAAACTTCCAACAATCCCCCGCAGGTTCAACATATGAGAAAAAGAAAAGAAGAATCAGAAAAGAAGAATGATTTGGGCAATAACAAAAGAATCGCATCAGTGTTAATGTCTTGCGAGTTGAATTAACACTTAGTGATATTAAGCTAAAGTCTCCTTCCCATTAAGTGACCTTAGTCTTGAACTTAGTGGGAAGTAAGAGACCTATTAATTAAAACACGTAATCATATATGTAAACAGTTCTGATACTCCGCGAATAATAGTGACGCCTTATACTGGCCATACGTCCAATACCTGGATACTCATAGGTGTTAGGAGTTTTATTTTAATACCGCAAGTGTACGGTGTCGTAGCACATACGGGTCGAACTCAGGGAGGTGCAAGACTAAACACTAGTTGATTTTAGACTATGAAATAGCTACACAATCCAAATATCCAGAAGAATCTATAAACTAATAACAAAATATGACAATTAAAACACTAAGATTAAGTATCACCACTAATATGAATTGATCAAAATATAACTCACATCCCAGTTATTCAATTATAGCTTAGGCGAGATTGACATTCCCTTATGACTCAGTAATAAAGCACAGCTGCGAACCGAAACTCAATACTCGGTCATTCCTCAATACCTAGAGCTCACTTTCGTGATAGCAAAAGGCCTAACTAACATGTATGTCTCCTATTTTCATGGCTTACACACATAATTAGAAGCATTAAGAACCAATGTCAAATAATTCTCAATTCTAGTTCTCACCTATTTTCATGGGAGAATTCAAATCAATGACAAGATTATCTAAATTAAGACCCAACTTTCGTTGATGAACTCAATTAATAAAATAACAATTTAACATCAAACAAATATTCCTAATCTCCATTCCAACTTTCGTTGATAATATAAATTAGTGCTAAATCAAGATGCACAATTGACAATAACAACAATCTTATCAAACCCTAAACATACAATCGAATTACATGGGAATTAGAAGAATAATTTATATGATCAATCCATACTAGGGCTCAACTCAATCCTAGATAAAAAGACTACTCACTAATCATGGCAAAAAGAGCAATAAACATAATAGAAAACATAATTAAAATATAATAAAGAGAAGAGAAGAGAATAAAACTTGA
Organism: Beta lomatogona; assembly: GCA_947646795.1. Taxonomy (NCBI): domain Eukaryota; kingdom Viridiplantae; phylum Streptophyta; class Magnoliopsida; order Caryophyllales; family Amaranthaceae; genus Beta; species Beta lomatogona. The sequence continues at coordinate 507,218 of CANSNZ010001258.1, read as the reverse complement.
TTAATATTGAAGATGAATAAGAAAGCTTGAGTCTTGAATCTCCAAAGTAACAATAGAAACCAAACTAGGGCATAAAACTAGAGAGAAAACTAGAGAAACAAAAATAACGTGATATTGAAAAATGAGTAATAGGTAATAGATCTAAGTCCTAATACTAGTAGGGAACCAAAATTACAAGATAATGAAACCAAATAAATCATTAAATGGCCGAAATTATCAAAACCGCGTGCGCGTAAGAAGTTCCTGGCAAACTGGGCCAACTTGCGAAGCCCATATCTCTCAAAATACAACTCGCCTCGGGCCGTGCAACATATCGTTGGAAAGCTCTTCAAGCCTACTTTCCAATGCCGCTGGAATCAACCCAATATCAGCATCGAGTCAAAAGTTATGGATAAAAGAGTGAATATGACTTGATTTCCAAAATTCTTTCAATAAATTCCAACTCCAATTAAGCTCCAATTTGCACTCAAACACTTCTAAAGTGATTCTTATTAATGTAGCTTGCTCCCAATTGCTCCTGAGTACTCAAGCTTGTCCAATAATACTCCAAGTATGTTCCCAATTCCTGAAATTAATCAAAGAACACAAAAAACACACAAAAGGAGTAATATTCGTAGATTAAGTAATAGTATGCAATTATGAACTACAATGCATCTAAATGCTCCTAAAATGCAACCTAAATACACCTAAAATCTATATAAAACTACGACACATCAAACTCCCCCAAGCTAAACCATTGCTTGTCCTCAAGCAATTAGACATAGACATTGGAAAAGAAAGACAACCTACAATATGGGACTATGATAAGGCCAAGCACACAATTGAGAACACGAGAGATACAACTACTACACGAACCAAGCATCGAAACATTCTCAAGCAAAGCCGCATAGCACGTCATGTAATGCAATCAACTCTCCTAGCATACCACATACCGTCTCCCCCAAGCTAGACTCAACCAAACCTGAGAGACCTCACTTTAGTCATGTGCACTCATACTCTCATGTGTTTATGGTATAATCAGTGTCACTCAACCTAAACCATGTCGACTCAAGTGAAACATTTACTCTTTAACTTTGACTATCGACTCACTTTCCACTCGAAATTATAATGCAAAAAGATCATGAGGACTTTCAAGGGTTGTAATGGGGTTGAGGTTATGGGTAGGAAATGTATTTGGAAATGTGGTGTTAAAAGCCAACTAGTGGAGAAAACAACACTTTAACATCTATGGCCATTAGATGCAAATGTCACAAAAACTTCTACTAGAAGTTCAACAACACATTACCTTTAAATCAACATAGTACCCATCTTCACCAACTCCAACCAATTTCATTCACCTTTTATTCAATTTTTTTTTTCATTTTTTCAGAATTATGTTTCACAACTTCTTCATCATTCTTTTCATTTTATACTTCCACACTATTTCAAGCAACTTTCTTTCAACATATTTCCTTCAAATAATGACTACAAAACCACAAACACAAGCTCAAAACATAAACTTTAATGTACTCCACTTAGCAAGGCTTGGGTAGAGAAATCATAAAAGGCTAGAGGCTTGTAATGTAGATTGATTTAGAACAAAGTCATGAAAGGTTCAGCGGGGGTAGAGAAGGGATAATATATATGAAAAGAAAATATATCTGAAAGCTCAGAACAATGAAAAGAACGCCTCAATCATATCCAAATGCTTATAAAGTCAAGTGTCAAAGAGTACCAAGTCAAAGTCAAGATTCGTGCAACAAATGAGGAACTAATCACACATGAAAGAACATAACTGACACATATTCGTCAGTTTATAGGCACAAAAGCTCACTTGGGTTAAGATGTCTAAATAGTAAAGTTAAATCAAGCCAGAGAGAGATCAACCAATCATACCACAAGCAATCAATCGTGATACAATCATGCTATGAAGAATCATGAATGAGATGGATTACGCTTAAGACCGTAGTAAGGATATCAACAAGGTTCTCAAATAGTGCTAGCAATGGTCCCATAGATGCAACTAAGATGAGATGAAATCTAATATGCTGATGCAACTAAGAAAGCAATACAATTTTTTTTGGTTACATGTAAACTCCTACTCCTAATGAGTAGTACAAGCCATGCAACATCCTACGAAAGCACTAAAATCTAAACTAGAAAGCAAATAAATGATAGAATATTCATCCCCCCAAGCTAGAATATGCAGTGTCCGCACAGCATAAACCAGGTCAGAAAAGGAACCAAAACCAACCCCAAGACCATCAACTCACCAAAGTTACACACCAAGAGCCACAAAACACCAATCGAACCAAGCACAAATCACAGTAATCCAATGAACTAATGATTCAATCAATGTGCAAGATTTTCAACAAGATGGCAGCAAAACAAAAATCCAAGCAAGAATTCGAGATGAACATTAACAACAAGTATAAGTGAGAAAAGATGCTTACTACCCAGTAAATTGGGGAGAAGAGTCAAATATGCTCAAAAATCATGTCATAATACTTCACGAAGGCGAACTTGGGCCAATTTGGGTGGGTGCCTACTGGAGAGAATCCTATAACAACAATGATAAAAAGAATAACTAAAAGTTACATTGGGAAAAAAAAAATATCAACAAAAGAAAAAAAAAAAAAAAATCAGATTAATACAAAAAATAAAAAAGAGAAAAAAAAGGAAGAAAGAAAAAAAAAAAGGGAAAGGAATGAGAAGTACAGTCAACGGGAGAAAAGTAAAGAAGAAAAAAGAAATGAAAGATAAAAGGAAAATAAAACTAAAATGAATAACAAAAACCCCCAAATTTCCAAAACACATCAGACCCATTTCCTCTTTCTGGTTACTTCGTCTTCGCTGCTCCATTGTTCAACCTACATCATCACTATCATCAACGGTCCATCATCCATCATAAACGCATCATCATCAATGGTGGTCGTGCGAACCTTGCCGAAATTGATTTCTTTTGCTCTTTTCCTTCACACTATCAGATCAAACCATGGAGATGTTGCGCAGATGGGGGTGACTTAACGGTGGTGGGGGTGCGCTGGTGGTGCGGATGTGGTCGGCGAGGTTGGTGCTGGGTTCAGGGGCGGTGTTGTGTGGGATGTGGGGCTTCGACTATGGATGCAGGGGAGATGTAACTGCTTGATGTTTGTTCAGTTTCTGTTGAAAATTTTCATCCTCTAAAAACGCGGGTCGCGGAGTTGCGGTTCTGGGCGCGAGGCGCGGTGGCCGCCGTGAGTCGCGGTATGCTCTCGGCATTTGTCCACGAGCCGGGCCATTGTACAGCGAATTGTCTTTTTGAAGATCGTCTTCTAGCCTCTTTTCTATGAACCTACAAACACACCAAAAACAAAACACAAAGACGTCAATGTAATTATAATCACACAAAAAGGAAAAATCAAAGAAAATGGAGAAAAAAAAGGGTAAACTCGGGTTGCCTCCTGAAAAGCACAAATTTATAAATGGTCCCGCACGACCATGTAAAATCAGTAGACTAATGCATAACACTTCAACGCTCTAAGAAGCTTATCATATGTCCCTGCAAACATTTCAAAGCATGTTATATAAGAGTGAAAAGGAAAGAGGAAAAACACTAGTCCTAAAAATCTATTAAACCTAGAAAAAGAAAAATCAAAGGAGAAGTGATTTTTACAAGAGTAAGAAAAAGAAAAAACGTTAGTCGTTTTACAAGACTCAAAAGGAGAGATAACCACTAACTGTACATCAGTAACATGATCACAAGAGTCATCCAAATTGGGAGAAATAGGGAACGATGGAGGAAATAATATAGGGGAAGAAGGAATAAGGTCAAGTTTTCGAGAGAAAGGAACACGAGACTCAAAAACAGTTGGTGGAACCGACAAAGACTCATGAATAACCTCACCCTCATCTATAGACTCCATCAATGAAGGATTTTCAGCCAAGGGTTGTTCCTCATTCAAAACGTCCTTCACATCAATCTTCCCATTAATTTGATAATCATCCCCATAATTTTCAAGTTCTTTCCAACCCTCATCATCATCATAAATATACGGGTGGAAACTATAGCTCCGAGCAGATTGACAATCATATTGGGGAGAGCGGTCAAAATCAGTTACTAATGTCACATCACATAGAGAAATATCATGAGAAGTAGAGTGACAATTAGAGCAGTAGGGAGGTGTTGTAGTGAAATTTTGAGGTGAAGGAGTGGAGAATGTTTTCGAAATTGGTCTAGCAGATGAAGACATCTCCCACTCGTAGGTATCTCTAGCCAACCACTCAATTAAATCCCAACAATAATCAGGACATTGAGACATAAATCTTCCATTAACCAATTTGTCTACAATTATCCTAGTTTCTTTATTTAACCCCTCATAAACCACTAGGTACATATCCCATTGTCCAATTCCATGATTAGGACCAAAAACATCACCAAGCCTATGATAGTATTTCCAGAATGCTTCATTCTCATATTGAGGAAAATAGAAAACTGCTCTAGAATTATAACCATTGGCCCTATCAATAGAATTGTCCCCATTATAGTGATAATATGACTCCATGAATAGTGAAAAGGAAGAAATTTACAAATGTAAAAAAAAAAAAAAAAAAAAAAGAGTTATCTACAAGAGAAAATAAAAGTATATACAATGTAGTCTATTAAATCTATAATCAAACTAATTCTAATCCGTTACCTCCCCGGCAACGGCGCCAAAAACTTGTTAGGAGTTTTATTTTAATACCGCAAGTGTACGGTGTCGTAGCACATACGGGTCGAACTCAGGGAGGTGCAAGACTAAACACTAGTTGATTTTAGACTATGAAATAGCTACACAATCCAAATATCCAGAAGAATCTATAAACTAATAGCATAATATGACAATTAAAACACTAAGATTATGTAACACCCCGATAATTCTCTTTTTCCCAGAAATACCTTTATAATACAAAACTTAGAGAATTACCCAAGTATTATCGCCCGTGTGATAACGTATCGGCTTATTCAGAATTTTGCAGCGGAAAACATCAAACTAAACTTTATAAATAATAAATTAAGTATTTCAAAAACAACCCACTTTATGAAAGTCTATCAAACCAACTTATAATAACATTATCCGACTAATGCAGAACAAAATAACAAACTAAGTTTACACAAGCTCTCCATTCCCAGATTCCCAATGATGCTACATCTGCGAACCTGTAAATGCCAATGCTCTAGAAATGCTGCTCACCAAGATTGGGTCATCACAGGATCAATAAGGCAAAGCCATGATCAACAATCACAAACAAAGCACGTAATCAGCAAAGCTGAGTACTACATGACAATACATAACCAATCCTAATCATGATACTAAGAAATAGTAAACAGAGATAAATAGGTAATACAACCATATAACATTCTGCAGATGACTTCTACTGAACTAAACTTTAATCAACTTTTATTATATTAAATGGAATAGTTATTGGACCGAGTTGTCTAACTAAAAACCAGCCTTCACCTAGGAAGACGAAATACGGGCGCGACTCCGTATTCCATAATGACCTGCGATATCGAGGAACCTTTAAATAAAAAAAGGAATGGTGATCAATCCAATTCCCAGAAAAAGCCATGGCTCGCTCACCATGTACCCCAACTCCTGATTGTCCAACTTCAGACGTGCACCAGTCTAAACTCTAAAGCTTATTACTATCCAAGTTACACTTTACGTGATTTACAATTTATTACTTGTTATGACACACATACAAGTAACACAGAATATAAATCAACATTCACAACTAAACTTCTTTTATCTTAGGATTAAATAAGTGATCACACAACTTACAATCCAAGATTACTTTATTTAATTCCAACCTTTCTTACTTTGTTGAACCTAGCCAACAATCAACCTTACCTTTCAAAGGCATAACTTGTCAACTTACCAAATAAGGCCCACAGTCCTCATAAAGTAGTGAAATACAAAAGGGAATAATGATCAACATGATCCAATACTAATAAATATATTAATTCCCCCATGTGAATTAATAAATAAGGTTCCCAATCCAATTAACATGCTTGCATCAATATTCCATACAAACATGATATTCTACTCATAATCAGATATTATAATTAACATGTTTGCACACAGGCATAAAACATGCAAAATCCAACATAATAAATATCATACATGAACTCAACATAGTTCCTATACATGATACTACATAATTCTCCTTCATAAAATCATAATACTATCTCAAACATCACATAGGTATGTACGTACCTTGTGTAAACTAGTCGACTGGCCACTTTAGCACCTTTAGAAATCTCCTACGGAATACTCTCCGCCTAGAAATCCAATATAACTAGAATCAATACTTTTAACTAAAAAGATAGCAACTTAAAATATTTAAAATCCCCTTTAAACATATTCAAAAGTTGATTTTTCTATCAAAACTCCAATTACTTTTAATTCCTACCATAGTACTACCATACTAGTAATTAAAATTCTTAAAATTCCCTAAATAAAATGCTTTCTGAAATTCCAGCAACTTATAAAATCATAAAACCTTCTTTAAACCCTCTTAAACATGTTTAAAATCACAAATTAAATTAATCTCATAGTATTTAATATGCTACTATGGTTTTCTAATAATTAACACCCTAAAAATCCATGCTTTAATTACTAAAACTTCAAACTAACAATAATAAACAAATCTGAATTTTTATTCTTATAATATAATATATATATGAATTAAGATTATTCATTAAAATAGTAAATTAACATTGATAATCATGATTAACATTAAAATAAAGCATAAAAACATAGTCTTTAATGGAAAACTTGAGGAAAAGGAAAGAATTAAACCAACTCAAGATGAAAGGGAGGAGGCGCCGGCCAAGGAGGAGTATTGGTGGCAGCAGCGACGGTCAACGGCGGTCAACGACGGCGGCGGTGACGTTTCTTAGCAAGGAAGAAAGCGTTACTTGAAGAAGAAGAAACAAAAGCTTGAGAGGAAGAAGAAAAGAAAATTACGTGGAAGAGGAGAGAGAGAGCCGTGAGAATTGAGAGGAAGAGTGAAGAAAAAAAATAGTTTGTGTAGGGTAAATAATTGGGCTTAGGGTATTTATAGTTAGGGTTTCCTTTTGGGGGCTAGGAAAAAGGAATTTAAGTTTAAATAGGATTCGATGATAACTAGGATTGATGAATGAGGACTCCTAGTATCAATATAACTCCTCTTTCCCAATCTACTTAGAATTTGGGTTCCTCAAGTCCATTAGACTTCTTTTCTAAATCAAATTCATATTTCAAACCTTTTTCAAAGCATGATTAATTAAAATATTTTCAACTTCCTTAAATCCTTAAAATAATTTCATTTGACTTTCAAAAATAGTCAACCTACTTAAATAATAAAAATCATTTGAACTAAAATATAAATATATAAATGATAAAATATATTTATAAAATCCTTTAAAATTATGGGGGATTACAGTCTACCCCCCTTAAAAGAAGTTTCGTCCCGAAACTTGACACGAAAACTCACATATTTTCAAAACTTGAACTCAACTTTTCAAAAGTTTACAAAGAATTGTGCCACTTGTGCACACTTTTGCTAACTTAAAACACTTGTGTTACTTATGAACACACTTTCTTATGCGAAGAGTCTACTTCTTTAGCACTAACATGTGCAAATTGCTCAACATAGGTATACATATGCATAAAAATCTCATAAAAATAGACAAAAGAGCGAAATTTATCGCATTCTATCCCCCTTAAAGAAAACGAGTTACGCCCTCGTAACTCACCTCAAGGAATAGATCTGGATACTTCTTTTTCATCTCATCTTCGGCTTCCCACGTTGCCTCTTCGTATTCGTGGTTAGACCAAAGTACTTTCACGATATGGACATCCTTATTGCGTGTACTACGCACTTTTCTCGTCGAGAATCCCGACAGGCCTTTCCTCATATGTGAGGCTACTATCGATCTGAATTCGTTCAGGCTCTAGGACATGACGTTCATCGGGAATATAGCGCTTAAGTTGAGAAATATGGAACACATCATGCATCTTCTCAAACTCCATTGGCAATGCCAATCTGTAGGCAACTTTCCCAATTCGCTCCAGAATCTCATATGGGCCTACATATTTAGCACTTAACTTGCCCTTTTTCCCAAATCGCATGACTCCCTTAGTGGGTGATACTTTCAAGAACACTTTATCACCTATAGCAAACTCATCATCGCGTCTTTTCAAGTCAGCATAACTCTTCTGTCTATCTTGCGCAGCTTGAATTCTAGCCTGAATCAACCTAACATTCTTAACAGTTTCCTCAATAAACTCTGTCCCCAAGACTATATTTTCGCTAAAGTCATTCCAACAAATGGGGCTTCTACATTTCCGTCCATATAAGGCCTCAAACGGTGCCATCTTAATGCTCGCATGGTAACTATTGTTATACGAAAACTCAATCAGGTCTAATTGGTCCTCCCAACTACCTTGAAAATCAATAGCACACGCTCTCAACATATCCTCCATCGTCTGGTTAGTCCTCTCAGTCTGACCATCAGTCGCAGGGTGAAAGGCTGTACTCATCTTCAATGTTGTCCCAAGATTTAATTGAACCTTCTTCCAAAATTTCGAAAGAAATCTAGAGTCACAATCAGAAATGATATCCTTTGGAACTCCATGCAGTCTCACCACATGCTTAACATATGTCTTTGCTAGTTGCTTCTTCTTCCATGTCTCCTTGATCGGTATGAAAACGGCCGACTTTGTCAGGCGGTCCACAATAACCCAAATAGTATCATTCCCACTCCTTGTTCTAGGCAAAGCAGTTACAAAATCCATCGATATGGAATCCCACTTCCATCCCGGAACTTCTAATGGTTGAACTTTCCCCATGGGTCGCTTGTGATCTATCTTCACCTTCTGACAGGTTAGGCACTTAGACACATACTCAGCTACCTCTCGCTTCATGTTTGGCCACCAATAGATCTGTTTATGGTCCTTATACAGCTTGTCACCCCCAGGGTGCACAGAGTACGGCGTATTATGACCCTCATCCATAAGACGTCTTTTAAGCTCGTCACATTTTTGTGGTACACACCACCTTCCTTTAAATCTCACACTACCATCATCATGGATCTGAAAATCACTTTCCTTACCTTGGCCCATCTTTTCCTTAATCTTCTCTAAATACTCATCCCCAACTTGACCCTCTTTGATCTCGTCCAGAATTAATAATCCCAATGATAAAGCACTCAATCTTGCCTCGATCTCCCCAGGATTTAAAATTTCTAGGCTAAGCCTTTGCATATCTCGACACAACTCCTCAGAAACTATCAAGGCGTTCATGCTATGACTCGACTTCCTACTCAGTGCATCAGCGACTACATTTGCCTTCCCTTCATGGTATTGGATGTCTAAGTCATAGTCCTTTATCAACTCTAGCCATCTCCTCTGCCTCATGTTGAGGTCTTTCTGGGTAAAGATGTATTTCAAGCTCTTATGATCTGTGAATATCTTGCAAGTCACCCCATACAAGTAGTGTCTCCAAATCTTCAAAGCGAACATAATGGCAGCTAACTCTAGATCATGGGTAGGGTAATTAGCCTCATAAGGTTTCAACTGATGCGACGCATACGCAATCACCTTCCTATTCTGTTGTAACACGCATCCCAAACCATTCTTCGAAGCATCACTATATACCTCAAATCCCTCATTCCCATCAGGTAGGGTCAAAACAGGCGCGGAGGTCAAACGTTCTTTTAGAATTTGAAAGGCTTCCTCGCACTTCTCACTCCACTCGAATTTTGACTCTTTTTTCATCAAATTGGTCATAGGTCTTGCTATCTTCGAGAAATCTCTCACAAATCTTCTATAATAACCCGCTAGACCTAAGAAACTTCGGATATCAGACACATTCTTCGGAGTCGGCCACTCACTCACAGCTTGAATTTTAGCAGGATCTACAGAGACTCCTTCCTTAGACACATAGTGACCCAAAAATGCTACCTTCTCCAAACGAAACTCACACTTAGAGAACTTGGCATACAATTGATTCTTCCTAAGCGTCTCCAATATGATCCTCAAATGCTCATCATGATCCTTCTCGTTCCTCGAATAGATCAGGATATCATCAATGAATACGACCACAAATTTATCTAAGAACTCATGGAAAATCCTATTCATTAAGTCCATAAATATGGCAGGTGCATTGGTTAACCCAAAAGACATTACAGTGAACTCATAATGACCGTAACGAGTCCTAAATGCAGTCTTAGGTATATCCTTGTCGGCTACTCTCAACTGGTGATACCCCGAACGCAAATCAATTTTCGAGAACACGCTCGCTCCATTTAATTGATCAAATAGGTCATCTAACCTAGGCAAAGGATACTTATTCTTGATGGTTACGTTATTCAATTCCCTATAATCAATACACAACCTCATACTCCCATCTTTCTTCTTGACAAATAACACAGGAGCTCCCCAAGGCGATGCACTAGGTCTAATATAGCCCTTATCGAACAACTCTTGCAACTGCGTCTTCAACTCACTCATTTCCGGAGGTGCCATTCTATAAGGTGCCTTAGATATAGGAGCAGTTCCAGGAACTAGGTCTATGGTGAACTCAACAGCTCTAACAGGCGGCATACCCGAGATCTCATTCGGAAACACGCCCATAAACTCATTCACAATCGGAACATCTTCAATACTTACCCCAATCTCTTTACCCACATCTTGCACACTACAGAAATATAACTCACACCCCTTTTTCATCAACTTCTTCACTCGCATTACGGAGATAACCCCAAAGCTCTTGGATTTCCCAAAACGTCTATACGAAGTCAGCTTACCCAAAGGATTCCTTAAAGTTACTTTCTGAACTTCACAATCTATCTTGGCCTTGTATAAACTTAGCCAATCCATCCCCAGAATTACATCTAGGTCTCCCAGATTAAACTCTATCAAGTCAGAAGGAAAAACACAGTCTCCTATCTTTAGAGGCAAGTTTTTAAACATCTTGGTACACCTTATGGTCTCACCAGTAGGTATACTAACAGGCAAATTAATCACTTCAAAATCTATTAACCCCAGGACTTTTAATAACGAGACGACGAGACAAAAGAATAAGTCGCCCCCGAATCAAATAATGCTTTAACTAGCACGGTGTTAATAGAAAAAGTACCAGACACTACATCGGCAGATCGTTCAGCTTCGTTTCGACTCATCACGAACAGTTTTCCCGGAGCCTTGTTCTGGTTGTTCTCACTAGCAGGCTTGTTATAGCTTCCTTGATTGTTACGTGCCCCTGCGCAGCTTCGAACCCCTGATTTCCTGGCTGGTTGAATCCGGACCTCGCTTGGTTACTACCCCCATTGCCATTTTGCTCCTTCTTTTGCATAGCAAAGCACTCATACTCCCTATGGCCCTTCTTCCGGCGAGTAGTTACAAATCACCGGTTCCCCCTTACGCCTCTACCAGGGTGGTTGTTGCTACACTTCTTGCAGTGATACACTCTTTCGGCTCGACCCCTATTGCGGTTATCCTGGTTCTTTGTTTCCTTGGAAATTCCCATTACCATTCCTATTCTTCTTGAAATTCCCCTGGTTTCCCCCAGCATTAAAGTCCTTCCTCTTCTCACCTACCACCGGATTCTTTTTATCCCGCCTCGATTGGAGTCCATAAATATGGGCGGCTCTCCCATACACGATATCTAGGGATGTAAAGGTCTCCCCTCCTAATCCCAGTTGTATCTCCTCAGTCAACCCCTGCTCAAATCTCTGAGCCTTCAACTCCGCAGTAGCTACAACCTCAGGTGCAAACCTCGACAGTGTTATGAATTTACTGTAGTACTCAGAAATGGTCATACTACCCATCCTAAGGTTAATGAATTCCTGGGCCTTCTGCTTCCTCATAAATGCAGGGTAAAACTTCCCCCTCAAGGCAGTCACAAAAGCATCCCAATTGAATCCTTCCTTCTATAGCACTTAGTCTATCTCCATTCTCCCTCCACCATAAATCAGCCTCATCCTTAAGGTACAACACAGCCTGACCCACTCTCAAATTTTCAGGGCAGTTTACAACCTCAAAAAGTTTCTCAAACTCCCTAATCCAGTTTTCTAGGAAGGTAGGGTCAGCTTGCCCCTTACAGTATGGTGGCTTAACCTTAGCTAGCCTTTCGAACATATCCCCGGCACTCTCAGGACGCTCAACTCTCTCCTGAGTCAATTTCTCCGCCAAGAGGCGAATAGCAGCAGCTAGATCGTTGTTGTTAGCCATTCTACTTCGGGACCTGTAAGTAATATAACTCTACTTTAGGTTCCAGCATAACTCACATTTCCATCTAGGAAGGCAACATTTGATTTGATCATTACAGATCGCATCAACAGACAATTTCTCAACTAGTTCCAAGTTCAACATGAAATGTTCTCTAATGATCACATAATCATCCATGTAAAATATATTTACATCAACATGCAAATAGAAACAAGCAAGTAAGAATATAATTGCCTAATGAAAAAAAAAAAAATCCCATTACGTGCCCAGAATAAATTTTTACTCACTCATATAATTAAGTAATAACTTTTATTCTTCCATAACGGGTATTTAAATGAAATAACTGTTGCTATAATATTATACCTTCCTAAAAGGAAACCATGATTGTAAAAAAAATAAAAATAAAACTATGCTATCACTGTTGGTCGACTAACCAACTGATTATAATATTATTTCCTCTATTGCTAAGAAGAATAATAAAAAAAAAATAAAAAAAATAAAATAAACAGTAACCTAAGGTATCACATTATCATTTTTGTCCTCAGTTTCTATGTATAGCCTAGGTACGAAGATCTCATCTTCAGACTCATCTATGTCCTCATCATAATATGCGACATATCTCCTTTGTCGTTTAGATCTCCTAGAAGGTTGAGGCTCCTCGTCCTCTGACTCCGAATCAGTTTCAAACCTGAACCAAGCACGATAGATGTCTTTTCTAGTCTGGCCTCTAGCATGGTCGAACTCCACAATGAGCTCCTTATCACTGGTTACATCCCTCCTCATTAAAGTACGCATAGTCCAATCTAGACTGGTATAGTTATTGCCATCAAGAGGTGTTATGTCCTCATCACTTTCATCGTCACTCAGAACAATGGGGTTATAATAGCTTCCTAATCTGGCAGACATGATTAATGATCTACAACAAATAAATATATTCAATAACATTTTTAGTACTCTCCCTGTACGTAATTCCCAACAATAACAATAAAAGATACCATCAACATCATAGGCACAAAATATAACAATCAACAGGGAAGAAATACATAAACAGTTGCAGGGAAGAAAAATAATCATGAATAGTTAGCAGGGAAGAAAAATATTAACATACTGAACTAACTATTCAATGCAGACATATAATATTGCTATCCTATATGCCCTTCCTATGCTACCCATTCTCACAATATTACAAGTAAAACTTCAAAGCCATGAAAATAATGCAGACACTTTTATAAGATAATAAAAATTAAGTGTCTAAAAAAAAACAAAATATTTCCTCATAAAAAAAAAAAAATTCGAACATTAAAAAAAATCGAAAGGAAAAAAAATTTCGACTCCTAAAAAAAAATTCGGCTATATAAAAATATATAACTTCGAAATTCAACTCTAAAAAAAAATATATAATTCGGTCCCCAAAAAAAAATTTTCGGACCCTATAAAAAAAAATTTTTCGGTCCTCTTTAAAAATATATAAATAGATATATTCCTATAACGAATAAGTAGGAGCAATTCTAAGAGTTTATTCCAGTAACTAGTAAGTTAATTAGGCGCCTAAAAGTTTTGAAAATAACCTAAAGCTCCCAGATACCACTTTGTAACACCCCGATAATTCTCTTTTTCCCAGAAATACCTTTATAATACAAAACTTAGAGAATTACCCAAGTATTATCGCCCGTGTGATAACGTATCGGCTTGTTCAGAATTTTGCAGCGGAAAACATCAAACTAAACTTTATAAATAATAAATTAAGTATTTCAAAAACAACCCACTTTATGAAAGTCTATCAAACCAACTTATAATAACATTATCCGACTAATGCAGAACAAAATAACAAACTAAGTTTACACAAGCTCTCCATTCCCAGATTCCCAATGATGCTACATCTGCGAACCTGTAAATGTCAATGCTCTAGAAATGCTGCTCACCAAGATTGGGTCATCACAGGATCAATAAGGCAAAGCCATGATCAACAATCACAAACAAAGCACGTAATCAGCAAAGCTGAGTACTACATGACAATACATAACCAATCCTAATCATGATACTAAGAAATAGTAAACAGAGATAAATAGGTAATACAACCATATAACATTCTGCAGATGACTTCTACTGAACTAAACTTTAATCAACTTTTATTATATTAAATGGAATAGTTATTGGACCGAGTTGTCTAACTAAAAACCAGCCTTCACCTAGGAAGACGAAATACGGGCGCGACTCCGTATTCCATAATGACCTGCGATATCGAGGAACCTTTAAATAAAAAGAGGAATGGTGATCAATCCAATTCCCGAGAAAAAAGCCATGGCTCGCTCACCATGTACCCCAACTCCTGATTGTCCAACTTCAGACGTGCACCAGTCTAAACTCTAAAGCTTATTACTATCCAAGTTACACTTTACGTGATTTACAATTTATTACTTGTTATGACACACATACAAGTAACACAGAATATAAATCAACATTCACAACTAAACTTCTTTTATCTTAGGATTAAATAAGTGATCACACAACTTACAATCCAAGATTACTTTATTTAATTCCAACCTTTCTTACTTTGTTGAACCTAGCCAACAATCAACCTTACCTTTCAAAGGCATAACTTGTCAACTTACCAAATAAGGCCCACAGTCCTCATAAAGTAGTGAAATACAAAAGGGAACAATGATCAACATGATCCAATACTAATAAATATATTAATTCCCCCATGTGAATTAATAAATAAGGTTCCCAATCGAATTAACATGCTTGCATCACTATTCCATACAAACATGATATTCTACTCATAATCAGATATTATAATTAACATGTTTGCACACAGGCATAAAACATGCAAAATCCAACATAATAAATATCATACATGAACTCAACATAGTTCCTATACATGATACTACATAATTCTCCTTCATAAAATCATAATACTATCTCAAACATCACATAGGTATGTACGTACCTTGTGTAAACTAGTCGACTGGCCACTTTAGCACCTTTAGAAATCTCCTACGGAATACTCTCCGCCTAGAAATCCAATATAACTAAAATCAATACTTTAACTAAAAAGACAGCAACTTAAAATATTTAAAATCCCCTTTAAACATATTCAAAAGTTGATTTTTCTATCAAAACTCCAATTACTTTTAATTCCTAGCATAGTACTACCATACTAGTAATTAAAATTCTTAAAATTCCCTAAATAAAATGCTTTCTGAAATTCCAGCAACTTATAAAATCATAAAACCTTCTTTAAACCCTCTTAAACATGTTTAAAATCACAAATTAAATTAATCTCATAGTATTTAATATGCTACTATGGTTTTCTAATAATTAACACCCTAAAAATCCATGCTTTAATTACTAAAACTTCAAACTAACAATAATAAACAAATCTGAATTTTTATTCTTATAATATAATATATATATGAATTAATATTATTCATTAAAACAGTAAATTAACATTGATAATCATGATTAACATTAAAATAAAGCATAAAAACATAGTCTTTAATTGAAAACTTGAGGAAAAGGAAAGAATTAAACCAACTCAAGATGAAAGGGAGGAGGCGCCGACCAAGGAGGAGTCTTGGTGGCAGCAGCGACGGTCAACGGCGGTCAACGACGGCGGCGGTGACGTTTCTTAGCAAGGAAGAAAGCGTTACTTGAAGAAGAAGAAACAAAAGCTTGAGAGGAAGAAGAAAAGAAAATTACGTGGAAGAGGAGAGAGAGAGCCGTGAGAATTGAGAGGAAGAGTGAAGAAAAAAAATAGTTTGTGTCGGGAAAATAATTGGGCTTAGGGTATTTATAGTTAGGGTTTCCTTTTGGGCTTAGGAAAAAGGAATTTAAGTTTAAATAGGATTCGATGATAA
This sequence comes from Beta lomatogona, assembly GCA_947646795.1. Classification (NCBI taxonomy): domain Eukaryota; kingdom Viridiplantae; phylum Streptophyta; class Magnoliopsida; order Caryophyllales; family Amaranthaceae; genus Beta; species Beta lomatogona. The sequence continues at coordinate 491,140 of CANSNZ010001258.1, read as the reverse complement.
CTAGGATTGATGAATGAGGACTCCTAGTATCAATATAACTCCTCTTTCCCAATCTACTTAGAATTTGGGTTCCTCAAGTCCATTAGACTTCTTTTCTAAATCAAATTCATATTTCAAACCTTTTTCAAAGCATGATTAATTAAAATATTTTCAACTTCCTTAAATCCTTAAAATAATTTCATTTGACTTTCAAAAATAGTCAACCTACTTAAATAATAAAAATCATTTGAACTAAAATATAAATATATAAATGATAAAATATATTTATAAAATCCTTTAAAATTATGGGGGATTACAGTCTACCCCCCTTAAAAGAAGTTTCGTCCCGAAACTTGACACGAAAACTCACATATTTTCAAAACTTGAACTCAACTTTTCAAAAGTTTACAAAGAATTGTGCCACTTGTGCACACTTTTGCTAACTTAAAACACTTGTGTTACTTATGAACACACTTTCTTATGCGAAGAGTCTACTTCTTTAGCACTAACATGTGCAAATTGCTCAACATAGGTATACATATGCATAAAAATCTCATAAAAATAGACAAAAGAGCGAAATTTATCGCATTCTATCCCCCTTAAAGAAAACGAGTTACGCCCTCGTAACTCACCTCAAGGAATAGATCTGGATACTTCTTTTTCATCTCATCTTCGGCTTCCCACGTTGCCTCTTCAGATTCGTGGTTAGACCAAAGTACTTTCACGATATGGACATCCTTATTGCGTGTACTACGCACTTTTCTGTCGAGAATCCTGACAGGCCTTTCCTCATATGTGAGGCTACTATCGATCTGAATTCGTTCAGGCTCTAGGACATGACGTTCATCGGGAATATAGCGCTTAAGTTGAGAAATATGGAACACATCATGCATCTTCTCAAACTCCATTGGCAATGCCAATCTGTAGGCAACTTTCCCAATTCGCTCCAGAATCTCATATGGGCCTACATATTTAGCACTTAACTTGCCCTTTTTCCCAAATCGCATGACTCCCTTAGTGGGTGATACTTTCAAGAACACTTTATCACCTATAGCAAACTCATCATCGCGTCTTTTCAAGTCAGCATAACTCTTCTGTCTATCTTGCGCAGCTTGAATTCTAGCCTGAATCAGCCTAACATTCTTAACAGTTTCCTCAATAAACTCTGTCCCCAAGACTATATTTTCGCTAAAGTCATTCCAACAAATGGGGCTTCTACATTTCCGTCCATATAAGGCCTCAAACGGTGCCATCTTAATGCTCGCATGGTAACTATTGTTATACGAAAACTCAACACAAATATTCCTAATCTCCATTCCAACTTTCGTTGATAATATAAATTAGGGCTAAATCAAGATGCACAATTGACAATAACAACAATCTTATCAAACCCTAAACATACAATCGAATTACATGGGAATTAGAGAATAATTTATATGATCAATCCATACTAGGGCTCAACTCAATCCTAGATAAAAAGACTACTCACTAATCATGGCAAAAAGAGCAATAAACATAATAGAAAACATAATTAAAATATAATAAAGAGAAGAGAAGAGAATAAAACTTGATTAATATTGAAGATGAATAAGAAAGCTTGAGTCTTGAATCTCCAAAGTAACAATAGAAACCAAACAGATCCAAGGAATGGAGAAATTTCAGCAAAAGAGGATGCAGGAATAAGAATGAGAAGTTGGGGTTTCTTTGATTTTTGGTGATGAATGAGAAGAATTTGAGAATGGTTTGCTAGATATAAAACCTTGAACATCAGATTAAGCTTTGGAATTTTGACAGCTCAAGGATTAAGTTTTGTTGCCCTCATTTGCTTGTGACACGAATGATAGAGAAAAGGAAAGATAAGAGCTTAAAGTTGTTAATATATTTTGACACCTCCACTACAAAGAGAGAATACAATTTTTTTTTTTCAAAAATCAAAATACTAATCCTAAAACAATATAAGCAAATATCATTTGTAAGATATACAGTTTTCCTTTTGCTTTAAAACACTAAATCTTATTAACAAACTCCATCAAACTATGCCCAAATATTATAATTAAGTTAAAATATATAATTAGCGTTGCTTGAAAATATGGACTATTACAACATTAGCACTGACCTTCCCAAGAAACTGCGGACTAAAACTGAACTTGTGACTTCTAACTAGTTACAGAAACCTTCTCATTTACTTTATGGAACTTGTCCGTTCTAAGACGAAAATTGTCCATATTTGTTGCAAAAATAATAAATAAACTTACAAGAAAGAGGATGGAAATAAGGTTGCTGCGACGTGGAAGAACCACTGTCCTAAAAGACGATTCCGCGCTACCCCGGTGCAAGTAGAACCACCGCGATCGCCCTCCAGGATTAGCACAACACCGTAGAACGTGTGCACTCACAAACTACGGTTGGAGATCAGAAACTTTGCCCAATATCATAGAGAGAGAGGGGGAGAGAGAGAGAGAGAGAGAGATAGAGAGAGAGAGAGAGAGAGAGAGAGAGAATGTAACTGTGTTTGTTTTTTTTGTGTCGTAAACTGATGGGAAGAAGCAGGGTTTATAACAAGAAGAACAGAATCAAAGAGAAACTGAAAGGCTAAAAATAAGGGAAGTAAATCAAGGCAGAAATCTCGGAGGAAACGATTAAGTATCTTGCTAATAACGGCAAGAACACGATTCTTGCAATTAGCGTCAACTCAAAACTGACTGGAGTTTAAAAGGTACCACAGACTCACACTCGCGCCGCGCTCTCCACGAGCCCGAGCCCGGCCCGGTCGGCGCGCGCTCGCGTGTGTGGTTACCAATCCATTTAGCCTATTATCCAACAAGGTGTTCTAAGGTACTTCCCTATATAAACAAAGAAGATATTAGATAATTCTTCCATGTGGGACAAGAGGGATTTCTTTCTTTAACTATTGTTGAAACTTCCAACAATCCCCCGCAGGTTCAACATATGAGAAAAAGAAAAGAAGAATCAGAAAAGAAGAATGATTTGGGCAATAACAAAAGAATCGCATCAGTGTTAATGTCTTGCGAGTTGAATTAACCCTTAGTGATATTAAGCTAAAGTCTCCTTCCCATTAAGTGACCTTAGTCTTGAACTTAGTGGGGAGTAAGAGACCTATTAATTAAAACACGTAATCATATATGTAAACAGTTCTGATACTCCGCGAATAATAGTGACGCCTTATACTGGCCATACGTCCAATACCTGGATACTCATAGGTGTTAGGAGTTTTATTTTAATACCGCAAGTGTACGGTGTCGTAGCACATACGGGTCGAACTCAGAGAGGTGCAAGACTAAACACTAGTTGATTTTAGACTATGAAATAGCTACACAATCCAAATATCCAGAAGAATCTATAAACTAATAACAAAATATGACAATTAAAACACTAAGATTAAGTATCACCACTAATATGAATTGATCAAAATATAACTCACATCCCAGTTATTCAATTATAGCTTAGGCGAGATTGACATTCCCTTATGACTCGAGTAATAAAGCACAAACGCGAACCGAAACTCAATACTCGGTCATTCCTCAATACCTAGAGCTCACTTTCGTGATAGCAAAAGGCCTAACTAACATGTATGTCTCCTATTTTCATGGCTTACACACATAATTAGAAGCATTAAGAACCAATGTCAAATAATTCTCAATTCTAGTTCTCACCTATTTTCATGGGAGAATTCAAATCAATGACAAGATTATCTAAATTAAGACCCAACTTTCGTTGATGAACTCAATTAATAAAATAACAATTTAACATCAAACAAATATTCCTAATCTCCATTCCAACTTTCGTTGATAATATAAATTAGTGCTAAATCAAGATGCACAATTGACAATAACAACAATCTTATCAAACCCTAAACATACAATCGAATTACATGGGAATTAGAGAATAATTTATATGATCAATCCATACTAGGGCTCAACTCAATCCTAGATAAAAAGACTACTCACTAATCATGGCAAAAAGAGCAATAAACATAATAGAAAACATAATTAAAATATAATAAAGAGAAGAGAAGAGAATAAAACTTGATTAATATTGAAGATGAATAAGAAAGCTTGAGTCTTGAATCTCCAAAGTAACAATAGAAACCAAACTAGGGCATAAAACTAGAGAGAAAACTAGAGAAACAAAAATAACGTGATATTGAAAAATGAGTAATAGGTAATAGATCTAAGTCCTAATACTAGTAGGGAACCAAAATTACAAGATAATGAAACCAAATAAATCATTAAATGGCCGAAATTATCAAAACCGCGTGCGCGTAAGAAGTTCCTGGCAAACTGGGCCAACTTGCGAAGCCCATATCTCTCAAAATACAACTCGCCTCGGGCCGTGCAACATATCGTTGGAAAGCTCTTCAAGCCTACTTTCCAATGCCGCTAGAATCAACCCAATATCAGCATCGAGTCAAAAGTTATGGATAAAAGAGTGAATATGACTCGATTTCCAAAATTCTTTCAATAAATTCCAACTCCAATTAAGCTCCAATTTGCACTCAAACACTTCTAAAGTGATTCTTATTAATGTAGCTTGCTCCCAATTGCTCCTGAGTACTCAAGCTTGTCCAATAATACTCCAAGTATGTTCCCAATTCCTGAAATTAATCAAAGAACACAAAAAACACACAAAAGGAGTAATATTCGTAGATTAAGTAATAGTATGCAATTATGAACTACAATGCATCTAAATGCTCCTAAAATGCAACCTAAATACACCTAAAATCTATATAAAACTACGACACATCAATAGGTGTTCTAGAGAATCAACCCAAGCAATTCTCATAGGAAGTGGCCACACTTCCACACCTACTTAGGTGAATCCCATCAAGTGTGAGCTGCATCACACCACCAAACATATGGATATGGGTTCATTAAGAGCCTTTTGCTCATCCTCATTCACAATGTAGCAAGCACTATTACAATCAAACATCTAGGGATGGAGAAATAAATTTCAGTGCTCCCGATTTATTACATAATGTTCTCCCATGAACTCATAGTGAGTAGGATTTCATTACTTACAATTCAATCAATGGGTCTCAAGCCCATCCCTTTCGATGTTTCCAAAACTAGTTTTCTACATAGGCCTTTCGTGAGCGGATCCGCGGTGTTCTTTTCATACTTTACATAGTCTAGTGATATCATTCCATTTGACATAAGGTCCTTAACTGCCTTGTGTCTCAAACGAATGTGCCTTTTCTTTCCATTGTAGGCATTGTTGTTTGCAACAGCAATAGCAGCTTGCGAGTCACAATGCATAGCAACTGAAGGAGCTGGCTTCCCCCACAGTGGAACATCTGCAAGCAGGTTTCTCAACCAATCTGCCTCATGTCCTGCCAATTCAAGAGCAATAAATTCAGATTCCATAGTTGACATAGTAGTACAAGATTGCTTACATGATTTCCAAGATACAGCTCCACCACCTAGTGTGAAAACATAGCCACTAGTGGAGTTAATTTCATCATTACCAGATACCCAGTTGGCATCACAGAAACCTTCCAAAACAGCTGGAAAGTTAGACAAGTGTAGACCCCAATCCATGGTACCTTTAAGGTACCTAAGCAAGCGACGAAGAGCATCCCAATGATCCTTGTTGGGGTTATGAGTGTACCTGCTTAGTCTACTTACCGCATAAGCAATATCAGGTCTTGTGTAATTCATAAGAAACATAACACTTCCAATAACTTTGGCATACTCGGATTAACATACTGGATCACCCTTATTTTTCATTAAATGAAAACTTGGATCATAGGGGGTTCGGACTGGATCAACATCAAATGAGTTAAACTTTTTAAGAAGTTTTATTACATAATGAGACTGAATTAAACAAATATCACTTGGAGTTCTTTTAATTTTAACTCCCAAAATAACATCAGCCTCACCCATGTCTTTCATTTCAAATTTTGAACTTAAGAAATTCTTTGTCTCTTTGATACGATCCAAGTCAGTACCAAATATTAGCATATCATCTACATACAAACAAATGATAACACATCCAGAAGCATCATGCTTAGAGTAAACACAAGAATCACCTTCATTTACATGAAAACCATTACTTACCACAGTTTTGTCAAATTTGTCATGCCATTGTTTTGGAGCTTGTTTAAGTCCATACAATGACTTGACCAACTTACAAACCTTATTTTCTTGACCAGGAACGATGAACCCCTCAGGTTGAGTCATGTAAATCTCTTCTTTTAAGTCTCCATTAAAAAATGCAGTTTTCACATCCATTTGATGCACAACAAGATTATGAATGCAAGCAAGAGCTATTAAAGTTCTAATTGTTGCAATTTTAGTGACAGGGGAATAAGTATCAAAATAATCTATTCCATGTTTTTGAGTAAATCCCCTGACAACAATTCTAGCCTTATACTTGTCAATGGATCCATCAGGTTTTAGCTTTTTCTTGAAGATCTACTTACAAGTAATGGGCTTGCAACCCCTGAGTAAATTAGGCAATTCCCAAGTATTATTACTTAGGATTGAATCAAGTTCATTATTAATAGCTTCTTTTCAGAATATTGCATCAATGGACCTCATTGCCTCATCATAAGTTATAGGATCATCTTCCAAAATGAAAGCAGAGACAAAATCACAGTCAATCAAATAAGGTTCAGTTAAGAAAGCAGTAATAAAATCAGATCCAAAACTATTTTCTTTTCGAGTCCTTTTGCTTCTCCTTGGCTCCGAATCTGTAACATGATTATTTGAAAGAGGAGCAGTACATAAGTTAGGTGCGGAGTTAGAAGATGGCAAATCATTACTAACGCAAGAGGATTTCATAGGAAAAATGTGTTCAAAGAACTCTGCATCTCTTAATTCAATAATGTTACCACCTGCATAAGAATTGTTAGCACCTTTAACAAGGAAACGAAAAGCAGCACTTTGATAAGCATATCTAATAAAAATTGAATCAACAGTTTTTGGACCTATTTTGTCTCTCTTGAAGCTAGGAACCCCCACTTTCGCTAGACACCCCCACACTTTTAAGTAATTCAGGTTGGGTGCTCTACCCTTCCATAATTCATAAGGAGTTTTGTCTAGTTTCTTGTGAGGTACTCGGTTCAAAACATGACAAGCAAAAAGTATAGCTTCCCCCCACATATTATCAGGAAGACCAAAACTAATAAGCATGGCATTCATCATGTTCTTAAGAGTCCTATTATTTCTTTCAGCAATTCCATTTTGTTCAGGGGTACCGGGGGCAGTCATTTCATGAACTATACCATTCTGCTCACAAAAGGTCTTAAGAGAGTTAGGGTCATATTCTCCACCCATATCACTTCTAAGTCTCTTGATCTTTCGATCTAGCTGATTTTCTACCTCGGCCTTGTATTTGAGGAACATTTCCTCTGCTTCATCCTTTGACCTGAGAAGATAAATCATAGTAAAACGAGAACAGTCATCAACAAAAGTAATGTAATACCTTTTACCACCCCTGCTCTCATGATTTTTAAAATCCTCGGAATCGCTATGAACAAGCTCTAGTACTTCAGTCTGCCTATCTATTGTTTTGAATGGCTTCTTTGCAAATTTGGCTTCAACACATACTTCGCATTTTGAAAATTCAGTTTTAGAGAAGTTTGGAATTAAATTCAAATGTTTAAGCCTTTTAATAGAAGCAACACTAACATGACCCAACCTTGCATGCCATAAATCAATAGACTCAACAATATAAGCAGAAGAAGCACTAGCCATTTTATTCATAGTTTCAACAGAAGCATCAAGAATAAAGAGCCCCCAATTACAAAACCCCTTCCCTGTAAAATCCCCATTATGAGTAAGAACAAGCCTATCAGATTCAAAAGAAAGTCTAAGACCAGCTTTCATGAGCAAACTACCAGACATCAAATTCCTACGCATTTCGGGAACATGTAAAACATTAGTAAGAGTGAGAAGCTTTCCAGAACTAAGTTTGAGAATTATCTTCCCTTTCCCTTGAACACTTGCAGAAGCCGAGTTGCCCATGAACACATTCTCACCACCAGTTTTGTCGTAGGTTGAAAACATGTTCTGATTGGTGCAGATGTTTCTCGTTGCTCCAGTATCAATGATCCATTTAGTGACATTACCTGCAAGATTAACCTCTGACACAACAGCTACAAAGTTATCAACAACTTCTGCAATGTTAGCTTGGTTCTATCCAGATTTCTTCTTACTTCTGCAGTCTTTGGCTTTATGACCTGGCTTACCACAATTATGACAGTTTCCCCTAAATTTGTATTTCTGTACTCCTCCTTGAGGTTTGAAATCCTTTCTAAAGGTCTTACCAGAATGGTTTGAATTCTTTGGTTCCACTAGATTTGCCTTAGAAGAACCACCAAAGATATTGGTCCCCTTATCCTTAATATGATTTTCCTCCTCAATTTTCAGGTGACCTATGAGCTCCTCTAAGGTTAGGTTTGTCTTTTTATGCATCAACTGGTTACGAAAATCTTTCCACGAGGAAGGCAGTTTTTCTATCAACACTATGGCAAGGGTATAATCACAAATACAAAAGTCCTTCACCAGCCATAGCAATACAGATATTCTCATAGTCATGGATTTGGTCAATTATAGGTTTATCATCATCAAGTTGAAAACCTAACCACTTACTAACACAGTAACGTTTAGTCCCAACATCATCAGTCCCATATTTCCCCTTAAGAGCATCCCAAATGTTCTTAGCATGATCAAACAACATATATATATATATCAAGCAGAGCATTAGACATATGGTGCAACAACATGCCCTTACAAGTTCTATCGTCTTTAGCAAATTTTACTTCAAATTCAGATTTCTCATTTTCATCAGAAGGTAAATTTACATCCTCAAGAACATACGCAACATCAATTTGTTCCAAATAAAATTGCATCCTAACAGCCCAACGTTTATTGTTTTTACCATCTAAAGGTTCTAGTTTAGACATGTCAGGAATGGTGAATTTGGAAGCCATAATCATCTTTTAGATTGTTGTAAAAATAATAAATAAACTTACAAGAAAGAGGATGGAAATCAGGTTGTTGCGACGTGGAAGAACCACTGTCCTAAAAGACGATTCCGCGCTACCCCGGTGCAAGTAGAACCACCACGATCGCCCTCCAGGATTAGCACAACACCGTAGAACGTGTGCACTCACAAACTACGGTTGGAGATCAGAAACTTTGCCCAATATCATAGAGAGAGAGAGAGAGAGAGAAAGAATGTAACTGTGTTTGTTTTTTTTGTGTCGTAAACTGATGGAAAGAAGCGGGGTTTATAAGAAGAAGAACAGAATCAAAAAGAAACGGAAAGGCTAAAAATAAGGGAAGTAAATCAAGGCAGAAATGTCGGAGGAAACAGCTAAGTATCTCGCTAATAACGGCAAGAACACGATTCTTGCAATTACGTCAACTCAAAACTGACTGGAGTTTAAAAGGGACCAAAGACCCACAACCTCGCCGCGCTCGCCACGAGCCCGAGCCCGCGCGTGTGTTTACCAATCCATTTAGCCCATTATCCAACAAGGTGTTCTAAGGTACTTCCCTATATAAACAAAGAAGATATTAGATAATTCTTCCATGCGGGACAAAAGAGATTTCTTTCTTTGACTGTTGTTGAAACTTCCAACAATATTTACAGTTTGTTTTGCTGTTTCATTAGACTAGTGTTACCCTGTTATCAAGTTTTAGTTGAGAGATTAGGATTTATACTTCTATGGTATAAAGGAGGATTAAAGGAAGAAAAAAAGTTATTATGCACCTTTTCTAACTAGTCTTAGTACCTTTAGATTCTTAATTGTGTTTAGTTATGGTGTCCGAGTTATTTTTGACCATGTTGATTGATGTGCAATTTTTCTATGTGAAGTTAGTCACTAGATCATTAATCCGCAAAAAGTATATATGCATATGCTACAACTGCTCATATGTGGATTTTTTCTATGTAAAGTAAATATGCTACAACTGCTCATATGTGAACATGCTAATAAACTGCAAAAAGAAAGACTCGGCACGGTGATGGACTGTACAAAATCTCTTGAGGTTGGTGTTTTCTTATATGTTTCTCCTATTTTGTAAGTTGGTTTCAGTGTTACGTACTTTTATGGATCAGTGTTATGTACTTTTAGATAATACGTGCTTTACGATAAACGTGTAATTGTCATATGATCTTGACACCTATTGTAATAGCCTGACTTATTAAGCTAAGATTAGAATCGATAATCCACGATTATTGGGCTAACGATGATAAATTAAGCTGTAGCCATTACGTTTCGAAATCTTACAATTTAAATGACTGTTATGTGAATTTTTGTTGCCAATGTAGATATTATGTGTTATTAGCTAACTAATAACATGAGCTATGTGATAATTGAATAATTTATGAATTATGTTAAAAACGTTGAGTATCGTCTTAGAGTTATGGGATTTGTATTAGTTATTGATATCGTTTTGTTACTTGAAGAAGCGATATTAAGGATTGATTAGGTCAAGGTACTTCCATTAAGATATATAATAAAGTTTGGAGAAATTTAGTTAAGAATAATCAAGGATTAAGAGGGAATTGAGAAGAGTATCCAAGTTAAAAGCCTTGAAAATTCTGGTTAATACTTAAGCATGGGAAATGATGATCCTACCCCTAATACTAAACCGAAAATTACGATTTTGCCCTTACCCATTCTCTATATATATGAGAGGAAGGTCCTCATTCATTTTCACCAGAATCATTTCACAAGAAACACACAAAACACACATCACTCTCCTCCCCCCTTTCTCACGCCATTCTGGCGAGCAGCAGGTCTGCCTTTGGCAGCTTGCTTCTCTTGGCTCCTTGCTCTGAAACTGGCATGAAAACACTTCCCTAGGTTCATCAAAGTGTCCTCCATACTGGGCAGGCGTTAGTTTTGAAGTTCCATTCCTGTAACCCTAAGAAAAACCAAGGAAGGTGAGGTATGGCTGAATTTCAGCATGCATGAGGTATCTTAGTTTGAAACTTGATTTCTTTGGGTTAATTATTAATTTTAAGGTGATGAATGTTTTGCCTAAAGTCCTAAGAGGTTGCTGGAGAGGTGGTAAAAGTTACTAAGTAAGATTTGATTCCTAGACACCAAGTTAAGGTACACAAGAACCACCCTTTGAAGCTGTACTTTCTTAATTGTTATCATAACACTTGTTTCTGGAATTTATGTAAGCTACGAATGTGTTTTGTATGGGAACCCTACTGTTTTGTTAAGAATTTATAAGTAGTTGATTTCAATGTTTTAATTATGATTCGTGGTTGATGATTTTCGAATTAGAAATCGTTGCATGTCAAGTTCTTCTAAAACCGATCAAACCATGCTCCTACTTCGATTGTGCTTTGTTAGATGCCTTCATTGTTGCTGCCCTTTTATGGTAAACTACTGTAAAGTACTTATAATTGTTTGATTGATCAACCTTGTATTACATTTTCCTCTTATATTAAGTATAACCTCTGTTTGAGAAGTAAACAACACCTAAAAACTCGACTTTTCGCTTAATCACTTTATGAACTTGTAAACCCTTGTGCTTTTGATCATGTCAATGTTTTTTTCATGATGAATACCTACTGCCTTTACATATATTAAGTGTGAAACCTAAACTTTGGCTAAACTCAAGAAGTATAAGCGATCATTACATTAAACCATTGTTCATTAACACCAAACCCAGAACCATCTAAATTGACCTGTGTTCTCTTTGTGTGAAGTAATCTTCTATATGTTGAGTGCACTCTATAAACCCTTCACCTACTGCCATATCTTGATAACCCTGCCTTTAATCATCTTTATTAATCATAACACTCTTTCGAAACATGGTTGTTAAGTCACCTTTCCAAATATAGTGGAACTTGACATAGCAAACTTGTTTTACGAAACTTGTTTTGATAAATTAAGATAGTTATGAAAGTTGGTTCCATCAAGTATTTGAGACTAAAGTTTTGTATATTTGAGTATAAGTTTTGCAATTATTAAGAGTCTAGTTTTAGAAGGGAAGTAGCTGCGTAAGCAGTGATGAAGGTAACTTGATATGTTCATGATGTTGTTATTATTTCTTCATTATTCAAAAGGAGAAGGTAACTTTGTAATTAAGCGAATAAAAGTGTTTGAAACAACAGTTATGTTATTACTTCAAAAATGAAGTCTATTTTCAGCCACCTTACTATTTTGCAACTGGTGGGACTTGTGTACCGGCGTAAGCTAACTGTTTTGTTCTCGTGAACCTGTCCTGGTGGGGGCAGATTCAGCTATTTTGCAGGACTAAAACTGAAGGTTAAAGATTAGCTTAAGTTTGGAATGTTCGTGTTATGTGAACAGCCGCTGCGTTGTGTTTTCTGTATTATAACGACTATGCTTATGTAGCTATATTTTGAACTCGGTTATCTAAATACTTAGACTAAGATGTAATAATTAAATAATTTAGGTTGTTTTCATAAAATGCTTAGATACTTCCAGATTCCATAACCTCCCAAGGGCAAGGTGGGTTAGGAATCTGTACTAACAACATCCCTAATTAGCAGCTTAGCTCTTTAATTAATCATAGTTGGTCGTAATTAAGCTGCTATTTGGGGAGGGATGTTACACTTGGTATCCGATCAAACGATTCCAAAACTTTAAAAACTAAGTATTTTGGATTTCAAAATTAATGAATAATGATATATATATTTATATATTTTTCGAAAAAAAATAGATAAATAATTACATATGTGATGCTGTGAATATGTGTTTATGTGCATGGAATTTATGTGCATAGATTATGTATGTGATGATTGTATAAACATTAGAAATTGTGTGTAGATGACTTCAAGTAGATCAAGTGAGAGCGTGAATGAAAATGTACCCTATCTGAAGGAACCCGACACCTATGCCCCGGTTGGGAAATGGTGGGATGATGCAATTGATTATGCTAATGAGGTGTTAGGGCACATTTAGGAGTGGAATGAGGTTATGGGGCCTGCTAGTAATAATCATTATTGGCAGACAGGAATCCAGGCGTACGCTATAATAAAAACCTAACCGACTTGCGAGCCATGGGCTAGTTTCCGTAGAACCTATTGGAGTCTATTGCAGTTGTATGTGGTTACGGGAGCAATTCAAGGGTATGGGGTGACTAGGGGTGCTTATCGAGCGAGCCGAGCCCGAATAGCACTGGGCTCGGCTCGAGCTCGTTTAACTTTTCATGGGCTCGGCTCGGCTCGTGAGCTCGCCGAGCTCGGCTCGAGCTCGTGATTAGAATTTGCGGCTCGAGCTCGGCTCGTGAGCTCGTTTAGGCTCGACTCGTGAGCTCGAATAGGCTCAGGCTCGGCTCGTGAGCTCGATTGTGGCTCGAGCTCGATTGTGGCTTGTGAGCTCGTTTAATTGCTTTTACCTTTTCTTTTTATCTTTCTTCCAATATATACTTTAGTTAGTATCTTAAAAGGATTACTTAATATAATTTTAATATATATAAATAATTTTTTAATATAAAATATTTGTTTAGTATAAAATAATAATCGAGCGGTTCACGAGCTTTACGAGCCGAGCTTTGCCTAGCTCGGCTCAGCTCGTTTAAGTCTCGAGCCGAGCCCGAGCTCGAGCCGAGCTTTAACGAGCCGAGCTTTGACCGAGCCGAGCCCGAGCTGCTCGCAAGCTTGTCAGGCTCATTATCACCCCTAGGGGTGACCATGGAGAATATAGACAAGAGTCTGATAAGATGGAAAGGCACCGTAGAGGACGTTAGGCGGGAAATGGATATCACCCTGGAACGTCAAAGTCAAGGGCAAATTTACCCAAATGACCCTCATTGGAGGGAAATGTATGAGCGAATTGCCCATAGAGAGGAAGAGCAGGTGGCTGGGATGTATGGAAGTTGGTCGGGGTCGTCCAGTGGAACTAAGAGTCGTTCTAGCTCAAGAACCCCAACAACATAAGGTTCAAGTACTACTTACACGACCCAATCAAGTACTACTTATGGATCCGAGGAAGGATGTAAGACTTGTGGCCCTGATTACATTCCCGAGACTCCGCCAATCAGTAGTGACGATAGTGGCTACTACTATGACCCGTGCAGGTTGGATTAAGCCGGGGGAGTGAAGCCAAGGAGTGGGGATAAGCAGAAAGAAACTGGTTATCATATGTTTTTCTTTATGTACTGTTAAGTTTTTGTATAATAAGAACCAGCATGTTTGAGTGGAGTATGTAAAATAAATAATGAGACAAGTTGCTATAAGGACTAACATGTTGTATGAAGCATGTAAGATAAATAATAAAAGAAGTTATTATGGAATATATGCGTGAAATATGAGTACAATGGTATGCTTGTGAAATGGAGATATGTATGAAATAAGCATGGGAAGTTGAAATCAATGTATTAAGTGCAATTATGAAGAGAAGTATGTGTGGAATTCCAACTGAATATTGCAATTGAACATGTAGGTAAATGGCCAGCGTAGAAGGCACATCTCCATAGATGGATGCTGAGAATAGCACGGATAAGCAGTTACAGGAAATGAAGGAAATGAATGCTCGACTGTTAGAAATACTTGAAAAACATAATCAAAACAAGAATGATGATGAGGAAATTTTTTATAAGCGCTTAGCAGCTCATAAGCCACGCACTTATGATGGTGAAGCTGATCCCGTCAAATTTGAGGACTGGATTACATACATGAGCAAGTTACTTGATGTGGTCAGTTGCCCTGAGACCATGAAGGTTAAAATGGCTACCTTATACCTGGAAGGACCAGCTGATATATGGTGGAACACCACCAAGGGAGTAACTCAGCAGCCGAAGTTTACTTGGGAGGAGTTTGTGGAGAAGATGAAGGATAAGTTCTTTCCTATGGCATTGCGGAGAATGAAGGAGAACGAGTTCTTATTCCTGAAGCAGGCTAAGATGTCAGTGTTGGAGTACGCAGCAAAGTTTCTGGGATTTGCGCCTGATTTTGTGGGCAATGAAAGAGTGAAGATGATGCGGTTTTTTGAAGGCCTGAATTTGAAATACCAGAAGCGAATTGGAATGTATACAACTTTTGAAGAACTTGATGATCGCGCTCTAGAACAAGAGCGAATAGAGATGAAGGATGAGGTGTTTAGGAAGAAAAGGAATGGAGGAAAATTTAAGGAGGGAGGATTCAAGAAACCAAGAACAGAGGTGGCAGCCCCATTTCAGTTCAAAGGGCAAGTTGGGAATAGTAAGGGTGGAAAAACAGAGAGGAGATGCAATCGTTGCGGAAGGAATCATTATGGCAAGAATTGTTCAGGGCAGATGGTGTGTTTTAAGTGCAGGATTGTTGGACACCGAATTAGTGAGTGTCCTTCATGGAAGGAAATGGGAAGGCCGGGAGAAAATAATAAGCCGGGGAATATGTTGATGCTGACCGCTGGAGAAGGAAGCTCAAGTCAAGGTAGGGCCGGGAAGGGAGTTCAGCCTGTCGGTCAGGGGAAAGCACCAGGGAAGCTGTTCGCTGTTAAGACAGAAACGAAGGAGATACCAAAGCTGCACGAGATACCAAGTAATGTGATTTCAGGGAAATTTCCTGTATGTAACTCAGTGGCCAATGTGTTATTTGATTCGGGAGCCTCGCATTCATTTATTTCGAATACATTTGTTGGCAACCTGCTATATAAACCCTGTGTTCAACCCTTAAATATGACTATCTGTATGCCTAATGGGGAGTCGACCTGTTGTAAATGGATATTTAGAGATTGTGAAATTAAGATAGCAGGGTCAGAACTACGGGTAGATTTGATACCCTTTGACCTGGAATATTATGATGTGATTTTGGGAATGAATTGGTTGAGTCGCAATAGGGCGGTGATAGAATGTTACACTAGAACGGTTAAGTTGAGGTCCCCAGGTGGAGCTAATATTTTATATCAGGAAGGGATAACGAGCCTGGAAAAGGAGGATAATGCAATAATTGAGATTGATACAGAAGTAGTACCTGAGGGTGTTGGCTATCTGAATTAGATGGCAAGGGGTCCAACTAGGGATGGCAATGGGTCCAGGACCCTACCCAGACCCTACCCTAAAATTAGGGTATGAGTCTTAATTTTTTGGACCCTATGGGTAAGGGTAGGGTATGGGTCTTGGTCTTATCGGGTAAGGGTAGGGTAAGGGTCCACTCCTCAAATACCCAGATCCTACCCAAACCCTACCCATAGACCCATCTAAACTATAATTAATATATTTTTATTTTTTAAAATTAAAATAAATATATATATATAAACATATCCTACCAGCAGACTTCTAATAAAACGAAAACCCTCCTTCAGTTAGGAACCCTAGCCGCAAATCGCAATCACATAAAAATATATTTATTTATATTTTGATGTATGAGACTTTTGGGATATGCAAAAAATATGTATTGGTATGGAATGTACGTGATATTACGTGTGCTAATTGCAAAATTAATATATGAAATCGTGCTTAACGATTATATATACATGTGAAAATGTAAGCGGATTTATTTTGTGTTGGACCCATTTTAGACCCTAAACCCTACCTAGACCCTACGGGTATTGGTAAGGGTTCTAAAAAATTTTACCCTATGGGTTTGGGTAGGGTATGGGTCTATATCCAAAAGTTAGGGTATGGGTAAGGGTCTAGCCTTACCCTACCCAGACCCTACCCATTGCCATCCCTAGGTCCAACGGAAGGAAGTAAGATTGAAGGGATTCTGGTGGTGAAGGAATTTCCGGATGTATTTCCAGAAGATTTACCGGGATTGCCACCGCATCGGGTTGTCGATTTTCATATAGATTTGGTGCCAGGGGCTACGCCGATATCCAGAGCTCCTTATCGAATGGCTCCGGCAGAAATGGCAGAGTTGAAAAAGCAGTTAGAAGAGTTGTTGCAAAAAGATTATATCCGACCTAGTGTATCTCCATGGGGTGCACCGGTGTTGTTCGTGAAGAAAAAGGATGGTACGATGAAATTGTGTATAGATTATCGGGAAATCAATAAAATCACAATCAGAAATAGATATCTGTTACCCTAAATAGACGATTTGTTCGACCAGTTAAAGGGGGCCGGGTATTTTCAACGATAGATTTAAGATATGGGTATCACCAGATGCGCATAGTTGAAGAAGACATTCCGAAGACGGCGTTCCGAACAAGATATGGTCATTATGAGTTCGTGGTGATGCCGTTCGGGCTCACCAATGCACCAACAGCATTTATGGATTTAATGCAGAGATACTTTAAGCCTTTGCTCGATTGGTTTGTGGTAATCTTTATAGACGACATATTGGTGTACTCCAAAGATCGCAAAGAGCATGAAGAACACTTAAGAGAGGTGTTAGGAATATTACGAAGAGAGAAACTCTACGTAAAGTTGAGTAACTGTGAATTCTGATTGGACAAAGTAATGTTTCTAGGGCATGTTGTAACCAAGGAGGGTATAGGAGTGGATCCTGAGAAGATTAAAGCAGTAAAAGAATGGCCTGCACCCACCAATGTTGGGGAAGTTAGGAGTTTCCTTGGGCTTGCTGGTTATTATCGGAGGTTCGTGGAGAATTTCTCGCGGATAGCTCTACCAATTACGAATTTAATAAAGAAGAGTACAAAATTTCAGTGGTCGGAGAAATGCGAGAAGGTCTTTCAGGAATTAAAGAAGAGATTAACTAGCGCTCCAGTCTTAGCTCTACCTTCGGGAACAGAAGGGTTTGAGGTCTATAGCGATGCCTCCCAGGAAGGGTTTCCTAATGCAGAACCAGCGAGTTATAGCCCGCGCTTCAAGGCAACTGAAACCGCATGAGAAAAACTACCCTATGCATGATCTAGAGTTGGCAGCAGTCATCTTTGCATTGAAATTGTGGAGACATTATCTGTACGAGTCGCTTGCAAGGTTTTTACTGATCACAAAAGCCTTAAATACATCTTCACCCAGAAGGAAATGAACATGAGGCAACGGAGATGGTTGGAGTTACTTAAGGATTATGATATAGATATTCAATATCATCCAGGGAAAGCAAATAAAGTGGCGGATGCTATGAGTAGAAGGCCTCGTCGGGAGATAAATTCACTGATATCGGTGCCAGAAGAGCTATATAAAGAACTGGTGCAGTTGGATTTACGAGTGATTGCAAAAGACAAATTACAGGGAGAATTAAATGCCATTGTGATTCAACCGTCTCTTCTTGAGGAAATTCGAGGGAAGTAGGAAAAGGATGACTTTATCAAGGAGTTGAAGTCGAAGATAGAAAGGAATGAGACCAAAGACTTCCAATTATATGCTGATGGGAGCGTGCGGATAAATGGAAGATGGTGTATTCCTAATGACATGGAATTAAGGAATGACATTATGAAAGAAGCACATAGCAGTGCTTATTCAGTTCATCCAGGTAGAGATAAGATGATTCAGGATGTAAAGAAATATTTCTGGTGGAAAGGGTTAAAGCGAGATCTCTTGCAATTTGTGGCAAGATGTTTGATTTGTCAAAAAAGTAAAATTCGAGCGGAAAAAGATGTCCGGATTGCTGCAGCCATTGCCAGTACCAGAGTGGAAATGGGATTCCATCTCTATGGATTTCGTAACAGGATTACCCAAATCAAGAACGGGAAATGACTCTATATGAGTTGTGGTTGACTGACTGACAAAGACGGCCCGATTTATTTCCATGGGAGTAACTTGGAGCAAGAAGCAGTTAGCTGATGCATATATCAGGGAATTGTTCGATTGAACGGGGTTCCAACCACTATTATCTCTGACCGGGATACTCGATTTCTGTCACATTTTTAGGAAAATTTCAGGAAGCTTTGGGGTCGACTCAGAAATTTAGTACAACATTCCATCCAGCAACGGATGGACAAAACCGAGCGAGTAATCCAGATACTAGAAGACATGCTACGAGCTTGCGTGTTGGAATTTAAAGGCTCTTGGGAAGATAAATTAGCGTTAGTGGAATTTTCGTATAATAACAGTCATCAATCTAGCATCGGTATTGCTCCATACGAGGCTTTGTACGGGCGTAAATGTCGAACGCCTATTTGTTGGGATGATGTGAATCCTGGTATACCAATCGCACCTGAGTTAATACAAGATACAATGGAGCAAGTTCGGGTAATTCAGGAGAAAATGAGAGTCGCGCAAGATCGCCAAAAGAAGTATGCTGACTTACGAAGGATTAAGCTGGAATTTAAAGAGGGAGATAAGGTGTTTCTTCGTGTTTCACCTACCAAGGGAGTGAAAAGGTTTGGGCTGCGAGGGAAAATTGAGTCCTATGTTTATAGGACCATTTGAAGTTTTGCGAAGAGTTGGTGAAGTAGCATATGAACTAGCCTTGCTAGTAGAATTGTCCAAAGTTCACAACGTCTTCCATGTCTCTCAATTACGAAAATATATACATGATCCTGCGCATGTGTTATCATATGAGCCATTGCAAATAGATGAGTCATTATGTTATGAGGAGAGACCTATAAGGATCTTGGACAGACGAGAAAAAGTGTTACGGAACCAGACAATACCTTTGGTTAAAGTACTCTGGACCAATCATGGAACAGAAGAAGCAACTTGGGAAAAGGAAATGGATATGCGAGAAAGATACCCCCAATTATTCCAAGGTATGTTATAAGTTTCGGGACGAAACTACTTTGAGGGTGGTAGAGTGTAATAGCCTGACTTATTAAGCTAAGATTAGAATCGATAATCCACAATTATTGGGCTAACGATGATAAATTAAGATGTAGCTGTTACGTTTCGAAATCTTAAAATTTAAATGACTGTTATGTGAATTTTTGTTGCCAATGTAGATATTATGTGTTATTAGCTAACTAATAACATGAGCTATGTGATAATTGAATAATTTATGAATTATGTTAAAAACGTTGAGTATCGTCTTTGAGTTATGGGATTTGTATTAGTTATTGATATCGTTTTGTTACTTGAAGAAGCGAGATTAAGGATTAATTAGGTCAAGATACTTCCATTAAGATATATAATACAGTTTGGAGAAATTTAGTTAAGAATAATCAAGGATTAAGAAGGAATTGAGAAGAGTATCCAAGTTAAAAGCCTTGAAAATTCCGATTAATACATAAGCATGGGAAATGACGATTCTACCCCTAATACTAAACCGAAAATTACGATTTTGCCCTTACCCATTCTCTATATATATATGAGAGGAAGGTCCTCATTCATTTTCACCAGAATCATTTCACAAGAAACACACAAAACACACATCACTCTCCTCCCCCCTTTCTCACGCCATTCTGGCGAGCAGCAGGTCTGCCTTTGGCAGCTTGCTTCTCTTGGCTCCTTGCTCTGAAACTTGCATGAAAACACTTCCCTAGGTTCATCAAGGTGTCCTCCATACTGGGCAGGGGTTAGTTTTGAAGTTCCATTCCTGTAACCCTAAGAAAAACCAAGGAA
The DNA here is from genome assembly GCA_947646795.1 of Beta lomatogona. Classification (NCBI taxonomy): domain Eukaryota; kingdom Viridiplantae; phylum Streptophyta; class Magnoliopsida; order Caryophyllales; family Amaranthaceae; genus Beta; species Beta lomatogona. The sequence continues at coordinate 470,816 of CANSNZ010001258.1, read as the reverse complement.
GGTGAGGTATGGCTGAATTTCAGCATGCATGAGGTATCTTAGTTTGAAACTTGATTTCATTGGGTTAATTACTAATTTTAAGGTGATGAATGTTTTTCCTATGGTCCTAAGAGGTTGCTGGAGAGGTGGTAAAAGTTACTAAGTAAGATTTGATTCCTAGACACCAAGTTAAGGTACACAAGAACCACCCTTTGAAGCTTTACTTTCTTAATTGTTATCATAACACTTGTTTCTGGAATTTATGAAAGCTACGAATGTGTTTTGTATGGGAACCCTACTGTTTTGTCAAGAATTTATAAGTAGTTGATTTCAATGTGTTAATTATGATTCGTGGTTGATGACTTTCAAAATAGAAATCGTTGCATGTCAAGTTCCTCTAAAACCGATCAAACCATGCTCCTACTTCGATTGTGCTTTGTTTAGATGCCTTCATTGTTGCTGCCCTTTATGGTAAACTACTATAAAGTACTTATAATTGTTTGATTGATCAGCCTTGTATCACATCTTCCTCTTATATTAAGTATAACCTCTGTTTGAGAAGTAAACAACACCTAAAAACTCGACTTTTCGCTTAATCACTTTATGAACTTGTAAACCCTTGTGCTTTTGATCCTGTCAATGTTTTTTTCATGATGAATACCTACTGCCTTTATATATATTAAGTGTGAAACCTAAACTTTGGCTAAACCCAAGAAGTATAAGCGATCATTACATTAAACCATTGTTCATTAACACCAAACCCAGAACCATCTAAATTGACCTGTGTTCTCTTTGTGTGAAGTAATCTTCTATATGTTGAGTGCACTCTATAAACCCTTCACCTACTGCCATATCTTGATAACCCTGACTTTAATCATCTTTATTAATCATAGCACTCTTTCGAAACATGGTTGTTAAGTCACCTTTCCAAATATAGTGGAACTTGACATAACAAACTTGTTTTACGAAACTTGTTTTGATAAATTAAGATAGTTATGAAAGTTGGTTCCATCAAGTATTTGAGACTAAAGTTTTGTATATTTGAGTATAAGTTTTGCAATTATTAAGAGTCTAGTTTTAGAAGGGAAGTAGCTGCGTAAGCAGTGATGAACAACACCCACAGAGCGGGTTTGCTCTTTAAGTATTTGGAGCGGGTATTGCTCCATTATGAAGGGTCATGACCTAGAAAGTATTGCAAGCAGGAAATAAGAAAGGTAGGGAGACGTCCCTCAAAAGTTTGGAGAGTCGGCTTTGCCCTCCACTCGTGTTCCTTCCCAGAGTTAGAAATATTTTGGATTTATGTATAAAAATGTTTAAGTAATTGTTGAAAAGAGTATAAAAGTTGCTTCTAGAAGGTCACTTGATATGTTCATGATGTTGTTATTATTTCTACATTATTCAAAAGGAGAAGGTAACTTTGTAATTAAGCGAATAAAAGTGTTTGAAACAACAGTTATGTTATTACTTCAAAAATGAAGTCTATTTTCAGCCACCTTACTATTTTGCAACTGGTGGGACTTGTGTACCGGCGTAAGCTGACTGTTTTGTTCTCTTGAACCTGTCCTGGTGGGCGCAGATTCAGCTATTTTGCAGGACTAAAACTGAAGGTTAAAGATTAACTTAAGTCTGGAATGTTCGTGTTATGTGAACAACCGCTGCGTTGTGTTTTCTGTATTATCACGACTATGCTTATGTAGCTATATTTTGAACTCGGTTATCTAAATACTTAGACTAAGATGTAATAATTAAATAATTTAGGTTGTTTCATAAAATGCTTAGATACTTCCAGATTCCTTAACCTCCTAAGGGCAAGGTGGGTTAGGAATCTGTACTAACATCATCCCTAATTAGCAGCTTAGCTCTTTAATTAATCATAGTTGGTCGTAATTAAGCTGCTATTTGGGGAGGGCTGTTACACCTATTCCCTATGTAATTCAGACCTTATTTCCCTTTTTCTATAAAAATATTATGTTTGAAGTATGAGTGTAATACTGTAACTATGTAAATGAGGCAGGTAGGCAGACTTCCAAGATTTACCAGGTCATAGAAGTTATCTGATGGAGTAGTTACTGCTTTAGTTATGAAAGCCATAATGATAACATTCTGAACCATTTTGATTTTCTAGCGGTGGAGAGAGCTGAAGCTGTTCACCTCATCTTAACACAGTTGCAGCATAAGTTCATATGTAGGAACTGCCTTAGTGACTCAGCTTGTAGACTTTCATGAATGTTAACTTGTGGAACTTTTAAGCAAGACAGCAGGGGATATCATCAATAGTATAAACTTAATAAGTGGAATAGTGAAAATAAGTGGTTGAAGTTACAATTGTTCTACAATCTTTGGGGCATGCCAATATATGAAGTAGGATGTGCAGAGTATTTAGATGTTACCAAAGCAAATATTTACCTTATGATGCCTAATCTTTACCTCGTTGATTCAGGCACTCAAGTTGGTACTTGATGCATTAAATCATGACTGCTATGAAGTACGGATTGCAGCTTGCATGTGTTTGCGAAGTGTTTCTCAGTCAGTCAAGGTTTGGACTTTTGATATCTGTATGAAGGGCTGCATTGCATTGTATTGTATATTTGCTCTTCTTGGATGCTTGTTCTTATATCATACTACTTCAGAATTTGAGTACATGTGTGTTCATGAATGAACTAATCGTGATTCCATTGATTCATAATCGTCTAAATGATGCTTCTGTTGCTGTCCAGGTACTGCTCTTAATCGTCCATATGCTAATAATGTTATCATAGTTCTATTTCAGACATTAAGACTGTAATTTCTTGTCTATTACCCTTATATTGGGGTGGATTGCAATGAAGTAGTCTTCATTTCTTTAATCATTCCCCCTGCAATTCTGGAGGCTGTGCAGGCCGCTGGGTAAATGTATGGTTTGACTCGTTATATTTTTCTTATCTTGTTTAGGCTGCAACACTCATTGCTTTAAGTAATGTAATGGTGGAATTCACAACGCGTAAGCCAATCTTTCTTCAATATGAGGGTGTCAAACAACTTGTTCATTTATCAGCATCGATGGATTCTACTATCAGGTTGAAGTCCCTATGGGCTCTGAAAAACCCGACTTGCTGATAACCACTTTTAAGAGGGAATATTTTTGAAGCTGACCCCTTCCACATTGTGAGTCTCATATGTTGTAATCATTGTTGCTAACTAGCTATAGGAGATAATTTTAGCATTATATAATAGTTACTAACTTACTATGACAAAGTTATGATCGTCCCTGTTGCATTTGCATCCAGATCATGATCCAGCTGTCCAAGAGCAAGCTATTTGCTTTGTTCGCAATCTTGTTGACGGATGTGTTGACTCTATCGAGTATGTCTTCACTGAAGAGGCCATTATATTACAAGCAATAGGAAGGCAACTAAGGATCTCTTCCAAGTCTGAAGTCTGAATTCAGGTTATGTCTCTCTCTAAAGTTGCAAGACATATATGTGCCTTTATACTGAGCAATACGTGGTTTATATTTCTTGTATGTTATCGATATGCTTGCAAGCTGGTGAATGAATCTCCTCCTTTCCATGCTGATGTTTGTCGTGTTAATCTGTCTGTCTTTTATAAGACAAATAGGGATCCCAAGCATAAGGGTTTATTGGGATAAGTTTATACCAAATTAAAATTATTGTACATCAATTGCATTGTTTGTTCTTAAATGACAAATGAGCCTTTCACCAAAGGAATTCGTCGAGTCGGAGGGAGCGATCTAGTCTAAAGAAAGGAAAGTACCAAAAATAAGGTTGTAACATAGAAAGAGAAAGGGGGTGCTGCACTTTTTTCTGGTTCACAACATCAGGGGAACAGCTACGACACCCACGATTCCCAATAATAAGTCGTCGGTTGCGAGAAACTGTGTTTGTTGACTTGAAGTAAAACAAAGTAGATATGTTGGCATGAATTTAGATAATTGTTGCAATCACTCCAAGGGTTTGTGTTTTGGATTCTAAGGTTGGAGCTTGGGTAAATTGTACTGCTTGAGGTAAATTGTATATTAAATGAGAAAATGAGTGATTTGCGTCGCATCCCAACAAAAGTGCGACACAATTGATTTTTGTTTGCAGTAAAACATAGTCATTTGCTTCGGTTGTTGGAAAGAACCGAAGCAAATGACATTTTTTTTGTAAAAAACAGTCATTTGCTGCGGTACTTTTTCTACAACCGCAGCAAATATACCTGGCAAACATCATTTGCGTCAGTCTTTTGTGTACATCCGACGCAGATAGTGCTGAAGTAGCTCGGTGTGGTGGTGGGCAGAAGAAGCCATTTGTGTCGCACATGCCTTCGGATCCAACACAAATAGCTAATGATTTGCGTCGTGTCTTGATCCGACGCATATCCTCTTTGGTAAATTTCCGTTGAGGCCTCTAGCTTCGGACCCATGTCCGACGTAATTGATAGTTTGGCATCCGACACAAATCATGGATTCCGTACTAGTGTCAAAAAGGTATTCCATACCTTGTTCCTTTAGAATTTCAATTATTTCAGTGAATTGAACTTTCTTGGCCCATACTAAATCTACACAGAATCCAAGTACATATCTAGAATCACTTCGTTCCACTTGTTTCTTTGAGGAAGAATTAACATTTCCTTTGGAAGGAACAAACGTAGCTTCTTCTTCCCCCTCAACTAATTCAGGGGTTTCTTCTTCATCATCTTCCCCAATCAGTTTCCTTCTTCTTAGACTTCTCTTTGGTGACTCCAATTTTTGCTCTTCTATCTCCATTTTTGTTTGTTGAGGATTTTTGATTTCTAGGGTTTTGGATGGAGAAGAGGGGTTTTCCATTTGAGAATTTTTGCTTTTGGAAAAGGTGAATTGACAGAGATTTTTGTCATTTGGTGAAGAAAGATTGAGGTTTTATGTGTTGCGAAAAGGTGTGAAGTAGATGAACAATGGTGAAGATGAAGCGATTAATGGAACATGGTTTTGGAAAGGAAGAATTGAAAGAAAAGAAGGAAGATGCATGTAATAGTATACGAAGAGTTACACGCGGAAAATTAAAAAGATAAAAATAAAATAAAAGAAAAGAAAAGATAAAAATTGAATCAAGACTTAATAAATCTGATTCCTATATTTTTGATATTTTTGAATTTTTTGATTTTTATGGACTTTTTAATTTATGGAAAGAAAAAGAAAAGTAAGGAACTTGTGCTATTGGAACAACTTTTACGAATTATCAACATTTATCAAATCATGCATGTAACAGCCCGCACTTTCGAGCTGCTAACTAATCACACTTAACATTCATAAACCTCAATTTACTAGTTAATAACCTCGAGTTACATCTACTCGCAGCGGAAACAAACATCTATAAAACGATCTTGGACCACAACACAACTTCAAAACCAATATTAGATTATAAAATACTTTACTTGATTCCCAAAACTATAGAAGACATGATTCTCACATAAACACTTAAAAACTTCTAAATACAATCTCTTATCACTAATCTAATTACACATTCTTGATCCAATTCTCTCTTACAATCCACTATGAGCTTCCAACACGAACCTGCAATAACAGAGGGGGAATACAAAACAAAATCAAAACTAAAGTGAGAGAAATACTCAGTAACTTTATTTTAGCCCGTCAAAACGGTTTTAGTTCGCAAACGTGTTTCATATCATAAACAAACTTGGTAAAAGAATCCATCCTTTAAAATATATCGCTGGCATAGCTCAATTACTTAACATAAATCGATGGCAAGTACAGGCAGAAACTTTACATAATATAACATAACACAATATTCGACCTTTTCTGGTCATAACTGAACTTATATCCGAATCATTTCCTCCACCTGTACATTGCCCACTTTTCATCTCAGTTCATAAGCTAAGCCAGCTAAAACAAATACGAAATCCTTTTTACATTATCATACTCAAATAATATTTCTTAAATATAACCACATCCGAACAATTCCAATAACAGAACAAGAGTGTTCTTTTATAATCATCCAATATCAATTCACAACTAACTCATATAAACACATCTATAACCATGGCCATGACTATAAACGATATATAATATCAAAAATATAATATAACACACACGGGCATGTAAATACATTTTTGCTAAACATAAATGTTACCTCATACGAAATCCAATTTCCTTATTAACAAACCTCCAATATTCCGACATTTGATCACCAACTCAATCTTGAACTCTGCATAGTTCACCTCAAAACAATAATCATCATTAGTAACCACTCTCAAGCAGAACATACACTCAAACTAAAATTCCAAACATAAATTCTTTCGCTTAATCAACTGAAATCCTATAACCCAAGGACCAACTTATAGCTCAGAGATCCATTACCTATATTATCAGCAGCATAATAAGTATAATAAAATCTTATATATATGACAGAAACCAGCTTTAACTATAATCTCAATTCCTTAGTCTTACTATCTTTAACTAGCTGGATTTTCCCAATAACCAAAAATCAGCTGACTTGGCAAACTCATAATCATGGATTCCAACACATATACATCAAACGAATCAACATAAAACTAATTCCTGAACTTATAATCAAAACCAAGTTACTTAAGAAACTGATTTGCTTTCTTAATAACAATATAAGAGGTTGAAAAGAAATAATTATGAAAACCCATAATTGTCATTCTAAACCCAATGAATTACCATATATTTTACTAAAAATCCACCCACCAAATTGGTTGAATTGCATTAATTGGAAAGAGAGAAGGAAATCTGTTTATACCTTTGATAAAAGCATACCAAAACTCAATGGGCTTCCTTAAAACATAAACACAAGTTAACGAAAGAATCAACATCACCACCACGAGCAGAGGAGAAGGAAAAGAACAGACGCGAGCAGCGCCAGCACGAGGCGCCAGCACCGGAGAGACTAACAACCGCCTGCAGGAGCACCGTCGACGGAAACATCACTAACACCGACCACCACAACAATATCACAAAGGAGAGAGAAGATTGAGCGAGAGAAAGAACACGGGAGTGAGTGGAATAAGAGGATTTTGGGTTTCTTCAATTCTTGGTGATGAACAAGAAGAAATTGAGAACTTGTAAATTTGAAAATATGAAGCAGCATTGGAATTTTGACAGCTCAAGGGATTAACTTTTGTGGTTGTCTTCATCAGTACTTGACACGGATGAGAGAGAAGGAGAAATGAGAGCTTGAACTCTTATGATATTTGACGCCTCAATGAATCAATTAGTATCATATTTTTTTTTTCTAAAATCAAAATACTAATCCTAAAACCATATAACAAATATCATTTGTAGTATAAAATAGAGTTTTATTAACAAACTTTATCAAACTATGCTCAAATATTATTATTAAGCTTAAATACATAATTAGCGTCTAATTAAACCTGCTTAAAAATATGGGCTATTACAATGCATGTTTATATTACTTAGGAACAATAAGAGGAGTATTATGTGACATTTGTAAGTGGCTTTATTTCTTTGAATCCATGTTTATGTTTTGAACATTTTAATTTGCAATAGTCTTAGGGAATTAATCACAGTCACTTAATATCACATAGAGTAAGACAAATCAATTTAGACATGGGGGGTTGGAACAAGAACAATTACTTAAGTTTTATTAAACATAACTTAAGCTTTAATTTTTCATATCTATCTCTTTGTAGAGGCTTTGTTAAAATATCAGCAATCTGATTTTCAGTTAGACAAAACTCAAGTTTAATCAAACCTTTTTCCACATTTTCTTTTAGAAAGTGATGTCTGATATGTATATGCTTAACTCTTGAATGATGCACTAAATCTTTTGAAATACTAATGGCAATTGTATTATCACAATAAATAGGAACACTATTAAAGTTTATTCCATAGTCACAAAGTAGTTGTTTTATTAGAAGCATTTGAGCGCAACATGCAGCAGCAGCTACATATTCTGCTTCAGTAGTGGATAAAGCAAATGAGTTTTGTTTCTTGGTGCTCCAAGAAACTAAATTATGACTAAGAAATTGAACCATACATGAGGTACTTTTCCTATTTACAAGATCTTCAGCATAGCCAGCATCATCATATTCTCTTAACTCAAATGTGTCTCTTCTTGGATAGAAAAGTCCAAGATCATTTGTTCCTTTGAGATATCTAAGAATTCTCTTTACTGCTGTTAGATGAGACTCTTTGGGATTTGCTTGAAATCTAGCACACAAACCAACACTGAAAGCTATGTCTGGACGACTAGCAGTTAGATACAAAAGAGAATCAATCATGCCTCTATATTTTGTTTGATCAACACTTATTCCTATGGAATCTTCATCTAATCTAGTTGAAGTTCCCATAGGAGTATGATTTATCTTTGAATTTTCGAAGCCATATTTCTTTAACAGTTCCTTTATGTATTTTTGTTGGTGAATAATTATTCATTTTTCCGTTTGCTTAATTTGTAACCCAAGAAAGAAATTTAACTCACCCATCAAACTCATTTCAAATTCATTACTCATAAGCTTAAAGAATTCCTTGCATGATGACTCATTAGTTGCTCCAAAGATAATGTCATCAACATATATTTGAACAAGAAGTATATCTATTCCTTTCGATTTTAGAAACAAAGTTTTAACAACTTTTTCTCTTTTAAAATTGTTCTCTAAAAGGAACTTAGACAATCTCTCATACCATGACCTAGGTGCTTGCTTTAACCCATAAAGAGCCTTGTCAAGCTTGTAGACATGGTTTGGAAAATCATTATTATCAAATCCAGGGGGTTGTTCAACATATACATCTTCATTTAAGTAGCCATTAAGAAACGCACATTTGACATCCATTTGATACAGCTTAAATCCCATATATGCAGCAGATGCAATTAGTATTCTAATGGCCTCAATAAGTCTAGCAACAGGAGCAAATGTTTCTTCATAGTCAATTCCTTCTTGTTAATTATAGCATTTTACTACAAGTCTAGCTTTGTTCCTTACAATTATTCCATGCTCATCTAATTTGTTTCTAAACACCCATTCTAATCCAATCACTTTTTGTTGTTTAGAAGAGGGGAGTAGATGCCATACTTTGTTTCTTTTAAACTCATTTAACTCGTCTTGCATAGCAGTGATCCAATCAGAACCAATTAAGGCTTCTTCATGATTTCATGGTTCCATCATTGATAGGAACGCATGAAATGCGCAAAAATTCCTTAACTGAGATCTCGTTTGCGTACCTTTGGATATGTTACTTATTATGAGTTCTACTGGATGTGATTTTTGATGTCTCCAAGGTTTTGGTTGAAATTCCCTTATAGGAACAAGTTGTTCCTCTTGAATTTCTTGAGAAGATGAGGAGCCTTGTTCATTTGTTCCTCTTTCAGCAATTGTTGAATCAGTTCCTTCAACATTTTCGTTCTTAGTAGGAACAGGAACAACTCCATCATCTTGAGGAACAACAGCAGCATTGTTATAAAAGTTTTCATCTTGTTCGTTCCTTTCCTCTTTTATTCCTTCTTCTTCCTCAATTGAATCTGCATCTTATTCATTTGGTCGAACCAAGCCTATTTCAAAGTCATTAACCTGTTTGCTTGGATTAAAATTGTCAGATTCATCAAAAATTATATGTACACTTTCTTCAACACACATAGTTCTTTTATTGTAAACTCTATAAGCCTTACTATGTGATGAATATCCTAGAAATATTGCTTCATCACTCCATGCATCAAATTTTTTAAGATTATCTTTCCTATTATTATGAACAAAACATTTACAACCAAATGTTCTGAAATGCGTAATATTTGGTTTCTTACCAAAATAAAGCTCATAAGGAGTTTTGTTAATGATAGGTCTCAACATGACACGATTTATTATATGACAAGCAGGTATTAACTGCCTCAGCCCAAAAGTTCCTTGGAAGTTCACTAGCTATTAATATAGTCCTAGCCATTTCCTCCAAAGTCCTATTTTTCCTTTCTACAACACCATTTTGTTGTGGTGTTCTAGGTGCAGAAAAATTGTGATCTAGGCCATGGTCTCTGCTTAAGTCATCAAATTTATAATTTTCAAATTCTTTACCATGATCGGATCTAATATGCATTATTTTGTGACCACTCAGATTTTGAACTCTTTTTGCAAAGACAAAGAACTCATCATAAGTCTCATCCTTACTAGAGAGAAATATAACCCAAGTGTATCTTGAGTAGTCATCAATAATAACTAGCACATAACTCTTACCACTTCTACTTTGAATTCTCATGGGGCCACATAAATCCATGTGAATTAATTCCAATGGCTTTGTGGTGCTCACAATAGTTTTAGATTTGAAAGATGATCTAATATATACTTATCTTTGGCACATGCATCACAAACTTGATCAATATGAAATTTTATGCATGGTAATCCCAAAACAATATCTTTTCATCGAAGTTTGTCAAGTAATGAAAAACTGGCATGTCCTAGATGCTTATGCCATAAGAGGGGGTCATCTTCAATAACACTAAGGCATGTCAAATTATTTTTAGGAACAAGATCAAGATCCACAATATATGGGTTCCCTTTCGTTGTTCCTTCCAAGATGACATTCTTAGAGTTATTGTTAACAATCAAGCATTTTTCACTATTAATTTTAACTACATTTCCCTTGTCACAGAATCGGGAAATACTTAAGAGATTATGCTTTAAACCTTCTACTAGAAAAACATTATCAATGGAATGTGATGGTGACTTACCAACCTTACCCATGGCAACTATGTTACCTTTCTTGTTGTCACCAAATGTCACACTTCCACCTTCATAGGTTGAGAGTGAGAGAAACTTAGGCCATGTTTTTTTGAACTTATTTTGGTTGAAATTAAATTAAATTAAATTAAATTAACTGAGCTGAAATTAAATTAACTGAAATTAAATTAACTGAACTGAAATTAAAATTCTTATTATTATTATTATTATTTATTATTATTATTTATTATTTATTATTTATTATTTATTATTTATTATTTATTATTTATTATTCATTATTTATTATTCATTATTTATTATTTATTATTTATTATTTATTATTTATTATTTATTATTTATTATTTATTATTTATTATTTATTATTTATTATTTATTATTTATTATTTATTATTTATTATTTATTATTTATTATTTATTATTTATTATTTATTATTTATTATTTATTATTTATTATTTATTATTTATTATTTATTATTTATTATTTATTATTTATTATTTATTATTTATTATTTATTATTTATTATTTATTATTTATTATTTATTATTTATTATTTATTATTTATTATTTATTATTTATTATTTATTATTTATTATTTATTATTTATTATTTATTATTTATTATTTATTATTTATTATTTATTATTTATTATTTATTATTTATTATTTATTATTTATTATTTATTATTTATTATTTATTATTTATTATTTATTACTTATTACATATTATTTATTATTTATTATTATTATTTATTGTTTATTATTATTATTATTATTATTATTTGTTATTATTATTATTATTATTATTACTATTATTATTTATTATTATTTTTTATTATTATTTTATTATTATAATTTATTATTTATTCTTTATTGTAAACTATTATTATTATCACTATTATTTATTATTTATTTATTTGTTATTATTATTATTATTATTATTATTATTATTATTATTATTATTATTATTATTATTATTATTATTTATTATCTATTATTTGTTATTTATTAATATTATTATTTATTATTTATTATTAATTATTACTATTATTATTATTATTTTATTATTATTATTATTATTATTATTATTATTTTAAGTTGAACTTAACTGAACAAAAATTAAATTAACTGAAGTGAAATTAAATTAAATTAACTGAAATTAAATTAAATTAACTGAAATTAAATTAACTAAACAGAAGTTAAATTAACCGAACTGAAATTAACATAAAATATGTCCAAAAGAACAGGGCCTTGGATTTGTCTCGTGTCATATGCTTAGAACAACCACTCTCAACATACCAAGTGTTGTTCCCCCTCACTCCAACCTGCAAAAATCAACTCGTTGTTAATTGTAGGAACCCCTTCTTTCGTGGGTTCATGTTCTTGACTAGCATTTGTTTTAGCAACCCATTTCATATTGCTTAATTTCACATTCTTGCCAATCATTCCAGTTCTTAGTTGAGATTGAGTTATGTAATGACCTATCTTTCCAGAATACATGCAAATTTTATCACTAGGTAGGTCAACATATTTTTTTAGGCTTGTTCCTTTTCTTGTGATTTTCAAAACCAAGACCTTCTTTTCTTTTAGTCTGTGGTCTCTCAATCCACTTAGGAACATCCATCACTTTGTCTCTGTTCCTTGCAACAACAAGTTCCTTTAAGACAATTTTTTCTTTATTCAAATTTTCGATCTCAGATCTGTATCCTTTCAAAGGATTTGATCTTATATCAAAGGAACTTAGAACAGGGACAAATTCCTTTAGGTGTGAGATTTCTAAATTCATTAGATAATTTTCATTTTTCACACTCTCATATAATTCCTTGATTTTTAAGTTCTTATCAAATAAATCAAAGAACCTACTTTCAACATCCGTTCTCACACTAGTGGAAAAACAAGGAAGGGCTGCGGTCAAAACAGCCCTAAGGGCTGCGTTTTTGGCCAGCAGCCCTTTCCATAGCAGCCCTTCAATAGATAAGAAGGGCTGCGGTTTTACCGCAGCCCTTCACAACGAAGGGCTGCGGTTCAGACCCAAAACGCAGCCATTCTAAGCTTGAAGGGCTGCGTTTTTGGCTTAAACCGCAGCCCTTCTCTAAATGAAGGGCTGCGGTTTTAAGCCTAAACCGCAGCCCTATTAAAGTGAAGGGCGGCGGTTTAGGCCTAAAACCGCATCCCCAAAGACCCCGCCACCCTCGGCCCGGCCCGCCACCCCCTCGCCACCAACCCCGCCACCACCAAAGCACCACCCCGCCACCACCCCCTGCCTCCCTCGGCCACCCCCGCCACCACCCCCGCCACCCTCGCCCACCCCCGCACCGCTACCCCCGCACCCCCGCCACCCCCGCACCCCCGCACCCCCGCCCCCCCCACCCCGCCACCCCCGCACCCCCGCCAGACAACCCCACCCCCCGCCACCCTTGCACCCCCTGCCGCCCCAGCCCCCACCCCCGCGCCCCCAGCGACCCCCGCCCTGCCACCCCCGCCCACCCCGCCCCCCCCCCCCCCCCGGACCAGCCCCGCCCTCGCCGGTCCCAGCCCCCCCCCCGCCCCGGCCCACCCCCGCCCCCCCAGCCCGGCCCCCGACCCCCCCCCCCCCCTGCCACCCCAGCCCACCCCCCCCCCGCCATACCCAACCCACCCACCCAGGCCTTGCCTCCAGGCCCACCCCCGCCCCGCCCCCCCCCCCACCCCCGCCACCCCCTGCGGACCAGCCCCACCCCCGCCCTCCTGCCCCCTGCCCCCGCCCTGACGCCCCGCCCCACCCCCCGCCCCCTGCCACCCCTGACCCCCCCCACCCCCCCGCCCCACCCTTGACCCACCCACCCCCCCACCCCCCGGCCCACCCCCCTTGCCCACCCCCACCCCCCCACCCCACCTGCGACCCAGCCCACCCCCAGCCCCACCCCCCACCCCATGGCAGCCCCCCACCCCATCCTCCACCCAAAACCTCCCTTCGACACAAAAAAGACCGATCAAATTGCAATAATATATATATGACAAGTTTTGTGAACGTAATAATTAACTTTAAATATGTATATATTTAATAATGTAAAAAGTGTACATAGAATTGATACAAACTAGTAGATGTATCATAAGTAATCATCACAAATGTGGGACGCCAACTTATCCCGAACTTCATGTAATTCGTCTGTGGTGAAGGCCCTCAAACGTGGTGTGTTATTCATATAAACCTTGCAAAACAACCAAGGAATAAACACATAATATAAGAATTCAATCATTTACCGTAGTTAGTAGTTCTAAAAAATGACATATACCTTCCCGAAATTCAATCAAAAACAAATGCAAGCCTAAAACTCTATACACTAGTTATATTATACCTTATATTATCATTTTCAAAAAGAAAATGGAGTTAAATGACTCGAGAAACATGAATTGGAGGCGAAAAGGCAAAAACAGGGCTAAAATCACATTTATGTTCCCGATATACAACCAACAACAAATGCACGCCTAAGAATCTACATAATAGTTACATTATGCCTCATATTATCATGTTCAAAATGAAATTGGGGTTAAATGAAGCGATAATACGAATTGAACGCGAAAAGGCAAAAATAGGGCTAAAATGCCCATTTCGTTGCCAAAATTCAGCCTACAACAATTGCAAACCTAAAAATCTACACAATAGTTACATTATGCCTCATAGTATCATGTTCAAAATGCATTTGGGGTTAAATGACTCGATAAGTACGATTTGGAAGCAAAAATGCAAAACTAGGCCTAAAATGACCTTTTCGTTCCCGAAATGCAACCAACAACAAATGCAAGCCTAAAACTCTACACAATAGGTACATTATACCTCACATAATCATGTTAAAAAAGAATTACAAATTGGAGAAATTACACAGACCTGAGTTTATGTCTCATGATTTATTAACCTTCCGCCGTTTCTTAGGATCCTCAAGTACATGTATCCCTTCCGTGTGATCTACACGCATATAGTTCTCCGACATATTCACATCATCTTCCACACTATTTTCGGGATAGGTAAAAGGGGGAGGTCCTCAAATGCATCATATTCTTCCTCATTATCAACATCACCAATACCGAGGATACTCTTTTTACCAGGTACAACAATTGACCACTTATTATCGAGCGGGATCGATTACAAAAAAAACTTGCTTAACTTGTGATGCAATTACAAATGGCTCCTCGGTTTCACGTAGACGACTAAGGTCAACAAGAGTGAATCCGCAAGGATCATCTTTTCTTACGCAACGTCGATTATCGTCAACCCACTTGCAACACAAGAGGCAAATATTAAAAGTACGAGTAGTCCGGCTCCCATATTTCTTCTATTCGCCCATAATAATTGCTTTCGGCATGTACGGGCGACTTATCCTTCGAGCTTGCGTATTGTGTAGGCGACGCCACAAGTGAAACACCACTATTTTGTTGCGATGTTGACTTCGGATCTTGACGTTCGGTCCAAAACGTATACCCATTAATATCATAACCCTCATAAGAGCGTACGGCTTCACGAGGACCAAATGCTAACCACTTGACTGTTTCGGGAACACTTTCATCCAAATCATTCACTACTCGTTTATGAAACCAATCAATGAAAGTCTTGTTATGCATTTGCGTCAATGCCCTAACTCCTTTTCTAGGATTGCTAACACGTAATTCCTCCATATGTTCATTTAAATAAGGATGGACAGCTGCTATGTGATGCAATACAAATAAGTGAGCTTGTTTACGCTTTTCTACGGAAGGTGTGATCAATTTTTGAACCAATTGTGCCCTTGCCCTCAAGTACGCCCTCGTGTCGGGATGTCGGAAGTCCAACAGGATCAACACTAGCAAAATACTCAGCCACAAAATTACTGATCTCTTCACCCGCAACCCCTTGAATTATACTACCTTCTGGTTGTGCAGGATTCCGAACTTTATCCTTCAAAATGCCCATATATCTCTCAAAAGGATAGCACCACCTCAAAAACACTGGACCACACAGCTTAATTTCTCGAACTAGATGGACAATGAGATGGACCATAATGTCAAAGAATGCGGGGGGAAAAAACATCTCAAATTTGCATAGAGTTTCAACTACTCGGCTCGCAAGGAATCGAGGTCGACGGTTCTAGGACTTTGCTTGCATATTGTATGGAAAAATGAACAAAGTTCGGTAATGGTGTGCCTCACATGCTTTGGAAGTATCCCACGAATTGCAATTGGTAAGAATACTTGCATCATGACATGACAATTGTGAGATTTCATACTCGATAACTTCAATTCACCATTTAAGGTAACAAACCGCTTCATATTCGATGAGTAGCCAGTTGGAACCTTAATGCCATACAATGACTCGCAAAAAATCCGTTTCTCTGCACGTGACATCGTGTAGCAAGCTGGTGGCAAATAATTCTTCTTTGAATCCTCCACCTTCTTTTTACTTTTCCGAGTTTCATCATCAACCCTTTCCTCCACTACTTTCTTCTTCCTTCCGTCCCTTTTCCGAGCCCACAACTCTGGTCGAAGCCCCTGTTTTTCCAAGTAAAGTCGTGACGCCTTAACATCTTTTGTCTTGCCCGGAATATTCATAAGTGTCGCAATAATAGCTTCACAAACATTCTTCTCTATGTGCATGACATCCAAACAATGTCCGACCTTTAGATCTTTCCAATATGGGAGTTTCCAAAAAAATGGACTCCTTTTTCCATAATGCCGTAGGGTCGATCAACCTCACTAGCAGGTTTACCAAAGATTGTTTCAATGCCCTTCACCCGATTATAAACTTCGGTACCGGTTAATGGTCTATGAGCAACTTCTTCTTCAACCTGTCCCATCGAATGCCTTCTTCTTAAACCTATAGGGATGGTCGCGTCGAGGTGCCTTCGTGTGCGCATATACACATGTTTGCAGCCCTTAAGGTGTGTAGATTTCATGTCATCTACACAAATTGGGCAGGGGTTGTTTTCCTCTCGTCTTATACCCGAGATAAGTTCCCATAAGCTGGATAATCGTTCATAGTACAAAAAAGCATGGCACGCGAGAGTGAACATCTCATTAGCATACGCATCAAATACTAACACTCCTTCGTTCCACATCTTCTGTAAATCTTCAACAAGCGGCTGGAGGTATACATCAATGTCATTTCCAGGTTGTTTGGGCCCCGATATAAGAAGCGACAGCATTATGTACTTGCGTTTCATGCACAACCAAGGAGGCAAGTTATAAACCACTAAGACCACTGGCCATGTACTATGCTGCGAATTGAGATTGACAAAAGGGTTCATGCCATCCGTACATAATCCAAGCCTCAGACTCCTATCCTTATTACCAAATGCCTTATGCACCCTGTTGATACTTTTCCACTCAGGCGAATCGGCCGGATGCTTGAGCAGACCGTCTTTCTTCCTACAATCTGCATGCCACCTCAAATTCTTCGCATCTCCTTTAATTGAGAACATGCGCTTAAATCTAGGTATTATGGGTAAATACCACAACACCTTAGCTGGTGGTCCTTCACTACCTCTAGCTCCTTCACGCTTGTACCTCGACAATCCACAACGTGGACACTCATGTAAATGCTCATACTCATTACGATAAAGCACACAATCGTTAGGACAAGCATGTGTCCGCTCGTACTCTAAACCGAAAGGACACATCAGTTTCTTCGCATAATAGTACGACTTTGGCAGTTCATTTCCATCAGGGAGCATATCAGCTAAAACTTCCAACAACTATGTGAAACTAGAGTCCGTCCAACCAGCTTTCGACTTAATGTTGAACAGTGTTATCACCGCGGAAAGTTTGGTGTACTTTGTACAACCTGGATACAACGGCTTTTCAGCAGCCTCAGACATAGACTCAAAAATACGAGGTCGTTTACACGACTGATCTTCAACCTCGTGTATCATCTCGTCTACCCGATCCCTATCAGCATCTGCAAACTCATCATCCAAATTATCATCCCCGAACTCATCATCCTTCTTTTCTTCACATACATCGTTCATTACTCTAGAGCTTCCTATATACTTCCCCTGCTCACCATGCCAAACCCATACGTGGTATTGAGGCCTAAACCCACGACGAAAGACATGCTCCCTAACCACATGTATACTACTAACCTTGCTCACATTTCTACAATCGAAACAAGGACAATAAAAGTCGACTGCTCCAGAGGATGCTTGATATTGTAATGCAGTTGTACAGAATTCCGAGACCCCTTTCACAAACTCAATCGATTCACGACTACCATACATCCAAGTACGATCCATCTCATTCAAGAAGACCTCTAATAATTTAACACAACCATTCATTATAATACATCAATCATTATTTAAGTACATACACTCACATATCATCATATCACACACGTATAGAGCAATCTAAGATAGTGACATGTTCAATTGTATGCATGCAGCCGAAGGTCCTTATCACTCCAACCTAACCCATCCTTGGACGTCTATTCTCACTAGTGAATGTGTGCCAACTTTTCAATTCTAAGGAAAATCCGGCAGCATTTCCCTACAGTTCTCCAAGTACACAATGTAGATAATTGCTTATCTACATATGTACCCAGAGAACAATGTAGAGAAACGATGAGCCAAGATTTTCCTCGAAATTGAAAAGAAGACACACATTCACCACCTAAGTGAGATCAAACGTCCAAGAACGAGTCCCAAACCGGGGACTATTCAAGACTTACTCCTAATGAGTAAGTCTTGAACGGGTATCTAGGCATATGATGACAATTCAAACAACTTGTAGATTTCATAGCTAAATTACATTGCGTTTTCATACAATCTCATATCAAGAAATCTACATACATTATAAGAAATACATATATCAATAAATTATCATAACTTAATCAAATTGAATCACATGACAACTTTGTCTCATCAACAAATTAAATCAAACAAAAAAGACAACGAAATTAAACTAGTTACCTCTTAACACCAATGATAAGCAATGAAGAGAGTAGAGATAGTTGGAACTTTATTTGCCTTCCTAAGCCTCTTCTTCCTACAATTAACAAAACCCACATTGCACATTAATCATTTAATTCAATTAAGAAAAACAAAACTAACTTAAAAACATTAATTCATACTTAACTAAGCAAAAAATTAGCTAAACCCAAGAGCTAGCAATGAAGAAAGAGTAGGGCAGTGGTGGTGGTAGTTGTTGCTGCCGCTTGTGGGTGGTGGCGCTGCCTAGTGGTGGAGGAGCTCCACACCCTAAACCCACTCAAATGGTGGAGAAGAGAAGAGAAAAGAAGAGAAGAGAAGCTAAGAGAAGAGAAGAGAGGTGAAGAAAGAGAAGGGTTGTGGTGGTGAAGCAATGTGGGTGCTCCGGCTTCAGGGCTCCGGTGGGGCGTTAGGGTTAATGTGCGAGTGAGTGAGGGGCAGGGAGGGGTTTTTCGCTCGTCAAATGCGTGTAAGGGAGGGAAATTTAGAAAATATGTCTACCTACTGTGTGTGTGCGCGCAAAATTGGAGATATGGGATGGGATCAGAAGGGCTGCGGTTAGTCTAGAAAACGCAGCCCTTCGTTTATGAAGGGTTGCGGTTTCGAGGCTAACCGCAGCCCTTCATTAGTAGGGCTGCGGTTAGCCTCAAAACCGCAGCCCTTCGCTGCGTTTTTAATAAAACGCAACCCTTCCTTTTTTTTTCCCCTAGTGTCATTATCTTAAGCCATTCTGTATGTTCTTTACAAACTTTAACAGCTTGTTCAGTTTGTTCACGTTCATCTCTACATTCAAGAATTGCATCATAAAAAAGATCATAAATTTAAGTCCTAGTTTTTCCATCTAAGTCTGATACAATTATATGTTGGTTTACCTCAACATTTTCTTCATCTTCCTTTAAGTCAGAGTTTGCCATGAGGCAAAGATTTGCAGTTTCTTCAGTTTGTTGTTCTTCTTCCTCTTTAGTCTCTGAATCTCCCCAAGCTGCTATCATAGCTTTTCGAACGTTCGCTTTAGAGAAAGGTGCTTTAGTTTCCTTGTTACTTTCAGCGAAACGTTCCTTGTTTCTTTCTTTGGTTTTGTCGTTTTCCCAAAGTGGACATTCCTTGATGAAGTGATATAACTACCACATTTATGACAAGCAGCTTTGTTAGAAATTTTTTTAGATTTACCTATGAAGTTCCCATTCTTCATGTTCCTATACATCTTTCGAAATTTTCAAACCATGAGAGCTTCTTCCTCTTCTTCTGAGTCAGAGTCAGAGTCATCTTCATCATCTGCTTTTAGGGCAATGGACTTTGACTTAGAGCTTTCACCAGACTCATTATCAAGGTGGAGCTCATGAGTCATAAGTGATCCAGTAAGCTGTTCCAAGTTGAACTTAGTGAAGTCTTTTGTTTCTTGCAAAGCAGTGACCTTAGCCATCCATCTATCCTTATGAAGACTGCTAAGAACTTTTCGAACTTGTTCCTCTGATGAAATAAACTTTCCAAGAGAAGCTAACTCATTAATAATGTTAGTAAAACGAGTAAACATCTCTTGTATGCTTTCCTTAGCCTTCATGGAGAATAGTTTATATTGATTCATTAGTAAATCAATTTTAGATCTCTTGACTTCATTAGTTCCTTCATGGGTTACTTCAAGTAAATCCCATATTTGCTTTGCGGATTTGCATCCCATGATTCTATTGTGTTCATAGGGTCCAAGTCTACAATGCAAAAGTTTAACAGCCATATTAATTATTTCCATTTTTTTCAAAGTCAGCTCTATCATATTCAGAGGAGGGTTTAGGAATTACCTCATTTTTGTCATTAGTAGTTGTGGCCTCAAAATCACCAATTTCAATGACTCTCCATACCTGGTAGTTTTCGGCCTTTATGAAAATCTCCATTATATTCTTCCAGTAGAAATTTAACTTCCCATTGAACATAGGAGCCATTTGCGTAGAGTAACATTCCTCAAGTTTCTCGGTGGTGTTCATTGTTACTTGGATCTTTTTCTCAATAGGGTTTCCTATTTTTCGTGAGTTCTAGCTCTGATACCAATTGTTATTTGACTACGAACACTACAAGAGGGGGGGAGTGGTGAATTTTATGTGTAGAAATAAACATAACTTTTTGCGGAATTATTAAACTTTAAACAAAGAAACAAGCTAAAGGAACACAAGAGATTTTTACGAGGAAAAATTTCTTGGGCCCAACAAAAAGAAACAACCTCGACCACTAGGGATTTTAAACACAACACTTCCACCAATTAGGCCAAACAACTTTGTTACAACCTAATTCTACTAACGGGCCACACCTTGATATCCTAAACTCAAGTTCCTGAACAACTGTTCCCTTAACAATTGTTCCTCTCAACTTCACTTGAAGTTTTCTCACTTTAAGTCGCTTCACTCAAAGCTTTATCTCTTACAGGACTTCACTCATAATTCCCTTACCCCAAGACCAAAATACAATGATCAATAAACTTAGGTAGTGTTTGGGAATGTTGATTTCATTTGACTTCCTGGATTTCAATTTACGATTTACAAATCCCAATATTGAATTCCAAATCAATTATTTGGGAAAATCAAAAATTCTAAATCCATTACTCCTGCATCCAGATAAAATTGCCGGCGAACTCAGGTGAGTTAGAGAATGAAATGGAATATGGTGGTGAGCTGAGGTAGAGGAGAGAGAGTGGACAAGAAACCCCATATGTTTATGGCTGAGGAGAGAGAGTGGACAGGAAACCCCATATGTTTATGGCTGTGGAGAGAGAAAGTATGGTTTTGTCATTTAAGTTCACCATAAAAAAATAAAAAAAGGAAAAAAAAAGACTTGAGAGAAGATGAGAAGAGAGCAGTAGTTTTTTTTTCTCAACGAAGAAGAGAGCAGTAGGGTACATGTGGTGTAATTTCAAATGACAAGGTTTGAGATGTCATTTTAAATCCTTTCTCGTATGGGCTTTTTTTGGTTGTATGGGGATTAGGGTCAATTCTTGAATTGAAATTCTATGTCCATCCAAACATCTTAATTGTCTAAATCCAGAATTTGAAATGAATTGAAGGTATCCAAATACACCATTAGTGGAATTAGAGTAAGAAGGCAAAGAACAAATGGCTTTTATGAGAGAATGAATGCACTGACACTTTACTTAGTTAAACTCACTAAATCACTTGGTTAGAGACAAATTGGAACTTAATTAGACATAAGTATTTATAGTAGTGATTAACTAGAACGTGAGATTAAATCATGTGTTAGTGGTAAAAACATTTTCCCATGATGTTCCTCAACTAAAGGAACACGTTCCTTTTGACACCCATGATCTGCACGATCTAAATTAAACGTGTGTCATGGAAATTCTACTGGTTCCTTAATTTTAGCAACCACTTATGCAGTAAACCAAAAATCTGATTTAATTAAAAACTATTTTAATTAATGAAACCAAAATTAAATCCTTTTATCAAAATATTATCTTTAAATTTTTTCCTTAAAACGAAAAGGATTTTTATTATCTAATAAAAATAAAATCATTTCCTTAAAAAGATTTTCCTTAAAATAAGATTTTTACTAAATAAAAACGGTTTCCTAAAATTAAGGCTTTAATCACTCAAACATCATTAAATAACCGTTAACTTATTCAACATATGTCTAGTTCCTTTTAAACAATTAGTTCCTTTAACTCAATATAACAGTGTCACTTTGTATGTTCCTTATAGAGGAACATACACTCATTCTCATTTTAAATTGCCACAGTTCTTTACTAATTCTTACTCGTTCCTTTACATTGGAACTAGGAACAAAAAGCCTTGCTTTGATCCTCTTGCTCCAACACTTCTCCAGTTTTAAATCTTTGAGCATATTCACTTAGTCTTTAAAATCCAAACTTGATTTCTTCTTCTGACTTAGTGTTCTCTTTGTTCTTATCATTGATACCTTGTAAAATCCATTCACTTAACAACTTGTTAGTTCATTACTTAGTTTGTATCTTTGTTCCTTTGTCATCATCAAAACTAGGGATCAACAAATGGAATGAAATAAGGGCTTCTGGTTTAGATGAACAAATACCACTAGAGAGGGGTAGTAAAACAAACTTGACGACTACTTTTTACGGAATTAAAAGTTTAACACATGAAGATTACAAGATATCTTCTGATATAATTTTAAGAATCAAGGTTGGCCTATTTGGTTTGAGGCCTTCCATATATCATGATGAAAAGAGTTCGATTATTTCCCCTTGCAAAATGGGATCCCCAATTCCTCCCCCCAACTTGTGCAAGGATAATTTTACCTTAAGAAAACAAAGATTACAAGATAACTGATACTTACGAAAACCTACACACGCTAAAAGATGCAACACTACTCTAGCTTGGAAAACAAATTTCACCATACTACTATAACTATAAATTTGGTTGGACGGATAACATTTTAAGGAAAATTATTTTTCCATGAAGCATTTTTTAGGGGAAAGCAATATCTTATACTATTAGTTTTCTTTGTATGATTTCCTTACAGGAGATTTTAAAGAGAAGGAAAAACGTGAGATGATGGAGGGAGAGAAGGAAAGAGGAAGGTAAGATAAGGGGGAAGAATGTGCCATTCCTTATAACATGTTTTCCGTCCTTGGAAAAACTATTTTTCTACCATGTGGAAAACTATGTTCCGTGCTTTATAAACCAAATAAAGGACGGAGAGAATTGAACTGAACTGAAATTAAGTGAACTGAACTGAAATTAAGTGAACTGAACTGAGAGAAACTTAATTGCCAAGAGAAACTGAACTGAACTGAAATTAACTGAACTGAACTAATATTAACTGAACTGAACTGAAATCAACTAAAAATAATTCCAAAAGAACAGGGACTCAATACTTGGGTTTTTTTAGGTTTTACCCTTGTCTTTTTTCAGTTTCTAGTTAAACTATGTATAAGTTAAATTAGTTCCACTAAATTAAAAAAAAATGAAATTAACAACGTATAAATAGTGGTAGCGGTGTGGAATTTTTAAAAAGGATGGGGTACAACGTAGAAACTGAAGAAACACAAGGGTATGTATAACATAGAAAACCGCTTAATACTTTCATACTCCCTTTGGTTTTTATTAGTTGATCCGTGACTTTTGACACTATTCACATACATGACTCTGACTATCTCTTGTTATTTGTACTTAAAGGAAAAATATAGTCATGTGAGATCTTGTTAGATTTGTCTCAATGTGTATTATCCAAATATCAATTTTTATAATATTTTCTTATTGATAATTAGAAATATTAAGATTCAAATTAATATCTCGACAAATGTGCCCCAAAGAAATGAGTAAACTAATAAAAATCGGAGTGAGTAGATCATTAAAAGCCAACGATTGGTCATTTGGTCCATCACATAGTCATACTCATGGGTCATGGGGATAGGGGATGGGGCCACCTTAATATTAGGGTCCATTCAACTAAATTTTTTAAATTTATCTAACAAAGGATGAATTCACTTCACCTTGTTTCTAAAAAAAGTTTCAAGTATTGTAAATTTTATTAACTTATACTACCTTAGTTTTTTTATACTCACAAACGTTGCAAGTAATAAAAAAACTTGCACAAAAACCAAAGTGAGGAGAGAGATAAATGAAATACCATCATGTGTTAGAAGAGAAAAGGAGAAAATATATATATTGTCAAATTTGTCAACGTTGCAAGTAACATAGAACTTCCTAAAATGAGAAACATATAAGTATTAAAAAATAGAGGAACTAATAAATTTAGATAAGTTTTAATAAATTCCAACACCTTTTAAAATAAGTTAGTTGAAGTTAATGTGTCCTAAATATCTTGTTAACCAGGAGACTTCCCACCTATAGATTATAAGAAACGACAAGTTCACATGCAAACTGATTCGGGGATCTAAGTAAGCAACTTCTATCATTTTATGGAAAGCGGGACTTCTTAAGAAGTGTAAAGTTTTAAATGTTCACCGATCTAATATATTGACATACTTCTATACTTGGAAACTTCTATACTTATGTGTTATAATGTCAACCAAACGACTTAGATAAGTTGACTTCAAGCTTAAAAGTTTATACTTCTTCTATTCTGATTTAGTTGGAATATGGGAGGAGACACATTAATTAGGTGAGGAGAGAGCGAGTTAGAAAGATATGTAGAGTCGTAGAAGGGACCATAGTTAGGAGGAGAAAGATAGAAAAAGTATTCAGAATAGGTAATGTTGCAACTAAAAAAAACAGTTATTAGTTTAAGGGACAAGTTATGAGTTATGTTATAGGTTCATATGAATGAAATTCATGTTCACGTGAACATAACACACTATAACTCTATAGCTAATACAAGAGTTGTATCTAGAAGTGGCCAGTGTGTCTGCCAGCCCGGATCAAGCCGTCAATTGGGTCATGCTTGTTAGCAATCCTGCACTTATTCGAGCCAGCCCGAGCAGGGCCATTCCTGAATATTATTAGGCCCGGGGCGAAATTAAAAAATGGGCCCCTAACTATCTACTACACAAGTGTTTGCACTGCAAACCAGGCAAAGCCACAATGTCAAATAAATGAAATTATTTAAGTGGAATTAAGAGTAGATTAATGTACAGAATGTTGTACTTGTTATTTGTTAATTAAAATGTTTTACAATTCCACTGGTTCCATAGTGGTAGGAATGAAGATTAGAATGGATACAATTTCATTATTTGACTCATGCACATTCTTTATAATTTTACATATCATAAACTGATAAAATCAAATCAATGTGCTGCATAATTAATTAACACAAATCATATCTAGTTCAATACTTCAATTGAACGAACTAATTGAGATTTGAGAGTGAAAATTCTACCCACTAATAATCATATCCACTTCCCTAATCACGTTAGAATTCAACAACAAGAACAAACTAATTAAAAGTAAAGAAATTCAGAAATACAAATTAAAATTAGCTATTAGTATAATTAACACAAATTAAAAAAGATAAGAATTCAACAATCGAATTACAAACCTCATAATGGCTAGCTGAATCTTGACACTTGACTACAAATCCCAATTCACAAATGAATTTTAGGGTCGAAAAAAATCGAGAAATAATATATATATATATATATATATATATATATATATATATATATATATGAAGAATTGCCAACTAAATTTTTCAGGTGGTTACTGGGCACTGGGTAGAAATTTTGGGAGTGAGAGTGGGTAGTGGGTAGAAATTTTAGAGAATGAATACTGAAATTGCGGAGAGGAAGTTTTAATTTTGGTTCTTCACTTCTCTTCAGCGTTTTCTTTCAACTTTCTTCTTTTTTCTTTTCTTTTCTTTTTAAGGCTGAAAACTTTCAAAAATATTGGGCCCTGGACGGGTGCCCCGCCTGCCCTGGCCCAGGGCCGGGCCTGAGCCTGAGGGATCCACCTGATCGATCAGGTGTGGACGTTACTGATCTTGTTTATGGTTATTGATAATAAGCTCTTAACTATACCCATTTATCCGAATAACAAAATTTATTTGAGATTGATTAAGGATCATATTAAGCTAGGGACTTCATCCTCTGGCATATGGGATTTCCTTTTCATACGTTCACTCTCATGCAGGGCAGCAGTCAGCATAAGACAATTGTCAACCGAAACCCCCCTCCCCCTTCACCAAGTAATTAAAGCTGGATGTGTGAATTGTGATCCTAAATAATCTGACTTCAGATCTGCATTAGTCAATATGAAGCCAATATACTAATATAGATGTGTAACACACTGAATTTCTTTTAATAGAATTGATAGAGTATAAAACTATTCCTGGGCCTCAATCATTAGCTTAAGCTTATGGTTGAGGCCCAGGAATAGTTTTATACTCTATCAATATAAAACTATTCCTGGGCCTCAACCATTAGCTTAAGCTTTTGGTTGAGGCCCAGGAATAGTTTTATACTCTATCAAGAATTTTATAAACCAATATGATAACAAACAAGTAGTCTACTAACATGTAGTAACACAAGTGAGTGAAGGCAGGTAAGAAAGTTATATAGATCAGAACTTGAATAGCACGACGTGACAATGTTAATTGTAACAATGACGAAGTTTATTCTTATAAGTATTTAGTCTTAATTCTAGTTCGCACCTATTTATGGGCTCACTTAGGCCTTGGCATACAAATCTTGAAGCATATGCAACTCAAGCATTACGAAGACTCGTTCTACAACGTATTTTGAATCCAACATAATCTATTAATTGAATGGATCATCCTTGGGGGCTTCCCATTTCTCCTCTTTCAAAAACAATTTTCTAAACTAAATATTGAGCTTCTAGAGGAACAACAAAGCATCATAATATATCTCTGCATTAGTGTCATATATATCTGCATTTGCATTACGTAGCTGCATTATACATATATTTTGTCAAGCATTGCATACGTCTTTCATCCTTAGTCATAGGATCCTAGCATTAGTCATGGAGTCACACACACCCATATGCACACACACACGCACACACGCAAGTATCTTTATGTCTAGAGCATTAGAGATCACCCTTCTATAGGTCAAATCATTTCATATCCATACACTAACACCCACATCACAGGGTATATGCATGTTCCATTATAGTTTATCTGCATATCTGTATTTTGTACATTCTACAGGTATTGTACTCCGAAGACAACTACAGAGAGCGCTAGTCTTCAACCAAGTATTATTACCCTGGAGCGGGACATAGCTCTATATCGTCATGAGCCGGACATAGCTCGTAAATAGGGTCGAAGGCAACTACAGCGAGCGCTAGTCTTTAGCCAAGTATCACCCTGGAGCTGAACATAGCTCTATACCGTCATGAGCCGGACATAGCTCGTAAATAGGGTCTAATGCAACTACAACGAGCGCTAGTCTTCAGCCAAATATCACCTTGGAGCGGGGCATAACTCTATATTGTCATGAGCCGAACATAGCTCGAAAATCGGGTCAAAGGCAATTACAGCGAGCTAATGATAGACTGAGTTGAGAACTAGAGGACGACTGTTAGAGTTTAATGTGACTGTGCCAACATGATTAACTGGGATTTTAGTACCATTTGCTACCTCAACAGAATTCGGACCAGTATAAGTAGATTTATTTGATAAGATACCTGGATCGTTGGTCATGTGAGAAGATGCTCCAGAATCAGGAAACCAAGTGGTTTCATTGTGCTCCCCAGTGGGAAGGCCAACAAGAGCAGCATTGGATGTCTGAGCATAACGAGAAGGGCAAGAAACAGCAGAATGACCTGGATGGAAACAGATTTGACAGACTATATTTGTGTGTTGAGAACCAAACACACCCTCAACATTAGAACTTCCTGCAAAAGAATGGTTAGTATCGCAAGAAGCAATGGCTAGAACAACACTTTTAGATGGCAAAACAAAATTACACATAACTGTACCTCCTGAAGGTTGTGTTTGGGCTTGTGTTTGGTTTTGCTTTGCACCCCCGCCACGACCTTTTCCACGATCACCACGGCCACGGCTGCGACCCTTGCCACCTCCACGACCACCATTGTCAGTTGTGGAAGTTTGAGACTCAGAGGAAAGAGAAGGATTGGGAGTACTAGCCAGAAAGGCTTGATGAGTAGCAAAACCTTGCCCGAGCAAGACGACCTTTTATGATATGTTCTTGGATCAATAGTTTCTCACAGACGTCATCAAAAGTCAAATTGCCAGAAAAGTGAGTAATACTAGTGGTTAAGGAGTCATAATCCTTTCCAAGACCCATAACAGTATGTTGAATCAAATCGCGCGATGAAACAGGAGCACCAATGGCAGCGAGAGAATCAGCAATGAGTTTTATTTCTCGTAAATATGTATCCATGGATTGAGATTCAGTCTTAGAAACATGTTGTAACACACTTTTTAATTCCATAGACCGAGCTAAACTGGCATTCATAAAGCGAGATTGGAGATGTGGCCATTTTTTTTTTTTTTTTGGTAGATAAAGGAACATTCATAAAAACAATTAAGGTTCAGTTACAGCGCTAGGATGGGGATTGTAGTTCCCGTGAATACTAACATTAGTAGCAATTAAACAATTGTCTCTTTCGGAAATATAAATATTCATACAAGCCGGGGGAGGGTTAGACAAAATACAAATGGTGTTGAAGCCATCTCTTCTCCATTTCGCTTCTTTGGCGATTGCATCAGCTAGTGCATTCCTTATCCTATCTTCATGGACAACGGTGACGTCGCGCAGCTCTCGGAGCAACAGCCTGCAATTTTTAGATACACTAGACAGATTAGAAGGCAACTTGCTTGGATGGTGTATTTCCTTCCAAGCCATCATACTATCCGTGGCTATAATCGCCTTATCCCAACCGTTTTGTGATATCCAGTGGAGAGCCATGTTAATAGCTTCCATCTCGGCTTCAGTGGCATCTAACGCATAAGTGGAGAAGTGGAATCCTTCCACCCATAAACCCATATTATCCCTACAAACCGCTGCTAAGGTAGCCTCTTTGGTGGAATAAAGGAAAGAAGCGTCAGTGTTAATTTTTAGGTAAGAAGGTGGAGGGGGGGCCCATGTGGAGGAGGAGGTGTTAGGAGCTTTACCTACCTTAGGTTGATTCTGAGAGTAGAACCATTCGGTAGCGGCCCAACAAAGATTTTTAACAAGGACGACTGACGTAACATTCTTCTTTTTAAACACCCAAGAATTTCTTCTAAGCCAAATAAACCAAAGAGCAAAACCAAAAATTACCTTGCAAGGAACCTGTGCATAATTTGAAATTACAACAGAAGTTAAGTTTTCCTTTAACCATTCTTTAAAATTGTTAGACAAGCTGTTTCCTAAGTTTAGAATTTTCCAGATTTCCATGGCACGAGGGCACAAACGGAGGATGTGGTTCATATCCTCAGAAGAATTCGGACAGAAGGTGCAAACTTTAGGGAAGGTTGGTAGCCTATAGTTTAAGTTCTCATTTGTGGGCATCCTCCCCCACCATATTTGCCAAACGAAGAAAAGCAATTTTGGATGTCCAGGACACTCCCAGATCCACTCCCAAGACTCAGAACTAGATTGGTTAGTTAGGTATTCAAGGGCACTTTTAGAGCTGAAGGAATTTCTTTTTGTCCACAGGGAATAAGTTGAGTCCAAAGTGTTAGTGAAATTTATAGCTCTAACTTTGTTGGCGATTATGCAAGGGAGATCAAAGGAGACAATCCTATGAATATCATTGTTCCTAACATGGTTGAGGGTTAACTCCATCTCATGGGCTAGGAGGGGACCATAAATCAAAGATCTAAGGTTTGAGCCGAACAACCATTTGTCGTGCCATAGGTTTATGTCTTCCCCATTCCCCACTTTCCAAGCAAGACTATTTTTGTAGAGGTCCCAACCCACTCCTATACTGTTCCAAACATGGGAGCCTCTTTTAAAGCTCGTAGGATAGTCTTTATTATTCACATATTTTTCATGTATAATTTTTGAAGCCCACATGGTGTTATTATCTAACTTCCAACAGAGTCTAGCAAGGTTTAAATTATTACTTAACTTGCTAGGAAGACAGCCCATCCCTCCCTTGGATTTGGGATTACAAATATTTTTCCAAGCTATCCAGTTAATTTTTCTTTTATTGTCCTTACCGATCCAAAAAAAGTTACTGCAGATTGAATCCAGTTTAGCTAAAATAGAACTAGGGAGGGTAATAGCGTGCATAATATAGCGAGGGATAGATTGAAGGGTTGAGCTAATAAGTATCATACGGCCAGCTTTTGATAGGGCCCGGGCCTTCCAAGAGGCCAGTTTAGTATTCATCTTATCAATTAGGGAGGTGAACTTCTTCTTGGAAGGCTTACGATGACAGAGTGGAAAACCCAAATAGGATCCTAAGTCGATAGTGCTAAGAATATTGAGTTCTTGTTCAAACTCATCTTTAATCTCTATGGGTGTATTTGGGGAAAAATAGAGCATGCTCTTGGTAGCATTAGCTTTTTGACCTGAAATTTGGAAGAAGGACTGAAGGATGGAGCTCATAGTAGACAGGGTGTTCATGCTAGCTTCTCCAAACAGAAGAATGTCATCTGCAAATAGCAGATGGGAGATTTCAGAAGCACCCCTTCTAACTCTAAAAGGTACCCAAGCTTTATGGTCACAAGCTTCGTGGATTTTCCTAGAAAGGAACTCTAGGCATAAAATAAAGAGATAGGGGGAGAGAGGGTCTCCCTGCCTAATCCCTCTGGAAGGACAGAATTTTTCAGTTCTAGTTCCATTAATTTGAATTGAAGTTGAGACGGAGGTAACACAACTCATGATGAGTTTAATTGAGTCATTGGAGAAATGGAAGTAGTGGAGGCAGTGTTCTATAAAAGACCACTCAAGTCTATCATAGGCTTTCTCTAAGTCTAGTTTCAAAGCGAAAAGGCCTTTCTTACCCTTCTTTTTTTTCATTGAATGGATAATTTCCGAAGCAATAATAAAATTAACCTCTGCCCCCCTCCCTGGAATGAAGCTATTTTGATTGGGAGAAATGATATCCTGGAGGTAGGGCCTAATCCTATTAACCAGAATTTTTGTAATCATTTTGTAGCTAGAGTTGACTAGACTGATGGGCCTAAATTGGTTAATTTTTGTTGGATTCAAAATTTTTGGAATTAGGGTGATCAGAGTTGAGTTAATTGCACTCGGGACTTCAAGAGAGTTAAAGATTTTCCTAACATGTACCAAACAATCAGAATTCACATTATCCCAAAAGTGATGAAAGAATAAAGCATGATACCCATCATCTCCCGGAGCTTTCTTACTACCTATGGCAAACATTGCATCTTTCAATTCATCCATAGATGGGCAAAAACTACAGTCAATAGATTGGCGAGATAAGATGGGAGGAGGGTAGCTATCTAGCTCAGAAGAGAAAAGGGTCTTATAATAGTTCAGAAAGAGCAAATTAATGTCATCAATATTAGAGTAGGAGTTTCCCACCTCGTCTTTGATCAACATAATTCTATTGTGTTTCCTCCTAATAATGGTGGAGAGGTGAAAGAAATGAGTGTTTCTATCACCAAGCATTAACCAATCGGTCCTAGATCTACAATGCCAATAAAGCTCCTCTTGATCAAGAAGGTTTTCCAATTTTTGGTGAAGCTCATTTTCTAGATCAAAGAGAAAAGGATTTAAAGGGTCGTTTTCAAGGGCAATTTGGGCACCATTAAGGCGGGCCTGGACACGTTTTTTCTCTTTAAAAGGATTACCATTTGACTCGGCCCAGTGAGATAACGTGGCGGCAAGGCTGTTGAGTTTCGAGATGTGGCCATATTAACATCGAAAATTTAACATCATGCACCTCAACAAGCATGTCTTCAGACAAAGTAGCAAATAACCATGAACGAATAGTTTAATCAATGCGTAACCAATGATGATACTCAGGATTCATAGTTTCACGATTATAATGATCAAGCAAATAGACATCAGGCATAGTAATAGAACCATCAAGCATGCCTAATAAACCATGTGATACCAAAAACGATTCGAATTGAGTGCGCCAAGGCAAATAATTCTCAACAGTCCGAA
Source organism: Beta lomatogona (assembly GCA_947646795.1). Lineage (NCBI taxonomy): Eukaryota > Viridiplantae > Streptophyta > Magnoliopsida > Caryophyllales > Amaranthaceae > Beta > Beta lomatogona. The sequence goes on along the minus strand of CANSNZ010001258.1, from coordinate 438,734 downwards.
GAACAGTAGTACAATATTCTTAACATTAGAAGTAGAAGTTACCAGAGTCGAGGACAAGGAAGCAAGATTTGGTTGGAAAGAAAGGAACCCCGGTGGAGCACCCAAACCGGATGAAGTGTGATGGTGGGGCAACAACCCGGGTTGTCCGGCAAGCGTAGAACCACCGAAGTGGGGCTGCGGTGAAGCACCTTGAGGCGCAGATGAGGGCAGCCCAGGAAAAAGCGTGGCAGCAACACCAAAATTTGAGGAAGCAGCCTCGAATAGCCGACGTGGGGTGGGGTGCGTCGGAGTCCATGTGAGGGGCATGGAGAACGATGGCCCGCCAAGACCGAGCGGCTGAGACAAGCCGAGCCCTGATGCGCCAGTGTATAGAGGCTGCGAAACAGGAGCAGGTTGTGCGCTGGTGATGGTCGACGGATGCGGCAAAGAAACTTGCGCAGGGGAGGACGCCACAGCGTGAGTTGCGGATGGAGGAGGATCGACAACTACACTCTTGATACCATGTGAATATAATGATACGGCTTAACCCTAATGAGGGAGCCTGGACTCATATATATATCACAGGTACAATAGTACAATGACAAGGATACCCTTAGTATCCTCTATTACTATCATCTTCAACCAATCGCACCGTACCATCTGAATGTCATTAATCATCATCATACACTCAACCTCTTATATTTCTATGTACATATGCCCAAATCCCAATACACCTATATATCTAATACCCTACGCCTAAATAAAAAAGCTTACTACAGCATCACGGCTCACGCATAATACCAATATACTACCTACAACATTCACGCCTAATTAATACAAAGGCAACAATACAAAGGTTGCGGGTAATACGACACAAATCTTTTCCGAGGTTCATTCTAATTCCATTCAAGATCGGTGAAAATCAACGACCCAGACGGAGGTATATTTCTTAGAGTCAAGTAAATTAACAAATCTTTGTTTCTCTTTGTTGATGCTTATGAGTATTATTTTCTTGAAGTTACCACCATTCTATTCATAAGGTTGATTGTTAATATATTCTTGTGACGGTAAGTATTATATACTATACTAACTCCCTGTAATATTTTTATTTCTTATCCATGAATATTATTTTTTATGTCTGATAGTAATATTTATCACCTTATATATTACCTAAATGATTGTTCTAACATTAATCAGATAATATGGACAACCTGTTAGGAACCCAATATTATGATTGTTAAATAACTTGTTACTAAAAAAAAGTAGTCTTTTATGTGTTTCATGAACCAACTTAGACTAATCTTTTTTAGGGTGTTTAAAATTACGTAGTTATTTAGGCTCTATTCTCTTGGACTGCAAAAATGGAAATTCATTTCGGTTCAGTTCAGATCTGTTTAGTTCAGTTCAGACCATTTCAGTTCAGTTCAGTTCATATCAGTTCAGTTCAGACTTATTCATTTCAGTTCAGTTCAGTTCAGTTCAGTTCAGTTCAGACTACAACTTATTATTTTTATTTATATTATTATTATTGTTGTTGTTATTATTATTATTATTATTATTATTATTATTATTATTATTATTATTATTATTATTATTATTATTATTATTATTATTATTATTATTGTTGTTGTTGTTGTTGTTGTTGTTGTTGTTGTTGTTGTTGTTGTTGTTGTTGTTGTTGTTGTTATTATTATTATTATTATTATTATTACTACTATTATTATTATTATTATTTCTATTATTATTATTATTATTACTATTATTATTATTACTATTATTATTATTACTATTACTATTATTCTTATTCTTATTCTTATTCTTATTCTTATTCTTATTCTTATTCTTATTCTTATTCTTATTCTTATTCTTATTCTTATTCTTATTCTTATTCTTATTCTTATTCTTATTCTTATTCTTATTCTTATTCTTATTCTTATTCTTATTCTTATTCTTATTCTTATTCTTATTCTTATTCTTATTCTTCTTTTTATTATTATTATTATTATTATTATTATTATTATTATTATTATTGTTGTTGTTGTTGTTGTTGTTGTTGTTGTTGTTGTTGTTGTTGTTGTTGTTAAGATTTTTAGCAATGTCACTTTTAAACTTTTTGGAGGGTACTTTTTGACCCATTGAATATAAAATAAGGGGGACAAGTGATAAAAAGAGTAATTTTTGGTGAAAGAAGTGAAAGATAGAAAAGTAATACTCCCTCCAATTTATTTTGTTGTTCCTATTTTGAATAGTTTCGTGAGAGGAAATTGGTTAAAGTAGGAAGAACTTTTGGAAACGGAGGGAGTATTACTTTTTGGTGGGTGAAGAACTCCAAATAAATAAGTTTAAACAATGTAGCATATTATTATTATTATTATTATTATTATTATTATTATTATTATTATTATTATTATTATTATTATTATTACTATTATTATTATTATTATTACTCAATTCATAAGAATATTATTATTACTATGCATATCATTAGTATTAGTATTAATATTATTATTAATATTACTCAATTCATATGAATATTATTAGTATTAGTATTAATATTATTATTATCATTATCATTATCATTAATATTATTAATTATTATCATTATCGTCAATGATGATAAAAATATTATTCTACTTGTAATTATTAATAATACTCAATTCGGTTCGGTCGCTCGGATTAGATCGGATCGGTTCGATTCGGACCGGTTCGGTTCGGTTCGGTTCGACTTATTCATTTCAGTTCAGTTCAGTTCAGTTCAGACTTATTCATTTCAGTTCAGACTTATTCAGTCCAAAAGAACAGAGCCTTATTTGCATAAAACTTGCTATGAATTATGTTAAGTAGAGGTCAGTAATGGGCGAACGTGGTTAATGACCGTGTTCATACCCTTACCCCCGAACTCAATTTTTGGTTCCTGACCAACTATGGAGTCATGATGGGGAAATATACATTGGATAAGTCCCTAAGATGTCCCTAAGTTTCAAAATATCCAATTAGGTTTATGAGTCTTCATCTAAAGATTTGTTGGCGACTTCAAAACGTATTTTTAATAAAACCTTAATAATGGGGTAGTCAAATACCCGCTCATACTGTGTAGGCAAAATAAATTTTGATAAGTTTTAATAAATTCCATCATCTTTTAAAATATTGTTCTCTAGTCTTTCCTTTCTATACATTATATTATTCATATATATCCTATATGCTTCATTGCTTTCATCACCTATCAGATGTATATCTTTTCTAAGCAAGACCTAAATAGATGTTCTTACGCCTAATCAGATAATTTTGGACAATTGATATAGGATCCTTGTAATTTGGTTGCATAAATAACATATCACCAAAAATTAGTCTTTTGCGTGTTTAATGAACCAACATAGATTAATTTTTAGAATGCTTAAACATATTGCTTGAGTCTTTATTTGCATAAATTTCGTCTTATAAATTATATTAAGTAGAGGCCAACAATAGACGAATTTGATTCCTTATCATATTCGTACCCTCACCCCCCGAACTCAATCTTTGGTTCATTGACCAATTACGAAGTCATGACGGGGAAAACTACATTATATAAGTCCCTAAATTGTACCTATGGTTTCCCAAAATTCAATTAGGATTATGAGTCTTCCTTTAAGAACTTGTTGATGACTTTTTTTCTCAAAACATATTTCAAAACTAAAACCCTTTACAATGATGTAGTCAAATACGCGTTCATCCTATGTAGGCAATAAAAACAAACATCCATTAACGTACAAAATTCATAATTCAAATAATATAACTATCAAACTAAAAACTATAACTATCTATCCAAAACCATAATTGCTTCTGAAGATTTTAAACACAATCTAAACTTAGCTTTGATTAATTCGTCACCATCTACAGGCTTTTTGACGGTCCAATTCAACCACCATAACTTATGATTTTATGTAAAAGGACTTATAATATTAGGTTAATAGTTATGGTTTTTGGTTAATAAGTTTGTTTTTGGATATAGTTATGGTTTTTAGTTTCAAAGTTATTGCTTTCGAGTTAATAGATATGGTTTTGGGTTAAATGGAAGTATTATTTTAGGTTAATGGTTATTATATTTTGGTAAATATTATGGTTTTAGGTTCCTAGTTATGCTCTTTTTGGTTGATAGTTATGATTTTGGGGTTGACAGTTATGGTCCGTCAATAGTTTTGATTTTTGGTTTAACTTATTGGTTGTTGAGCTTGACTCATACTTCCTTCATTCTATAATTATTGCAACATACCCAATTGACACATTTTTAAAAAACCTATGTGAAGAGGAGAGAAATAGAGATTGAAATAGATAAAAAGTGGGTGGCCATGTGATAGGAGAGAGATAAAAGATATTACAAAATAATTAAGAAAAGGTTGCAATTAATATGAAACTTCCAAATAAGAGAAATGTTGCAATTAAAAAAGGACGGATGAAGTAGATAGAGACCCATATTTTTCAAGTTCTTCAGCGCTTAATTAGTGGTATGACGTTAAGGCTTAACGTCAGACTGTCTTACCAAAGACTTGTTGATATATGTAACATTAATAAAAAAATTCAGTTCATAATTTTTTTTAAAAAAAAATCTACCAATGACAAAAAAATATTTTTAGCTATAATTTGAGCTCAAATTTGACATATTTTGCCATACTTTTTTCCAACCTATTTTTCTTTCTAATCAATTTCTTCTACTCAAATTTGTTTATATTCTCCTAATTAAACCAATATCTATTAATTTATTTAAATAATCTAGAAATTTTTAATTAATGTAACTTATGTTACGTAATTAAATAACGAATTATTAAAAGGCATAAACAATGATTAATATCTTAGTAATTAAAAATATGAATATAAATTATCTAGTCCATATAAAAATAAATGATTTTGGATAGGGGAGAGAGCATATGATGGGGTATAGCAAAAATAGGAGAGAGAAATAGAAAGACCAACTAAAACTTGCGCACCCATTGTGAGAAAAAAAGATGAGTTAGTGGAGTTTAGTGGATGTGTGATCTAAGGGGGAAATGATATAGTAATTAAAGGAAAAATAATGGTAAGGCCAACTAAGACTTGTCAGCCCATTGCTCATGCTCATATGTGGAACACCGAACAATACGATGAGATAACTTTAGAAGTGTTACCTAATTCACCGAATGTCTCGGATCGCGAAACGGGTACATGAACATAATTCGCTAGTTGTGAGAATTCGGATCGCGGGAGGGATTTTTTCGGAACGGGTTTTGAGAATGTAATACATGTCAATATTTAACTTAATTGGAAAATAATAAAAAATAAATTATCTGTTTAAAAATTAAAAGTTTCTTGGGAGCTTTGAACTTTTGTAATTTTTTTACTACCTCCGTCCCAGAAAGATCTGAACACTTGTTGGGACACGTAGTTTAAGGTGATAAGTTGTAGTGTGGTTATCAAATATTATTCTATTTAAAAAGTAGATGTGATAGGAGTTGGTGGGGTATTTTTTATTAGAGGAGAGAGAAAGTTGGGTAACATTTTATTAATAAATGGTAAAGTGTGGGTCAAAGATGTGTAAAAGAAATAATATATTAATAGTGGGACCATACTAAAATTGGAAGTGTTCAAACTAATTTGGGACAAACATAAAAGGAAAGTGTTCAGACTATTCTGGGACGGAGGGAGTATATTTTATGAACTGATTAAGTGAGGGAAATATGTCAATATCTAACTTGGATAAATAATAAAAATTATATCATCTGTTTAAAAATTAAAAGTTCTTTGGGAGCTTTGAACTTTTGTAATTTTTAAATTTCATAAACTGATTAAATAAGGAGAATAAAATTAAAAACAAAAACTCAAATACAATATTTTCTCTCAAGTTATTTATGAAATAAAGAGCTTTTTCCCCTTCATTTATTACTTTATTCCTTTCTGATCACAAAGTTCCAAAAAGTGGAGGTAAAAAGTAAAAAAAACGAGGTAATTAAAAAAAAAAAAAAACAGGTACATGATTCACTGCTTTTTTTTTTTTTAATAAACACTCTCTTTCTCCTCTACTTCCCCTCTTCTCTACAGTGGCTGGAAGATTGGCCGATGAGTGATATTCCGATCATAAAATTATACCGTTACACTAGAGTGTAGACTCAACATGCTTAGCAAAAACCCCAACGTCTCCATATAAGACATCACACAATTCATCCCCAATTTATAGATCTAAGGTTTTCTATATACTCAAACCCTAGATCTCAAATTTGATGGTATAGAGCAAATTACGTGCACCATAGCTTATCATCCATAAAACAGAATATGTGGACAAGGTATTTGGAACGCCAAAGATTTGGTAAGCAAAAGAATTGCGTTTCGGAATAGACGAACTCAAGCATGGTAACACTGAAATTTAGTTGAATACAATGAAAAAGAGTAATATTAAAAGCATTTTTAGTGTCTTTTATAGTCTTGATGCACATTAACGCAACCGACAAGGGAAACATCAACTATAAACGCAATCGATCAAATAAAAGTAAGGCATCTCTGCATTAGAGTTGGGCGTCTTTTACATGGGAGTTTAGTCTTTAAACAGCACTGCTGGTTGTAGATTCAGAGAATTTGATCATGTTGTAGAGCTTGGCTGCGACATCCACCATGGTTGGCCTTCTATATGGTTCTTCTGTTGTGCACCTATTTGCTAGGTCTATAGCCGCATTCAGTATAGTGGTTGCCACTCCATTTTCACCGAGTACAGGTTCTATATTCTCACGAATGAGGTCCTTTTTCCTTTTTTCGAGAGAAATGCTGCCCCATCTCATTCCATAGGTTTCCCAATTATATTCATGTAAAATCGAATACATTGACTTTCCAGTCAAGAGAGAAACAAGTAAAAGGCCAAAGTAGTACACATTTGTTGCCATTTCACTATTTTCTTCACCCACTGGAATGGGACAACAATTATCGAATTCAGACAACTTGGCAGTATTGTCCTGGTCCAAGAAAACTGTAGGCACATGGAATTTAGGTAGCTTATAGACGATAGGCCTATGAAATGCTGTGTGAAAATAGGGAAGAAGTTGCGATATTTCCCATGCAATCCTTAGCCTGTCTTTCCACTTTAATACAGGTAGCTTGTTTTGGTTCTCAACTTTGAGTAATATACGATCTTCGAGATGAGTTTCCATCCACTCATAAACAAGAGCTGGAAATTCAGTCTCAAGGCAACATCCTAGTAGTTTATGGACATTAACGTGAGTAACCATCTGTGTAGCAATCACTAATTCACGAGAAAGGCGCAATAGGATATCATTAGCAGATAATTTATTATACCGAGTTATTACACCTTCTGATAGCTTTACCAAAACAGCTCTCCCTTCCCAAGAACCTCGATACCAATTGCTCTCTGACTCTTGTATCTTTGTAGATGAGAGCTCCACTTTCATTTTGTTAAGCTCATCAACTGAGAAGTAGTGGACGGCGTCCACTCCGACAAGAAAGGAAATGCTTTCATCAAGTACCATGGTTTTGTTCTTTATAAAATTTCCTTCGCTTCCTTGGAATATCTTGTATATTCTTTCTCCCTGCAAGAATCAATGAGATTGATAAACTCTATGTTGAGTCGAGATTGATAAACTCTATGTTGAGTCACCATACCGTCCTTGCGTGCTTTTTCGGTAACTGAGTTTTTCCTATTAGTTTTCTACTACCTCTGTTATTTTTCTATTGCAACAATGGGTTAGGGCACGATTTTTAAGGAAGTGGAAAAAGTGAGTAGTTTAGCATAAAGATACCCCTTTAATTAACTATAGTAGGAGAGAAAATAATTCTTAATAAAGTAAAAGCAACTTTATAAGGCAAAGTGAGTAATTTATGATGGTTTTAGTAAGATAAAGTAAGGGTAATATTGTCAACTAAAGTTGTTTTTTTTTTTACCAAAAGTGGAATTGTTGCAATAGATGTGTACTACCCAAAGTGGTAATTGTTGCAATAGAAAAAGAACGGAGGAAGTATATCTTATTTATGATCACCATACCATCCCTCATTTCTTAAAGATTACAAATTCTTAGATGCTCCCGGAAGCACCTAGAACTATATGCTCCCACGCACATTTTTAGCACTTTTGTCACATAAATGAGCAAAATGTAAATGTTTAAATATAAAATATGCAAAAAATGTGAGAGGGAGCACCTAATATAGAGGCATTGCTTAAAATAATACCATAACACCCCTTTCTTAAAATAATACCATAGCACCTCTTTCTTAAAATAATATATGCACATGCACCCATGGAGTGTGGGATGACAATGTCGGAGAAGGCCTACCTCTAGAAATAGAATTAAAGTAATTGCTTCCTTTGTCTTTCCATAGACTTTTCATTGCCTTTTTTCAAAGTCAAATCTTAATTAAATGGTTACTTTTCCCGTAAAAAAATAAGTCAAATCTTAGAATTTTCACCACATATCTCAGTATTGTAGTCATATCATCATATGAGATTTCCCTAGATTCATTTAAATGTGTACATCTAATTATCAACTTATCATCAATTTATCATTTTACACATAATAAAAGATATAGATGGTCAAATATGGGTCTTGGAACCCATGCAAGCAACAAATGAGAGATCTATTAAGGTACGAACAAAGTATTATAGAAGACGCGTAATTGAGCCTGAACATCTTGAAAAGAAAATTACAATACTTTCCTCAAGCCATTTATCATCTAGAAGACTATAATGATAATGTGTTTGCAAGTACTAATCTGGGTAAAGTAATACACTTGAAACTTCATGTAATAGCCCTATTTTTAAGAGCGTTAATTAAAGGCTAATTATATTCATTAAATTAATTATGTTCCTAAAAATATTATTTGGAATGCGAAGTATGAATTTTTATTTGTCGTGTTATAACATATTTATTTGTTTATTTTTATGAAGTTATATTATTATATATTTCGGATTTTAAGTTTAAGTTGAGTGGTATTTGGCCAAATACGAAAATTAGAGTCGGTTCCCTATTTTACCCTTGTCGGTTAAAGAGGAAATAAAAACCCCCAAATTCTCTAATACGTCATTCTCACCCAAAGAAACCCCAACCCCAATTTTTCTCTCCTTCCCCGTGAGAACCCCAGAAACCCCTCACCCATCTCCCTCTCTCTCTTTTCCCCTTTACTGCTGCTACTGCCGCGTTAGCGACCCTCGCCGGCGTTCGAGCTCACCGGAGTTCGACAAATCGCACACGCCTCTCCTTCTTTCTTCGATCTCCCTCCTCTCGTTCGGGTCTCTCTCTCCGCCTGGCCGTTCTTTGTTGTTCTTTGCGTGTTGTGTTGCTTCTTGCTCGTTGTTTGCCGCTGGCTGCTGTTACGCCGCCGCACCCTGCCGCCGGTCTCGCCGTGGCTGCTTGCTCTCCTCTTGCTCGCACTATTCTCTCCCCTCTCGTGCCTCTGTTTCGTCCCCTGCTCCAAGTGAGCAGAGGTACTACCCTTCTTCAATCTTTCACAATTGGATTTATAATATGATTATTAAATGGATTATTAAGTATGGATTTGGTTGATAGAATTTGATAGTTGATGATGTTATAAAGTTGAGCCTAAAACTGATTTGTTAAGTGAGTCGCTTGGTTTGATTTATGTGTGGCTAATCTTGCTTAAGTTAACTTGTGAAGTTCTGTTTAAGAAATAGAATTGTCACTTTGAGGGTATTATTTGAAGTAGGCAACTATCCTAAGATTTTCATATGGAGTATAAACAAGGTTGATTGGTATCACACGAAGGTATCTTCGAAAATACTATGGAGCTCGATTATATAAGAATGACGGTCTATGATGTCATAATTGAAGGACAAGGAAATTATTGGGAGGTTCTAACTAAGAAATGAAGATGTTATGCGATGGACTTAGATTAGACAGTTAGAGAATAGTGACTTGTGTGTGAATTTCAAAGGTCAAATATTGATTTATGGGTTAATGGAGTTGTTACGAGAGGTTTATGAGTTCAGAGGATGTGTAGCCAAAATAAGTATTAGAGATAGGAGATATTAAATATTGAGGAGTAGGAGTTGAGATAAGAATGTCGTATCAGTGAAATAAAGGATCCATATCTTGGTGGTGATTTAGAGGAGTATCGATTAGAGAGATATAATTTACAATACTTATGTAATAATAGATCATATTCGCAAAGGGGTCAAGTAAAAGTGTTTGGAGCATAATTTCTTCTATTGGATGAGTAGGATTATATAAATGGAAATATGGAGTGAAATATTTTGACTTGCCATAGTAATTGTAGGTGAACTATGATAATGTAATAAGGTTATATTCGTGCAATGAGAGGGATAAGAAAACCTTTAAAGGGAAAATTCATATCATGAGAATTTCGGAATGCTATAGTTTAGATGCTATAAGTTAAAGACGAAAGTCCAAGTACAAAGAGAAACTGTTACGATGAAGGGAATTACCAAAACGTGTTGGAGGATATATTATAGTCTACAAGTAAAATATCACAGGTTAATTGTTCGAGCTTATAATAATTGGGTCTCGATAATAGTTAATTATCTTATAAGTCTTTGAGAAACATATTTTACATTTTTGATTATGTTGTGGGTTCGACTGCGGAATGACATTTGATTTCGAATATGTTTTTAAGTATATTACTTCCTTTTAAAAAGAAAATATTGGAGGTAAGTAAGATTATTTTGAGATTTGAGTTCGTATTATAAAGATTATTGAGGTTCAGGTATTTTGGATAATTTAATTACATTTCAACTCTGTTCTATTTTATATTAATTTAAGGATGAAAGTTTAAGTCGTTGTTACACTTTGGAATTGAATATGCGATACGAATTGAGAACAAGAGTATAAGTTTGTGTTATGAGAAAATAAGTATTATGATTTTAGTTATTGTTTTATGGGGCAAATTGATAAAACATTATTTCCGGTCTTGGTATGACCTGTTACTGTAAATCACACTTTAGGCCCCCGAAACTTGATTTTTAGCCATTTCCTGTTTCACGAGAAAATGTTCGTAACGAAAAATTCTTGAGGATAGGCTTTGGAATTTCCCGATTTGGAGTACTGAAGTTATGCTCATTTTAAATTCACTGTTTGTGCTGGAATTTTTCCGACGAATGTTTCACATGTTCAAACCAATTTAATCTTTTAAATAAGGTTTAAAAGAGCATGCTAAGTGCTTATATGTCTTTCACAAGCAGTAATGATTTGATCACTTCCTTATAACTTAATATCCCACCAATATGTGAAATTGATGATGTTAAACAGAAGATTTCAAGAGAAGATTTAAGTCTTGTAATCATTAACAATACTATAGTAGTTGTGGTTCTTTTTCCTCTCCATGGATGAGTATGTTTTCTTTGGAACATGTGTGGTATTGATAAACTGTACATTTAAACTATTTATGTAAATAAACTATGGATACAAGTGGGTAAAGGCCGATACCAGATAAGGTACGGTATGAACAACAACCCTTGGAGGATGGGTGATCTCCTTCCGAACCCTCGCTGGGTGGGTGAAGTCCAACGGATATTAAAAAATGGGACATGTCTAAGGCTTGCAAGCATAATTATTCAAACGGTGGGGTGACGACCTCCATTAGTTTAGAGATAGTCGGTTTCTTAAGTAAGGAACCCCTCTCTATTCGTGTTCGCTTTACCCAAATAAATTAAATGCTATAGACCCAAAGAGTTTTTAATGATCTAAGTGGTGATCTTCATGATAAAAATTCTTACTTTAATGCGATTGTGCAAGGATAGTAATCCTGAAATTTTAAGCAAGCACCTTAATTGTGAAGCATACTGAATTCTAGCATGAATTGAACATGAATGGTCTTAAGCCACCAAAAATGAGGTTTTGGGATGAGCTTATGTATTCAACTGTTGTTGAACTTTGTCCTTATGGCAAGAAACTTATTATCTGTAGTAGGTGAATGAGTACTCTTTATCTGACTTTCTAGTTAGGGATTTCTAGTGTCGTAATAAAAACATTTCTAACTATTTGATTTTAAGTATTTTGAATTTTGAAGTTGTTCCACTTGATGAGTAATAAACCGCACAACTATATTTTAAGCCACTAAAATGAATTTCTGGTTGGACAGTGTGTGTACTCAGTTTTTCTGATTTTGTTCTTGGAACCTGTCCTGGTGGGGGCAGAGTCCATTGTTAGTGATTTTGCAGGATTGATGTCGGGGACTTGGAACGTGATTATTGATCAAGAAGAAGATTTTTATGTTATGAAATGGTGGGCTGAGGTTATAGATAGATGCCTTGTTTAGAAGTATTCGTAATTTGTTATTTGGATTTCAAGTTGTTCTATTGTGGGCCCCTGACCCACAAATCCAGGATCGTTTTTATAGGTTTTGTTTCCGCTGCGAATAAATGTAAATTCGAAGTTTGTTAAGTGTTAATTGTGTTTTGTGTATCTTAAGTGTGATTAGTTAGCAGCTTGGAAGTGCGGGCTGTTACACTTCATGATTCAGAAAAATCCATGAATCATCATTTCAAGGGATATATATCAACCATAAAAGAGTGCTTGATCTCATAAATTACGTCTAAAGTGAGATGAAGGTAATCATACCTGAAAAATGCTGGTGGTAAGGATCGACTCAGGGTATTCAATCATGTTCTTGAGCTTAGTTGCAATCTCCAGCATTGTTGGTCTTAGGTAAACTTCTGCCGTGGTGCACAAGAGTGCAAGCTCTAGAGATGCACTCATCTGGTGGTCTTGAAGTTTTGTCACTCCTATTCTAGTAATTACAGGATCTAAAATCTCACTAATGTGGTCCTTTGTGGTTTCTTTGGTTACCCAATTAATCATATCAATCAAATTTGTACTTTCTCCATCGCCACTAGATGAAAATACAGAAGTTTTCCCGGTCAAGAGAACTAGAATAAGCACACCAAATGACTTCACAACCTCGTGACTTTCCATACTGCCATTTTCTTCATCCTCTGTAATGGAAACACTAATAGACAATTTAGGAGTGTTGTCTTGGTCCAAGAAAACATGATGATGTTCCCAGTTAACGATGATAGGCCTATGAAAAGCTGTGTGAAGACAAGAAAAACAATGAGAGATTTCCCACGCAATCCTTAGCCTGTCCTTCCACTCTAATAGAGGTAACTTATGTTTGTTCTCATCTCTATGTAATATACGATCTTCAAGAGTTTGCATCCACTCATAAACAAGAACTGGAAATTTGGTCTCAAGGCAACATCCTAGTAGTTTATGGACATTATCATGGAAACCCATCTTTGGAGCAATCACAATCTCACGTGAAAGCTTCGATCGGATCTCATTAGAAGATGTGTCGTCATAATCCCAATGTATGCTTTCTGGTAGTTTTACCAATATAGGTCTCCCTTCCCAAGAACCATGGTGCAAGTTATGATGGTTATTTATCTCTACATTCATTTTGTTGAGCTCATTAACTGAGAAGTAGCGGACAGGTTTTACTCTATCACCAAAAACGGAAATGCTTTCTTTAAGTACGATGGCTTCATTAGTTATACAATTTTCTTTGCTTCCCAGGAAAATCCTGTATATGCACTCTCCCTGCAACAATTGATGATATTATCAAACTCTATAATAATTCTATATTATATATTTCCCCCGTAACAAAATAGATGTTACACTTTGAAAATGGCACTATTCACCTACTACATTTGACTATGCATGTTTTAGCTTTAGATAAAATCAACCGTTATTATATGATATGTTGTTGGATTCATCTTAATGTATACTTTCATAATATTAACTTCTTACAGTCTTTACTAATACACAATTAAAGTTATTAATGGTCGAAGTACTGCATCGACAAGCGTGAAAGTCATAGTGTAAGATATATTTTGTTACGAAGGAATTATTTGTATATGGAGAGTTGGGACCTGCCGTTTGTTTCTTCAGTACAAAGTTATAATTTATACCATCCATTTCTAGTATAGTTTTTCTTACAACTAAAGTACTTTATAGCCACCAACTGACCAAAGTGAGCATATGGGGAGTATCTCCACTGGTTTCATATAAACGCATGCTTGCAATATTTGCTAAATATGTAGCTGTAGCTTAACCACTGGAGAGAAGAAAAATAAACCTGTTTGCAAGGAGGTGTAGCCCAAACAAGCAGAGTAGCTTGGAAAATAAGAGGGAAACCCATCCAATTATGATATGCCATATGGAAACTTGTATTTATTTCTATTTTTTTTTTTTAACGACAAGCTCCAAGTTTTGTAGCTTACCACTGGGAGACTTTGTAGCTAGAAAGCAATGTTGCTTAAAAAGCTAATGTGGCAAGTCAAGCTATAAGGGAAATCTGCAAAGAATCGGTCAGCGCCTCCTCTTCTGCTCTACACTTATGCTAGAAAAAGAAAGAAAGCTTCCGCGGCTAAGGGTACTGAAGTAATTGATGGGGCAGTTGGTTAGGGTGAAATGTAAGGGAATATTATGTCAGCAAGGAGAGTTGGTTTACAGCATGGGGAATTGGAGATCCGTTAGAGCAACTCCAATATTAAAAGCTACCAGCCTACAACACCTTGTAGCTTACTTGACTTGCCACATCAGCTTTTTAATCTACTACATTTTCAAGCTACATAGTACTCCAATGGTTAGCTATAACAAATTGTAACTTGCTTGAAAAATAAATAAATACTCCCTCCGTCCCAGAATAGTCTGAACACTTTCCTTTTATGTTTGTCCCAAATTAGTTTGAACACTTCCATTTTTGGCATGGTCCCACCATTAATATATTATTTGTTTTACACATCTTTGGCCCCACACTCTACCTTCTATCAATAAAAAGGTACCCAACTTTCTCTCTCCTCTGATAAAAAATACCCCACCAACTCCTATCACATCTACTTTTTAAATAAAATAACATTTGATAACCACACTACAACTTATCACCTTAAACTACGTGTCCCAACAAGTGTTCAGATCTTTCTGGGACGGAGGTAGTAAAATATAAGATAATATTATACACATGTCACATTTTAGGTGGTGGTTGTTTTCTTTATTTCAACCAAGCAGTGTAGCTTGTTTGAGCAGGTTGCTCATTCCAGCTACAACTAATTTCTTCACTCCAATGGTAAGCTACCTGCTTGAAATTTTAGTTAACTAGCTTTCTAAGCACGCGATGCATGCGACGATAATTTATTCATTGTGATATTTCATAATGTCTACCTGCACGCAATACATGCAGCGACACTCATTTAAATAGTTTAAGTTGACCATTTTTTCAATAAATGCTTTGTTTTGTTCAACTTATTAGAAGTTATTTTCAGCAAAAATAAGTTTAGATCAGTTCTTGATCTGACCTTATTATCCTCTATGTAATTGACTGACACAAATTGAGATTATATAAACCCATTAAAATGATTATTTCTTTACATGACTATAATATTGTGGAAATATATTGCTGATTTTTTTATTTTTGCAATATTTCCTTTTGATGAAAATTTTTTATATTCTTAAATGAATTTGTTACCTTTGTTTTTTTGTAAACTTTTTTAGTCTTTCCTTTTTTTTAACCTAATTTTTTAAGTTATTCTAATTGTAGTTTTTAAAATTGGCAAATATTGGGATTGATTGATTACCCATTATTATTTTAAAATTTTAAATAAAATTGATGTAATTAAAAAAAGTAAGGGTAATATAGTCATTTAATATGGGGACACCATGACTCCCCCCTTCACTTATATAATAGAGATTTGCAGGCAAGTCCCTTTTCCCATACCATTAGGAGATACTACATCCGTTTAACAATACATGCACCATTTCTCATTTGGGTACTATTCATCAATCAACTTTGACAATCTTTCTCTCACCATTATGCAAGAAAAAACATAGTCAAGTGAGATCTTGTTAAATTCATTTTAGTACGAGGATTCCAAATATCAACTTTTTATAATTTTTACATATATGCAACTAGATATATTAATGTTGAAAGAAGCGTGTTGGAGTACATGAAAAAGTAAATAGTGCATGTATTGTGAAACAGAGGTAGTATTTTGTAATAAATACCTAGTATTTTTATATTGCCCCAATTTATTTTTTGTTTGTCGTTTGTCCCGTACTAACACTTTATTCTCACATATACACTTTATTATGTTTTTTTTAGATAGGTAAGATGAAGGACCCTACTAAAATGGCACCTCGTTCAGGTTTAACCAGTCAGGTTTGCAGGTCAAACTCCTTGAAAATGAGGGGGGATGGTAAGGGAAACCTCACCCCCAAAGAGCCCCTAGTGGAGTTTGATCCCATGATCTTAAAGCCATGAGGCCAAACTTTTACCACTAGGCCAAGCCTACTTGAATATAAACTTTATTATGTGATATAAGCTTCAGTTCTTAGACAAAGTATTAAAATGAAACAAAGTATCTAAAGAACCCCGAAGGTATTAAGGGACTTATCAAACAGCAAAGTAAATTTGAGTACCTAAAAATCACCATATTTATAAACCACTCAAGTTTTTATTTTATTTTATTTATTTAAAGAATCTTATAAATCTCTAAGATTTTCAAGTTTTGTTTTAAGATGACAAATTCTAAGTAATACGCATGTTACTACGCTATGTCGGTATCATCAGATAAATATTTTAGCCCATCTAGTATTATAGATGGGTAGCATTTATAAAAAAGGATCATTAATATACCATGGGCATCCAATTGTTTAAAGAAGTTCATGTTTGTAGATTTTAGTTGTTCTTTTTATAAGAGGCTTCGGTTGCTTGTTACATTATTCGTGCCCAATTGAATTTTTTATTTATTTAAGGTCTAATAAGTTCTCATAAGTTTAGATACGTTTTGGAGAGTTTCAATAAGTTCGAAAACCTTACTTATTAAATAAGTTTCAATGCGTCTCCTCAAAAAAAAAAAAAAAAAAAGTTTCAATACGTTTATATAAGTATACAAATAATTCTCAATAAGTTCTATTTAAATAAGTCCAGAAAAAGTTTAGGAAATATAAGATGAAAACAATGCACTAGAGATATGACGAGAAATGAAAACCTCTCATAAAGTGCATTTGAATTAAAGTTGAAGGATGTTAAAAAACACACTTGTCCTGAAAGACATTACCTCAGTGAATCTAATCATGTTCTTGAGATCAGTTGCAACCTCGACGATTGTTGGCCTGCAGTGTTGTACTGTGATGCACCTGCTTACGAGCTCCATAGATGCTCTTAGCTGGAGGTCCTCAATTGTTGTAACTGGGTTTCTAGTAATTGCAGGATCTAAAATGTTGCTGATGAGCTTGTTTTGAATGCCATTTTGCACCCAAGTACGTAACTCAGTCACTCCTTTATATCTCTCTGCTGTATTCACAGTGAAAATATCACATGGCTCCTTTCCTGTCAAGAGCATGAGAAAAAGTATACCAAATGAATACACATCTGCACTAGCTGATTCTATCCTAGACACATAATTTTCAGGTGCCACATAGCCTACAGCCCTTTCTATCTCTGATTTCATAGATTCTTCACCCTCGGGTATCGACATAGAATACATAAAGCGGGACAATCTGGCAATGTTATCCTGGTCCAACAACACATTTGAAGGTTTCAGTTCTATGTGGATGATGGGCCTTGGAAAAGCGGTATGAAGATAGGCAACCGCATGAGATATTTCCCACACAATCCTTAGCCTGTCCTTCCACTCTAATACTTGTTTGTTCTGGCCATTCTCATATCTGACAAGTATACAATCCTCAAGAGTTTCATGTGCTATCCATTCATAAACAAGAACAGGACATTTAGTCTCAAGACAACATCCTAATATTTTCTGGGCATTATTATGAGTAACCATTTGTTTTGGCAACCACTATTTCGCGCACTATATATCCTATACCAACATTCTTAATCTTCTTGACCACTACAACCATTCCCTCCCAAGAACCTCGGTGCAAGTTGTAATACGACGTATGAAAGTAAGATTGCCGTTCCACATTCATGTTGTTGAGATCGTCAACTGAGAAATGGCGAATAGGATTCGCCTTACCATGAAACAGCTTTATGCTTTCTTCAACTACCAATGCTCCATTCCTTATATAATTTTTTTCATTTCCATGAAAATTTAAGTATTTATTCCATACCTGCATCAACCAAATAAATTTCAACAGACTTTATTTATGTTCTCCAGTTGATGATTAATAAATAATGAATTGTAAACATGCAATGAATTCTCAGGACAACATTATTTTATTTGGAGTTGGAGTATAAGTTTCATACCTGTAAATTGATTCTGCTTCGTTTCCATACTTGTCCAATTTTCTTTTTCAAGCGAGTTCCTACCATGTTTGAAGCTCCCTTTAAAAGTTCAGAGTCTTCGCCTTTTATGTGGCAACTCAAGCACCTTCTGACCCACAAATTTAATGCATAACATATGCAGGTTACCACTTACCAAGAATATTCATAGTAAAAGCAATATTTTGGCGATATAAAAAATTGAAGTTATATATCACATATTGCTAAAATAAAAAACTGACAATTGCAACCTGTCGAACTGAATATTTGACAAACGTTACATTCATAAATTGAATATACCGCTTTGGAGACAGACGTAAATCAAGCTTCTTCTTGAAATAATAAAGATAGATTAATAATCTAAACAAATGATATAAATAGTAACTTACAATAATACCTTTTCAAAGGTAGCCGCGTCGCCTGTCTTAAAAAAAAAATAGTTGCCGCCTCCTCTTTCATATACTCCGTCCGTTTTTATTTAATTGCTACACTGTGTTATGTACAAGATATTAGGCAATGTCACTTTCAAATTTTTTAGATGGTACTTTTTGAATCATTCAATATAAAAAAATAGGAAAAGTGAAAAGGTAGTATTTTTTGGTGGAAAAAGAGAAAAAAAAAATAGTATTACTTTTTGATGGGCCAAGTCCAAGTAGCTCAAATAAGAAAAGTTTGAACAATATAGCAATTAAAAGGAAACAATCATTTATGAAAAATGTAGCAATTAAGAAAAAACGAAGGAACTATGTTGTATTTTGATCCAATCCCTACACCGACACTATTGACTATTCAAAGGAAGCTTCCAATCACTTCAATAATTGATTGGAAACTTGATGCGAATAATTTTTTTCCCTATCTTCTTAAAATAATCCATACTATTAATCATTCATGATTCATGAATAATACCAACTTCTAGAGGACTTTTTTAAAATAATCCAAATTAAAAATTACGATTATTTATGTTAATATTTTTTTAATTGAGTTCCAATGACGATAAGTTGATTAATGGAATATGTGGAGATGAAAAGTCCACAAACACAACAAAATTGATTTAGAGGACAATGGTATGCGGCTATGCGCGATGCGCCTAACAATTTCTTATTCAAAATTCTAAATAAAGAGGAACGCTTGGTCTGTATTACACTCGTAGGGCCACCTTCCTTACTACTCCGTCACATTCATTACTACTCCGTTAGGAAACCGGTGCAAATGTGAGGACTATGTATTTGTATAGTATGAATATCTAATACTTCTTTTCTCTTTTCTAAAGTGAAAAATAAAGGAAGTGATGAAATATTAAGGTGGCTAGAAGATAAAGTTAGGTACACAAATTAACAAGTAAATTAGATGAGTTAAGCAAAAAGAATTAGTCCGCTTTTAAACATTATGGGTTTATAATGAGAAATTAAATTAATTAACCAAAAAAGGAGTTGGGACCACAAGGACATTTTTTGTCATTTTAAGTAACTAGTTGTTGGACTGTGCGCTATCACACACGGTCCCCCAAGGTAGCAAAAAGCAATTAGTCAATTCATGGTCTAATTAGTTTAGCATAATTATTTCAATTATAATTCATAAATCCTTTCAAAAAAAAATTATAATTCATAAATGTAATTTTAGTTTATGTTTGTGTAATATAAACTCCATAACTTGATGTTATTTGTAAATAACATATCTTAAATAAGTGCATCATTTTGTAAGTATCGTTAATGCTTGTAGAAATAAACATACAGTTATTTCAAGTTGTTTGTGATGTATATTGTAGTTTATTAAGTTTTAGCTAAATATTTGCGAATTTTTTCCATGTATAATGTTAAAAAGAGTATTAATTCCTCATATGCGCCAAAGTTCAAATTAATTCCATGAGTATCGTCCACGTAGGATAGCACGCGAGAAATTTTTTTTTAATTTTCGGCAAAGCAAACCACTACTCAGAGTAGCGGTTAACTTTAAGTTTAGTCGCTGATGGCGGTAGCGGTTTACGAGGTAAAATCGCTGCTCAGAGTAGCGGTTTATACTGTAAATTCCAACGCAAGACAAAAGGGGGAATGCGCGCCACGTGGGAGCTGTGCATTCCCCCTTTTGTCTTGGGTTGGTCTTGTTCTGTAATGAACCGCTACTCTGAGTAGCGGTTTATATGCTTATAACTTGTCTTTGGGACACAATATAACCGCTATTTGAAGTAGCGGTCAACTTCGATGAAACATTATTGCTATTAACCGCTACTTAGAGCAACAGATTTATTAAAAAACCAAAATTTTGGTATGCTGTCCTACGTGGACGGTATCCATGGAATTAATTTCAAGTTCAGTGCATAGGAGGAATTAATACTCCATTTGACATTATTCATGGAAAAACTTTTTTCATTTATAATCACTAAAATCTCCTCTTATATTAATCTACTTTTAATATGTACATAAACATATTCAATAATATTTTTCTTTCACATATCTACTTTATCACATGTTTTAGTGGAGACCACTTATTTCCAACATATCTCTTCTTTTTCAGTTTCTTTTAATGTGAACTGCAAAGGATATGTAGTAGTAAAATAAGAACAAAGGAAGTATGTCTTTTTCATTTCAATTATACCTAAATCATACACCTAGCATTTTTTACCTATAACTTTAACAATCACAAAGCTAAAGTGTGGTTAGCATATAGAACAATGACATGAAAAAAGAGTTACATATGAAATCCCATTCTTCTGGATGAATATCCCATCCTTCATATATAACTCACATATACACCATTGTCTTTTACCTTATCATTTTTATCCTCTTTTTTTCTAGAAGTATTGAGCATTTTATAGGCCCGGGACAAAATAAAAATTTAAGGCCTCTTACATATAGCCATATAGGTAGTGGTAGAGTTAGGATTTTACCACTAATAATAATTTCATTTCTTTAGAGTAAGTATAGTATATTATGTAAAGTAAATGTTAACTTTGATACTAAAACTTATAAATCCATAACATATTAGTACGATGTTTTAAAAAAAAGATTTAAGTCTTATATGTTTGAATCACAATACTAGTAGACTAACGCTAATGTTTAAAACACGACGGGTTCTTCAAAATGAATAAAGAAAAATATATAAAAGAAGTTAACTTAAAAATAAAAGCAAACTTTGTTACCTTACAGGTAGAGGAATTTGAAGATGAATTAAAGACGAAAAATGTAAAAAGAAATTTTAAAAAAAGAAACATTGTACCTTAACGGCCCGTTTGGTTAGCGGTATTAAATGGTGGTAATGGTAATGGTTTTTAGTGCAAAATTGTGAAGGCATTCCCATGTCAACATCCATGGTAAAGCTACTTTATCCCAAAACACCTATTTTCTCCCTAAAATTTCATTACCATCCATTACCACTTGGCAAGGTGGTATTAGGTGGTAATGGAAATTTATGAAGGAAAACATATGTTTTAATATCAAGTTTCATTACCATGGATGTTAATGTGGGGAAATCTTTACAAATTTACACTAAAAAGCATTACCATTACCATCATTTAGTACTACTAACCAAATGGGCAATTAAGGAAGTTGTGGCTCATGGCATTGAGGGTAGATATTATTCTACAAGGACATTTGTGGAGAGCCTTGTCTCGCCTTATTGCTATGATGAAGCTATAGGAGAATGTTAAGGTTCCTTAATTCTTAGCTAGGGAGTGCACGACTCTATTGTGGTTCATGGCATCGAGGGTAGATATCCTGCTCGAGTATGGATCATAAACTAGTACTACTCCTGCCTTTCTATTTAATACCAGGATTAAAAGAACACTATGTTTTGACTTTTAACAGTTTTTAAAGTAAGTTTTTGAACATTTATATCTTTTAGAAAGTATTGCATATTGATAGATGTTGAAAATATAGATCAAAACAAATTTAAATGATAAAATTTGCATCATTTGAGGGTTGTAGTGATATGGGCGGATAGGGGAAGCCCCTAAATACAGGACCAAATTATTTGGCTTTAAAAGCCCAACTAATGGGGGTAAAAAAAAAAAAAAAAAAAAAAAAAAAAAAAAGTCTAAAAAAAAGTGGATTCCGGGCAACCGGTCCGGTCCGGGTAAAAACCGGTCCGGTCCGGGTAAAAACCGGTCCAGACCGGTTGACCCGGTTTTCTAAAAAAAAAAATTTGCTTTGAATTTTGAAACATCAGTAACTTATCCTCTAATACATAAGTCATTTCTATTTCCTAAACCCTAGCCCATTTTCCTTTCTCCAGCCACACCAACATGCTTCTCAACCTCCCACTACCTTCTCCAACACCTCAAGCTCCCAAGGGTTCAACCACGAAGAGAGCGAAAGTAACGGGCTCCGGCTGACAGCGGCTCGATGGCGATGTTCCGAGCAGGCTGGTGGCGAGGGCGATGCCTCTTGATCCGCCGGTGATGACCATTTTCAAGATCGCTTTTTTTTTAACAGTGAAAAGAATGGAAGAAGTAGGGGAAAACTGTTGAATGACAGTAAGTATGGTTTGAATTTGGGGTTTTGAAGTAAGAAAAGAAATAAATGGAGTTGGAGGAGAGAGAAAAAGAAGGGCAGCAGGAATTTATGGGATTAAAGTTACCTCTGCAGTAAAGCTCCACTTCGATTTTTTTTTTTAATGAAGCAGCTTTTTTTTTTTTTTTTTTTTTAAAAGAGGTCTAACAGGTCCGGACCTGGACCGGACCGGGAAAAACAGGTCCGGTCCGGTCCAGGTCTGTGCAAATCCATTGAACCGGTCCACCGGTCCAGCCGGGTCCGGTCCGGTCTGGTCCGGTTTTGGACCGGTGTGCAGCCCTACTCATGAACCCACCAAAACATATGAAGGATCTTCATCAAGATATCATAATTGACATACTTACCCGGCTACCGGCGAAATCCATTGGACGATCCCGGTGCGTATCGAAGACATGGAAATCTCTTCTTTCTGAACCTCACTTCATCAAAACCCAACTCAACCGAACAAAACACCTCCCAAGAGAAGAAGAATCACTCATCTTGTTTTCTGATGAATCTCAGTCCTTGTATTTTACCCATTTGAAGAATGCTAATAACCCCCTGTCCGAGGAAATTACCACTTTTGCTAGCGAATTTTGTTTAGATGATCATCGCTTTGATTCGACGACTTTTTATAGGAACATGGCTTCTTGTGATGGGTTGATATTAGTTAAGGATGAGGAACACAAGTTGGTGTTAATAAATCCAACTACTAAGGAGACTAAGGTATTGCCGTGCTCACCTTATGCTCTTGATCCTGGTGCTAGTTTCACCATGTATGGACTTGGGTATGATTCGGTTAGCGATGATTATAAAGTCGTTACCATTTCTTATAATAACGATATTATTGTCCTTGCTTATGATGATGCTGATACTGAGGACGAGACTGACTGTACTGAGATGTTCGTTAATGTTTATTCTGTTAGACATGGTAATTGGAAGCGCGCTGAGAGTTCTCCTTATGATCATGCTGTTAGTTTTCATGCTTCAGGGGTTTGTGTTGATGGCTATATCTATTGGCTAGCTTGTAGCAGTTCACATTTCTCGTCTGTTATCGCCGCATTTGATTTAGGGGAGGAGGTGTTTTCTGAGTTGCCACCCCCAAGTTCAGTTGATTATCAGAAATTCGTGTTTTATCAACTTGTGGCTCTCGAAGGGTACCTTTGTATGTTTTCTCCAACTAGGGATAGTGAGATTGATTTTTGGGTGATGAAAGAATATGGTGTTGAGGAGTCTTGGACTAAAGTCACGATCATTAACCCTAGAAAGTCAGTGATTAGGCTTCTATGTATGTTGGGGAAGGAACAATTGGTGATGATGAAAGATGAGGAGACAGTTGCTGAGAAATTCGTGATGTACAATATGGAAGAAGGTACTTTTAAGGATATTGTGGTTCATGGCATTTCGGATCAATTTTCTATTGGAGGGACATTCATAAAGAGTCTTCTTTCGCCTCATTGCAGTAATGAAGATACAAGTGAAGGTTAAGTTATCGTTACGAGAAAACGCACGGCATATTTTTAAGATACTCCTTTCGTTCTTAAAAGAGAGAAATATTTACTTTTTAGAGATCAAATTTCACAAACTCTGACTATATTCTCTTCCTGATACTTCATATAATGTTATATTGTATTTCAACTTAACTTTTTGCTAAGTATATTTTCTACTTATATGTATCACTATCAAAATAAACTAACGGTAAAAAAAAGCATATCAAGTGTATTGTTGCTACACTTTCATATGACTTGAATCTCAAAGGATTCTGGACAGAGTTGTATTCCTATGCATATCAATATATTACTCCATCTAAGACATGACCATCATCCATGCCTAAATTGGATATGGACTTACTACGGGTAGGGGTGTTCATTTCGGATATCCGATCCGAAATTTTGGATCGGGAAAATCCGATCCGAATCCGATCCGATTTTTTTTTATCGGATCGGATATTCGAAATTTCGGATCGGATCATCGGATATCCGAAAACTAAAAAAATTTAAAATTTTCAAAGGAAAAGTTCATAAAATATGTTTCGGATCGGATCAGATCATCTGATATATCGGATATCCGGCCTTGAAAACGGATATTCTTGATCGGATATCCGAAAAAAACCGAAAAATTTCCATGTTTCAGATATTTTTGGATATACGAAAATAAAAAAATCTGATCCGTATCCGATCCGAAATATTAAAAAGCAGATCGGATCGACCGGATCGGATCGACCGGATCGGATCGACCGGATCGGATATTTATGAACACCCCTAACTACGGGGGATATGTATGTTCATTTTTGCATTTGTTACTTTGTTTTTATTTTTATTTTTATTTTACTGTTAATTAATTATGTTTTGGTCATAATATTTCGGTGCACTATTTTAAAATAATTAGTTTTTGGACTCGGATGATGTCCGCAAATATTTGTTGTTACATTTTAGTAGTTCAAGACAACTAATAATATCATTTTTATCTGTTAGGCTATTTGTTAGCTGTTCGTTTGTCTTGTCTTTATGTTTAGGCAATGCTAATTGCATTGGTTATTTTCTGTATACAATGCCTCAAGCAACCATATGGTATATTGGTATGCTCATAATTTTTCATATGACTCCACTTTGTAATGCTCCATGTTATTTTGATTTATTTCATTTCATTAGTTCAAGATACTAAATGTCTTTATGTTTCTATAAATCTAGTTTTCACGATTATGTTGTAGCTTGTGTTTATGTTTAAGTTTTTTTCTTCCCTATGAAAGTGGTACTTATATATAGCGTTTTAAATATAATGATGTGTTTTACGTGTAAAAAGTTCCTTATGAAACATTTTATCAAATGTCTCCTTGAACCTTTTGAAATTTCATCAAGTTGTAGTTCTTAAATTAGTTTTTATATCCATGAAGTTTTATCAAGTCGTAGTTCTTAAATTAGTTTCTATATCCTGGACTATGTTTTATTTTCCAAAAAAGTCTTAGAAGGACATGGAGTTCAATCTTCTAGATTCATTATTCAAATTATTACAAATTTGTTTCTTCAGTTTTTTCAAATTAGAACGATTTCAATACTAAACTTGAAGTATTGAAAGTATTGAATCTAAGAGCAACTGATGTTAATTAGCCTAGTGGTGTAGGCATCACTTCTGGTCCCATGACATCTGATCCCATGGATCCTGAGATCGAGTCTCGCTCTCACCCTTAGCAATGTTGGATATCCCCTTTATTCCACCCCTACTTGCTAGGGTTTCTCCTTATCTAAAAAAAACAGTAAGATTTATTGGTAGTAGTGTAGGCATATTTTTATTGCCTAAGCGGGATGAGTGCGTATTTAACTACTTCATTGTAAAGGGTTTTTAGTTTTAAAAAAGAAGTCGCCAACAAGGTTTTAAAGGAAGACTCATAAATCTAATTGGATATTGGGAAACCATATGGACAATTTAGGGACTTATTGACGCGCTCGTTGTAAACACGTCAAATATACCTAACTACCCAATATAGGGCAAGTAAAGGGTCGAATCCACAAGGACTAAGGGAAGCACCAATAAGTATCGATTTATGATAAGCTAAGCAAAGTCTATGTTTTTGAGATTTATAGATGAAAAGACAATAAGAAAAATGACTTTGGGAAGGGGTATCCACCAATCAACTCATTCACAAACCAAGCAATCACAATGGGAATCAACAATGGGGATCAATTGAGGGGAATTGTTCATCCATTGGTACTCTAACCACTCTCTCGAGCTAGCTAGATTGGCCTAGTCTCTTACCGAAAACCTATTCTCATGGCTAAGGCATTCAAAAACCGGATCAGTAAATGATTTACTTATGCGGTTCTTAAGGAAAACCGCATCAGTTTTCCTTAAGAACCACATCGCCTTGTTAGAATATATGTTAAAAAAGTTGCACACCGGAGTTGCGGTTTGCACTACTTTTCGCCTTCGTGATACAAATATATGTCAACGAAATTTGGATTGTGTACTAAGTATTAGATACAAATTATATACAACTAGAAACAAAATACATTCACAGTAATTCAACCAAAACATTAAGTGAAATACAGAAAATTTAAAAAAAAAACTAAAAAACATGCAAATCTAAAATACAGATTAATAAAATACAGACAATTTAAAAAAAAAAAACAAATCTAAAATACAGAACATTAATAAAACAAACTAATAACGAGTGAAAACAAACTAAAATACAAAAAATTAATAAAACAAACAAATCTAAAAAAAAAAAGACTTCAGATCCCTAAATTAATTCCTGAAAAATAAAACGAACAAATTAATCACGAGCGAAAAAACTCAATTTCGGATTAAAAACGAAAATTAAAAGAGGACTTCAGAACTAAAAAAATTGAAAAAATCGAAAAGTTTACAACGAGATATGAAATTACAACTAAATTAAAAACGAAAATACTCATATCTGGAATCACGAGCGGCGAATATTGAGAGAGGAGACGAAATCTCATTTCTTCGTTTTGTTTCTCCGTTTTCGTTCTTCACTTCTTCGTTTCCGTTCTTCGTTTGTGAAGGATGAGTAGAGAGGAGAGAGAGAGGTGGACTAAGGTGGTGGCGTTTGTGAGAGGACTGAGATGGTGGCGTTTGTGGTGGCGTTCTTCAGCCGTGTGTGTGAGGGAGGAGAGAGAGAGGAAAGGAAGAGCGATGAAACACCGGGATTAGTTGAGGGTGAGAGGGATATCCATTCGGTGCCGGATTCGCCGTCGTCGTTTGGTTCGCCGTCTTCGTCGCCTTCTTTAGCGAATTAGGGTTCATGTGGAGGAAGGGGGGAGGGTTTTGGAGCAGAGGATGTTGGGGGATGGAGGAGCAGACCGAAGAGGTACGGGGTAGGGTTATGAGGGGAAGGTAATGGGTGGGGTTATAAGGGAAGGTAATGGGCATGAGGACTAGGCCAGGTTTCGTTTTTTTTTTTTTTTTTAGGAAATAAATAAGAAAATCTGATGCGGTCCTAGAAGCCGCATCAGATTTTTAAAAAACCGCATCTGCTCGAGCAAAAAATGGCGCTGCAATTTCACGTGGGTCATGCCACGCGTCTTAATCTGCTCGTGGCAGTTGGGGTATGCACAATCTGGGCCGCTCATTGTTTGCCTTAATTAGTATGGTTATTTCTCTCTCCTCTTCATTTCTCTTCTTCTTCAAACGACCCTTCCTC
Source organism: Beta lomatogona (assembly GCA_947646795.1). Classification (NCBI taxonomy): domain Eukaryota; kingdom Viridiplantae; phylum Streptophyta; class Magnoliopsida; order Caryophyllales; family Amaranthaceae; genus Beta; species Beta lomatogona. The sequence continues at coordinate 410,912 of CANSNZ010001258.1, read as the reverse complement.
TTCTCTGGTGATTTTTCTCCTTCTTCTCACTTAACGCTTTTACTCTTGTCTTCGAAAATTTGGGTCCATTTTTCTTCTTCTTCCTTTCTAGAGTGTAAGCATGTCTAGTATATCCGAGGATAGTCAAAATGAACCTGGAGGATTACACTCGGGCCCTCTTTGGGTCCGACCCAGAGTCTCCGAAAGTTTCTTCGAAAGAAACTCCCACCTGTCTAGAGGCTGAAGTAGGCGACCCTTCTACTGCCGAGGATGGTGGTAGTCGGCCTGCCTCTACCGTCCTTTCAGAGTCGCGCACTCTTTCGGTGATGCGCGTGGAAGTGTGGCAAGGTCTGTCGGACATCCGGGTTGAGGATATAAAAGGGAAACGCCCGGCAGAGGCGCGCATCTCTCCCGAGATGCTTAAGAAACTTCGCCATGAGACCCTTGCCGAGTTGATTCCTACGCCGCCAGACGCCCCTACTGACGCAGTGGAGATTGAGCCGATCAGTCGGGAGTATTGGGTGACGACTGATGAGCAAGCCATTTATGAATATGGTACCAATTTAGGAAGAGCGGAAGTTACTTTGGCGGTCCCCCCTCCGAGTAAGGATGATGCCGGCCTCTCCCATGAACCGGCTGACTGGGATGATGCCCTGAGTAGGGGCAAGCTATGTCGGGAGGAGATATATCGGTGGAGGAAACTTGGCGGCCGATCTAGGGTTGCCACCAATCCTGCCTTAAGACGGGCCAATCCTCCTGATTATGTCGATCTAAGTTCGTCTCACTCTGAGAGGACGCCTTTAGAAAAGACTAAGGATAAATCGGCCACCCAAGCTGCCGAGAATTTGAGTAGGGCTTCTGAGGCTACCTGTTCCGCCGTCAGGGATGATGATGGTGAAGATGGTGATGATGAGAAGCAAAGTGGTAGTGATGATGATGATGACGATGATGTCGGTCTGGAAGAGGAGTATTTACCGGAAGGTAAGTGTGAGGGTCCTATGAGGATGAAACCTGAAGCTTCTTGGTTGAGGGATGCTTTGAAGTATGACTATTGTTCTGCCGCCGCCAAGCTATACAAGTTGCCGGCTGAATATGAGCTGATTCTGCCGGGTCCTGATGATGTTACTATTCGGGCCCCTGAAGGATGTGTGGGAGTGTACAGTTATCACTTAGAATTTGGGTTGCGTTTCCCTATGGACCGACATTTCACGGATCTACTTGTCGGCCTCAACGTTTGTCTTGCCCAGCTCACTCCTTTGGCCATTCGTCATCTTATCTGTTATATATGGACTTGCCGATTTTATAACTTTCCTTTGACTTTTAACTTGTTCAAACATCTTCACAACCTGAAGCGTGATAGATCGAATCATGGTGCTAAGGCGGACGACGCTGAGGCCGGCAAGAACAAAGGGTGGTATTCTTTGTATACTACCCGGGGTAAGCTAACTGTCTTTCCTCGCATGACCTCATTGAAAGGTTGGCGGCAGAGATGGTTTTGGCTGCGGGTTCCTGAGTCATATCATTTGCGTCGTTGGTTTACTAAACCTCGACGTAACTTAGAACATATCGATATTGCCCCCTTGAGTGAGAGAGAACATAGAGCTTTTTCCCATTTTGATACGGTACCTCCCCCTTCCGGCAAGAAAGGTAGGCCCTTACCGAAAGTTTGGTTGCCGCATCCTCGGTATGTTTTGGGGAATATTCCTTTGTCTGCTAGTGGGATGTGCCGTACTCATCCATCCGGTAAGGATGGTAAGGACCGACATCGTTTTTACCCTTTATATTATATTATATATATGCTTTTTTTTTTTTTTTTAGCGGCAAAGTCTTTGACTGTTTTGTGTACCTTTTGCAGCTTTAAAAGCTTCGGATCGCAAGTGCTTGGGCGTGAACCAGCGTTGGGTCCCCATTACCTCTATGCCTGAGATGACGCCGCCTGGGAAGGAAGCTGAGTCCATTGCCGCCTCTGCCAAGGCACAACATGCCGGCCAATCCGGTACCAAAAGGGATAGCAAATCCTCTTCTCGCCGACAGGCTCCTAGGAAGGATGCAGCCGGCAAGTCCTCTGGTGTTTTGCCGGTTGTGAGGGGTGGCTTGACTAAGAAGGGGGACAGTAGGGCTCAATCTGAAAGCCGCAGCCAGGTTTCTGATAAGGCACTTTCTCCCATGGAGATTGCTAAGCCTGTTAATGCTGACTCTGTCTCTACCGATATTTCTGGCTCGTCTCATGACAACAAAAGGAAATTGTCTACCTCCTTGTCTGACTTGAAGTTTGCTGAAATCTCTGCTGGCAAGCGTCCTTCCTTACCTGTCGAAGAGAAGGATGCAATTCTTTCCTAGATTCCTCCTGGTATATCGTTCAAAAGTGGTAACTTCATTGAACCTGGGCAGATAGTAATTCCTCCTGGCCATCATTTTTTCAAGCATGACGGCGTTGCAGCTCAGCCAGTCAGTAATTGGCGGCCTGTTATGGATGTCGAGACCAATGAGTTTCTTCAGTTTGATTTTCCTGAACTTGGCTGCAACCTGGGTTGGCGAATATTGCAGAATCTGCAGCTTCCCCTTGACAGGCCTGTGGAGGTTGTTCATACCCCTGCTGCCGTTACTTCTCATAAATTCATGGAGATAAGTCTCGTTTCCTTTTGTTTGTTTGTTTATATATATATATATATGACCCCTTGAAATTCTTTGTTCTTAGGCCGCCAACACTTTGAGCAACTTTACCCGGTCTTACCAACCGGTGTGCGAACGAAGGATGCTTTGCCGATGTTTGTAGCACACTAAAGCGTCGATTAGAGACCCAAGACAAGGCTAAGGAGGATTATAAGCGAAGCTTGAAGCCGCCCGGAAAGAGAAGGTTAAGAAAGAGGCGAGAGAAGTTCAAGAAGGAACAGGCCAAAAACGTCGAGCCGACCGCCAAACCGACGGCGCAAGAGGAGCTCGCTAATGCTAAGCAAACAACCATTGAAGAATATCGAGAGTCTGACGAATTTGTCAATTTTCTCGTTCAACGTCATGCCGGTGGGTGGTCTGCGGCTATGCGCTGTGTTTTGCGATAGCATCCTGATTTTGATTGGGAATCTATTGAGAGCGCCTATGGTGTCGGCAAACATAAGCGACCTTTGCCCGAGGAGAAAGAGCCTGTTGCCGAGTTCCATGTTTGTAATGTTGATCCGCGCTACGATATGGAGATTGAAGAAGAGGGTGAGGCCCACTCCAAGAATGATCAGATGTTAACTGATGATGTTGCCTTTGACGGCAAGTAGGAGTTTTGGCGGTTTTCACATGCTTCTTCTGTTTCTTCAAATAGCCTTTAGGTTCTATGCCTGACAGGCCTTAAAACTCTGATGGTTTTTGTTTAAGTCTGCAAACTTTTGCTCGCATGTATGGATATATATTTTTATTTTTGTTTTGTCGTTTGGCAAATTATCTTTTTTGTGACTGGGTGAATGCCGTCACGTAATGATATGTTTCTTTTCCTGACTAGTTCTGTTATTTAGCTCTTTATCTTTACCTGCGCTTTTTTGTTAGTGATAAGTTGTCGGGTATCGGCAACTTATTAATACCTTATATGTAAGGTATTAGTTGTTCTGTAAGTGCTGGTTAGTAACCATAGGCACTTGTTATGGCTTTTCTTTTTTGTTGAAGATGTATGATTAGGAATCATATACACCTCTAAGTGTTAGTTGGCAACCATATACAATTTGTAGAGAGCCTGAGAGGATATTTGGCGGTAAGATGCTGCCTTGTAGGTGGTCAGCCTTCTTTTTTCATTACTATGTGCTAGCCCCCTTGTTGGTGGTGGGCCTAGACACTTTACAGCCTATTTCGAAAAACTAAGATAAAAGTGCTAGATACATCAATTTTCATTCTTAGAAAAAATATTTCTTAAGTACATTTGCATTCCAACTGTTAGCCATCAGCTTGCCATCCATCTTACTTAGTTTGTATGCGCCTGGTACTATCTCTTCTTATATGATATATGGACCTTCCCAATTGGCGGTGAGCTTTCCCTCAGCGTGGGCCCTGCCAGTTGTCGCTGTTCTTCTCAAGACCAGGTCGCCAACTTTGAGAGGTCGATAATTTACTCGCTTATTATAAGCTCTTTTCATTCTATCCTTCGAGGCTGCCAATTTGACCTCTGCCGCCAACCTGACCTCTGGAAGAAAATCTAGGGCTTCTTTTTGTAGCTGGCCATTATCCTGTTCCTCAAAGTGTCTCACTCTCAAGTTTGGCAAACCCACTTCTACCGGCAAAGACGGCATCTATTCCAAATGTTAGCCTGAATGGACTTTCTTCGGTTGATTCTTTTTCCGTTGTCCTTGTTTGCCCATAGTACCTCGGGTATCTTCTCGGCCCATAACCCCTTCAAATCGTCAAGTTTCTTCTTTAGTGCGCTGAGAATTTGCTTGTTAGCTGCTTCTGCTTGGCCATTACTTTGCGGATGACACACCGAGGAATAGGCGAATTTAACCTTGAAGTCCGCCAAGTATTTCTGCACCGGCTTGCAATCGAATTGCACGCCATGGTCGAAAATAATAGCTGTAGGGATGCCGAATCTGGTGATGATGTTGTGCCAGATAAATTGATGACTTGTTGAGCCTTGATCATGGCGGTAGGTTCTGCCTCTATCCATTTTGTAAAGTAATTGATGCCAACAATTAGGAATTTCCTGCCGCCCGTGGCTGTGGTGAACGGCCCTAGAATGTCCATGCCCCATTGTGCAAACGGTATAGGGCATAAAATAGGTTGTAAATCATTTGCTGGCAGGTTGATGATCGGCGCGAATCTTTGACACTTATCGCATTTCTTCACATATTCTTGCGCATCCACCACCATAGTTGGCCAGTAGAATCCTGCCCTGAGAGCTTTGTGGGCCAACGTCCTGCCGCCAATATGATTTCCACAAATGCCCTCATGGATTTCTTCTAGAATTTTCACTGCCTCATATGCCGTGACACACTTGAGCATTCTCTCGATGTCGATTAATGACGAGCTTGCTAGCTTGGACAAGGCGTCTGCTTGGCTGTTTTCTGCTCTTGGAATGACTTTTATCTCGAAACTTTGCAATTGTGAAGCCATCTCTCTTACCATCTCAAGATATTTTATCATTGCTGGTTCCCTGGCCTCGTACTCGCCTTTTATCTCGACCGCCGACAAGCCGGGAGTCCCGTGGACAGTGGACTTTTTTTGGCGTCGGCCGCCAAACATAACCGTAAGCCCGCCAATGTGGCTTCATACTCTGCCTCATTATTCGAGGCTTTAAACGAGAATCTGATGGCATATTCAAACACATGCCCTTCTGGTGACGTCATAATTATGCCGGCGCCTGATCCATGCTGAGCAGATGAGCCGTCCACATATACTTTCCAAATGCCAATTTCTTCCACCTCTTCTTCATATGTTGCCTCCACGATGAAATCCGCCAAGGCCTAGGCTTTGATTGCGGATATGGGTTTAAATTCTAACTCGAATTCCGACAACTCAATAGCCCATTTCAACAAACTGCCAGAGGATTCTAGCTTGTGCAGGGCCTTCTCTAGGGGATGGTTCGCCAAAATTTGGACTGAGTGTGCGTCAAAGTATGGCCTTAACTTCCTTGCCGCCACCAGCACCGCATATGCTAGTTTCTTAATGAGCTGATATCTTTGTTCTGGCTGGGTTCAAGACGTGACTAACGAAGTAGACCGACAATGCTCTTTTGCCCTTTTCCACGATGAGTACCGCTGCTATTGTTCTCGGCGTGGTCGATACGCATACACTGTAATTTATCTTGTGGTAGTGGCCTGGCAATGGTAGGCAGCTTGCTCAAATGCTCTTTAACCATGGTGAAAGCTTTTGCCTGCTCCTCTCCCCATTCAAATTCTTTGTTTCCTCTTAGAATCTTGAAGAAAGGCAAAGCCTTGTCGGCGGACTTGGAGATAAACCTAGTCAATGTTGTCATTCTCCCCGTCAATCTTTGGATGTCTCTCACAGTTTTGGGCTCTGGCAAATCTATGACGTCCTTTATCTTGTCGGGGTTGGCGTCAATTCCTCTTTCACTAACTAGGAAACCCAAGAACTTGCCAGATTTAACACCGAACACGCACTTCTTTGGATTCAGCTTCATTTGAAAACGCCTCAATGTTTCAAATGTCTCCTGCAAATCTTTTATGTGATCTCTCTGTTTTGCTTATTACTATGGAGTCGTCAACATACACTTCCACATTTCTCCCCTTTTGAGCCTCGAATACTTTGTCGACCAGTTTTTGGTATGTGGCCCCTTCATTTTTCAGCCCAAAAGGCATAGCTTTATAGCTGAATACCCCGGCATCTATAACAAATGTCGTCTTCTTCCTGTCCCCTTCAAACAGGCTTATCTGATGATAACCTGAATAAGCATCCATGAAGCTTAACATGGCGTGTCAGCTGGTCGAGTCGACAAGCTGGTCAATTCTTGGCAGTGGGTAGCAATCTTTTGGACAAGCTTTGCTGAGGTCTGTAAAGTCTACACACATTCTCCACTGTCCACTTACCTTCTTGACCATTACTACATTCGCTAGCCATGACGGGTAGTCACAAGGTTCGATGAAATCCGCCGCCAAAAGTTTGTCAATTTCCTCCTTTATAGCCCTGTTTTTCTCTGTCGAGAAAGTTCTCATTTCCCGCTTGATGGGTCTAACCGCCTCGTCAACGTTCATATGGTGGACCATTACTTTGGGATCTATGCCCGGCATCTCATCAGCGGAGAAGGCGAACACATCTGCATTTGCTTTGAGCAAGGTTACCAAATTTACTTTGACCTCTTGGTCCATGTCGACTCCAATCTTAACGGTTCTTTCTTTGTTGCCGCTGATCAACTCGACTTCTTCAGTTTCACCCGCAGGCCGACATGTTTCAAGTGGTCGAGGTTGCAATTCTTCACTGGTTATTTTCTTGTCTTCAAGGACTTGTCGGCTACATGCTCTCTTGGCGGTCTCATCGCCGCCTTCGCCTTCCGCTTTCCTTTTTTGGCTTGTCCCCTTCATCATGGTGTGGTAGCATGACCTAGGCGATTCTTGGCTGCCTTTAAGTCTCTCTGGTTGCCCGGCGTTAGACATATATACCATGGTCAAATGGTACGTCGACACTACTGCTTGAGCGTCATGAATTAGCGGGCGTCCGATTATGGCATTAAATGCTGTCGGAACGTCCACTATGAGAAAATCCACCATTAAATCTCCGGCCTTCTCGTTGTAACCGATTTTGACCGGCGGCTTTATGGATCCTTTCGGTATGACGGAGGCCCCCGTAAAGCTTGTTACAGGATAGCTCACTCCCTTCAAGTGTTTAATGCCGATGTTCATCTTGTTGAAGGCAGCCATAAACAATATGTTGGCTGAGCTCCCGCCATCCACCAGTACCCTGTGAATGGCGCAATTTGCCACATTTAAGGTAATGAGGAGAGGGTCGTCATGTGGGAAGATTATGCCTTCTGAATCTTTCTTCGTGAAGGTCACTGTTGGCATAGTTGGCGGCTCTGGCCAACGATGAGTCTCATGTACATTAACCTGATGAAGGTATTCCTTCAAACTTGCCTTGGATCCACTAGCTGTCCCGCCATAAGTAGGGCCGCCGCCTATGACGTAGATAACCGTCAACCTGTCTCGGACCGGGGTGTTCCTCTCGAATTTCCTCAACGGGGTTCTCGATCCCGATCATGCCGGCTGAATCATGCCGGCTAGCTTCTTGCCTTGACTTGTATTGGGTAAAATACCCTCTCCTGATCAGATCTTCCAGATTATTCTTTAAATCCTTGCACTCTTCAGTGACGTGACCGTGATCTTTATGAAAATCACACCACTTATTTCTATCACGGCCCTTATGGAACATCTTTCGGGGGCGTTGCCACTTGTCATCATCTTTGTGCATGGCGAATATCTGTGCTCTGGGCCTAGTTAAGGGCGTATAGCTCTCGAATTTTTGTTTCTTCTCCTTGCCCTTAAGGACACTGGTGGGGGCAACCTCTTTCTTGGTCTCCTTCTTGCCTTGGCTACCTCGCCTTTCCTCCTTAGCGGTTTCAGAATCACCTCTCCCGATATTCGAGGCTCGGTCAAACTCTTCACTTTTTATGAATTCGTTGGCCTTTCCTAGTACAAACCGCCAAGGTCTTTAAACTTTTCTTCCTAAATAGCTTCTGAAATCGCCATCTTTCAGACCCGACATTAGTGCTAGTACGGCAACTTCCTGTTGCAAGTTAGGTATTGTTACCGCTTCTCCATTGAATCTTCCCAAGAAATCTCTGAGGCTTTCATTTTCGCCTTGCTTTAGAGCCATGAGTTCTCCAAGTAGTTCTCTCCCGCCTTACATTCTCGACAAACTGCGTTTGGAATTCAAGTGTGATGGGAGCTCGTTGCCGTCCCGAGTAGGTACTCGAATGTCCTACCATGTAGGCTAGTGTTACTTCTTGTTTCCCTCCACGAGTGCTTTCTCTATCATCGTAAACGGGTTCGAGTATACTTGTCGGTTTATCCATCTTCTTCGGTCGGGAGAGTTTCTTCATCATAACCTGCTTCCGCCATCTCCCTTTCCGAGCGACGCCCGTCGTGAGTGAAAGGCTTCATTCTTCTCAATGGGTTGCCATCCCGATCACGACCAATGACCCTTCCAGGGCGCTTACTTGGCGAGCTTTTAATCCGATTGCCGGAACCTACGGCGTCGAGTACCGCCCCGGCGGCCTTGGATTTGTTCTCGGGTGAATTGAGCGATGTCATAGGATGGCGCTCGGTGGTGTGGACCCGTTGGGGTTATGGGATCGAAGTGAGTCGGGCTCTTCATCCCCTACATAGACGGGATCGGGGTTGATGATAGGACCGCCATAGTCGGGTCAGGCGGGGTTGTTGCCGGGATCAACGTTGCCGGTGGGGTTGGGATCCATCCCCCCTCCTTCTAGCGCCAATTGTTTCGGGTATGAAACAAGTGGACGTCAGGGGTTTGACGGTCTATGGAGGTAGGATCAAGCTTGGCGACGTTGAGTATGTCGGTGTTGAGTGTTTGGATTGTCGGGACACCTACACAATGAGCAAGGATGACTGGCCTCGGGGGGTTGCCGAGGAAGCCCCCTCCGATGCCTAAGTCAAACAAAGAACGATGGATAAGTACGGGTAAAGTAGGTGGGTGAACAAGTGATTACGTACCTCGGAATTAGTGCGGGTGGGCTATTTATAGTAGAATATTAGTAGGTCGGTTCCCCATGGGGGGGAATCTGGGTTGTACACGTGTACTAAACAATCAGAATCGTACACGTATACGTCACTTCGCAGACATGATATCAGACCGACAGCCTGACAGACATTTGTCAGGCCACCAAGCATAAGTGCATAACTTTGTCAATTATGTTGGTCATGCCCTTTAGGGCAACTTTTGAGTCATGCCGACAAATACTTGCCGGCGTACAATCGTCCACCGACATGTATAAGGGAGTTTGTAGGCTCCCGTACAGTATAGTTTTTGCATTGTTGCTATAATAAATAATAAATAATAAATAATAAATAATAAATAATAAATAATAAATAATAAATAATAAATAATAAATAATAAATAATAAATAATAAATAATAAATAATAAATAATAAATAATAAATAATAAATAATAAATAATAAATAATAAATAATAAATAATAAATAATAAATAATAAATAATAGATAATAAATAATAAATAATAGATAATAAATAATAAATAATAAATAATAAATAATAAATAATAAATAATAAATGTTAATAATAAATAATATTTAATAATAATAAAAATTATTATAATAAATAATAAATAATAAATAATAATAATAATAATAAATCATAAATAATAATAATAAATATAAAAATAATAATGATAAATAGATAAATAATAATAATTATTATTATTATAGTAATAATATTTATAATAATATTAATAATTATAATAAATAATAATAATAATATAATAATAAATAAATAATAATAATAATAATAATAAATAATAATAATAATAATAATAATAATAATAAATAATAATAATAATAATAAGGAATAAATAATAAATAATAACAATAATAATAATAATAAATAATAAAATAAATATAAAAATAATAATAATAAATAATAACAATAATAATAATAATAATAATAATAATAAATAATAATAAATAATAACAATATTAATAATAAATAATAACAATAATAATAATAATAATAATAATAATAATAATAATAATAAATAATAACAATAATAATAATAATAATAACAATAACAATAACAATAATAATCAATAATATTATGTTAATACTTATTGATTATTATCGATAATTATTATTTTAGAAAATTAAATATACAATTCAGTTCAGTTTCTCTCATTTCAGTTAATTTCAGTTAATTTAATTTAATTTCAGTTCAGTTAATTTAATTTCAGTTTAGTTCAGTTAATTTCAGTTCAGTTAATTTAATTTCAGTTTAGTTCAGTTAATTTCAGTTCAGTTAATTTAATTTCAGTTCATTTAATTTAATTTCAGTTCAGTTAATTTAATTTCAGTTCAGTTCAGTTTATTTCAGTAAATTTAATTTAATTTCAGTCAAAATAAGTTCAAAAGAACGAGGCCTTAGACCAACAAGCAGGCTGACAAATAAGAATACGGTTTTGATATGTGCAGCCCTATGGGTAACAATAAGCATCATATACATTTCCAGAAATGGTATTAGTTTAAGAATTTATGACAAAATCACATGTCAATTAGTATTAATTAATACTTAGTTATTGCTTAATGTCTCCACTTTTAGCTTCTTATAGAAGGCTGCATATATCATTTTCTATAAAAGTAAATTGGATGGTCGTAATTTAAATCCATAAGTTGACTTAGCTGCTGTCAAAGTTGAAACCTTGCTTGTATGTCTAATAGAGCTGGAAAATCATTTTCCAATTGTATTACGGGAACTGAATAATAAATGTTGGCATTTAGTTTTCACAAATCACAAGGTATGATGTTATAACCATGTCCTACATCAGTATAGGCTAGAAAGTTCTGGTGGTGAAAAAAGGTATAATTAATGTTGGCAATTCGGTGTTAAGCACCATTATATGATGATAGAGTTGGATGCATGCATATTGCATTAAAATAGTTTTCATGTTTCATGCATATTAGTAATGTAGAATGTGGGGAGAATTTATAGTAGTTCATTATTTTATTTGCTTCCTGTGTCCCTCATATTGATCTCTAGTATCCTCTCTTGGTGAGGCATAGATGCCTGGATTGATAAATCAAAGTAACATCCTCACAATCTTTAAATCATAGACCATGTACCAAATGAACATATAGCTCAAAAAATTATGTGAATATTATAACTTCTATTAATTTATATACGTATTTTACATTTTCATGTTCCATTGAATACAAGTACAAGTATGGAGCATAGTAATTCTTTATATCCATTTACATGTTCTTTTCATGATACCTCCATGCCTTTTGAACATAGGAGTAAATGATTTAGAATATAACATAATTAAGCAAACATAGAAAGTTTTTTTTTTTCTGAATAGTGAATTTTGAACATACAAAAAAACAGTTTTGAACATGGAGAGTAAACTTTTCTATGTTCAAATGTTCGAAAATTTTGCTTGTATGTTCATATATATTTGTAATTGGTGTATATTCAAAAGTATTTACTACCATGTTCAAAATTTTTTTGTTAATGCTTCCTTTATTATTGAAGATAGTATCTGGTCTCAATTTTGACAGCAAAGGATTTCTATCCAAATGAAGATCCCCTATCATTCTGAAAAATTAGATTATGTACGTTGATGAATCTTGTGATTTTCATTTTGAGTTATCAGGGGGTTTTCTTCTGACATTTGTGATTTAAAGTTCACTACACCATCACTGCTTTCTTTTGTTTTTCCAAGAGTAACATGTAAGTGAATGATGGTTCTGACCAGGGGCGGATACACTATGGGTTCACTGGGTTCAGGTGAACCCAATGATTTTGGGAAAAAAATTGCGCAGTTTTTCTTTTTTTTTTTTAAATAAAAAAACTTAGCTAGCAGTTATATATCTTTTGCTGCAACATAGAACATGAAAGCTGCGAGTAGCGCAGTGGTTTTGGTTCCCCATTAATTGGCTTGATTTCTACGCGGGCGAGGTTCGATTCCTAGCGACACTCTCTCTTTTTCATAAGCGTAAAAGATCTATCTTGTCCATAAATGTAGAGGCCTCTACAGCTCTACTACATTGAACCCCGCGCCTTTAATTTTACCAAAGGCAATAGCAACTTTAATTTTATCAAACCCCAAATTTCCATATTTAATACACTATTTAAGGCAATCTTTGGAATTGCTGAAATTAATTAATTATAATTCCCAAAAAAAAAAGTCAATTTTTTGTTGCATTTCTTCTACTACTCTAAAACATACTTCTATTAAATTCTTTATTTTCCAAGAGGATGGTTCTTTTTTGTTTTCTCTATGATAAGCCAAAATAAAAACTTATGGGGGTTTGAGGTTCAAAAAGATTGAAACTCCCTGGTATACCGAATGGATTCATATGATATTAGATGTCAATGCCATATTCTTTGGACTCTGGTGCTTGTAAGTTGCAATTATACCAAGTAATTATTTACTCTTTTTGTGATTTTATTTGTTTGAGTGTTGTTCTTTTAGCTTTTCAATTGAATAAGTTGTAGATTTCTCTGCTTATTTTTTTGTTCAAGTTAGTTATTATGATTATGTATTAAAATGTTTTCAAAGTATGAAAACTCGTAGGATGCTTTTGTAAATTTTTATTGATGTAATGTAATGAATTAACATTCTATTTAGCTATTGTTATTTGATATTTGAATTAATGTATTGAACTTTTTAAGTAAATGAATTTAGTTTTTTTTTACCGGCTCCGAACCCATGTGGTTGGATTCCTGGATACGCCACTGGTTCTGACAGCAATTCATTCATATTGCAGGTCCATTCTCTGGATACTCGTAAATCCTCAAGATGTTAGATTTAACTAAAATGAATCCCGGCGAAATTGTCCTAACATGATGTGCATTTTGTGTACTGCTCACATTGCATTTCACGATACAGCTTCTATTACAACATCTGTTTTACTGGAAGAACCCTAAGGAGCAGAAGTCCATTATTACCATTATCCTCATGGCCCCTATATATGCTGCTGTCTCTTTTGTGGGTCTGTTGGATTTTCGTGGCAGCAAAGTATATTTGTTCAAGGAATGCTTGTGTACAGTATACTCACATTGCACATTTTTTTTTCAAGCACTTTTTTACTTCATTAACTTTTATTCTTTCTTTCCTTGGTCCCAATTTGCATTCTTTTGTTGGAACTTGGAAACTCTTTTGCACTTCGTTTAAGTATTTTTGTTCAAGGAATGCTTGTGTACAATATATTCACATTGTATCTAATTATTATGCTTCAATTGAGAATAATATGCTTAATAAAATGAGTATTGATATATACTATTAATTTTGTATCGATTAATAATGAAAAAATGAAAAAAAAAAAATTCGTTTTTGAGGTCGATCAACCGCTGCGGTTTTGACCCAAAACCGCAGCGATTAACTGGTTAACTTGCTGCGGTTTTGACCCAATACCGCAGCGGTAAATTATAGACCGATCCGGTTTAGGACCGGATCGCTAATATTTGGGGGCAAGTATGAGTCCAACCAATGCGGCACAAAACTGAAGCGGTAAGCCCGGTTTTGACCACAGCGGTTGAACTTTTTTCCACTAGTATACGAATCGCAAAGAAGAAAGAGTGTGTCGAGCTAATTCTACCCTTAACCGGTCAATGACCTTATTGGATCTGCCGGAATAAGATAGACAAATAAACCTACTTAGCGGTCTATGAACCGACGTGGATCTGCCGTTATGATAATACACTGTTTGCTATAAAGATAAAACATGAGCAGATCCAATGAAGCATCAATTGGTGAATAATTGCATAACCGACAAAAGAGTTGGCAAAATAAATTCCATTGATAAAAAGTTGTATTTACATCCTAATAAGCTAGGTACAAAAAATGGATTAACTAGGCTCGCCACGGATGGCAACACCGTGAAGAGTACGATCAAAAAAGAAAAACCTAGGCTAATTATCCTAGGCGGCATTAGAAGCAAGAGCCTTTCCGGAATCTGACACAACGGCCTCAGTGGCCTCAGCATTAGACGCCTTCACGGCTTCATCAGTGGCGGCATCAGCTGCCTTAGAATTGTCAGCACAGTCAGGTCCCTTGTCAAGAATGATAACATCATCATTCTGATCATCTTTGGCCACCGCGTTGTCGGCATTTTCATCAACGGCGCCCTGGTCCTCCTCCTCCTCGAACTCGACACGGGGGTCGGCATTGGCGATATCAGCCTCCGTCACCCCATAGTCCAGCTCCTCGTTCTCGACCGGGATTTCGAACATCCGCTGGTCATGAGCTTCCTCCACCTTTCCACACTCGATGCCGGGGAGGGCATGCTTAGCACACCGCATAGCGGCAGCCCACCCCCCCGTTGTACCGATTGGCCAAACGGTGGACAAAGTCCATTGACCGGCGATACTCGGCTATGGCATCGGCCTCCCGGGCCTTTGATTCCTGGAGCTGCTCCCTTAGTTTCTGAAGCTCAATGTCCTTGTTCTTCATGCTAAGCGAGTTCGCTTTATGAAGCACATTGGCCGATTTCAAATCAGCCTGGGCCTTGTCCAGATCGGCCTTCACGTTCTTAAGCTAATCCCACTCATTGTTGGCGGCCAACAGCGCATCCTTGGCGGCCAGCGCCTCTTTGGTGGCCTTGTGATCATCTGCTTCACCAAGATAAGCCACTTGGTAATATCGGTAGAGGTCACAAAGTTCCTTACCAGAATGAGCCGTCTGAAAGAAAGCAAAGAGCAGGTTAGAAACTATAAACATAAAAAATATACCGGTAAAAGACTAGGTAAGAATAAATTGTCAACTTACCATGGCCAAATTGTGGGCATGAACGACGGCCACCGCGTGGACCTCCTCCACCGGCATGTTGAACTTCAACTGGAAGCCCTTCAAAAGGCGGTAGCCGAGAATGCCGCCTTCCAGAGGGCGGTCCAGCAGCAGTGACTCGTCGTTCAGGACATTAAGCTTTGGCTTGAATAGCTCACCATCCCGGACGGGAGACCCAGTCCATCTCTTCCGGAGAATTTCCTGTATATCAACGTCAGGATGCTCAATGAACCCGGTCTTACCCATCTCCACGAACTTTCGCAGCTCTGGGAATCATATTGCGCAGAGTTTGTTGGTTGTATATTTTCGGCCGCAAAGAAGAGGTCCCAACCTCAGCCACTCGCCCTTTGGGCTCCTTATTTCCTCCCTGAGCAACAGAGCCGGTAGAATCCTTAGCTGATTCTTTTGCTGGAGCTTTCTTTTTGAGCTCCTTGTCCCCCTGCCCCTCTGCCTTCCTCTTCTGAGGAATGACAGGGGGCTGTTTAGTGGCTGATGGCCGCGGCACCTTCTCCGGAACGTGGCCGGCATCACCACCATTACCGCGGCAACTCCACGGCCTTGTTTACCACCCCGGCCTCCGATGCTGGGGGGAATGGAAGTGAACTTCTTGGCGGGTTTGGGAGGCATGTTTGATATTGGGATGTAGTTCTTATAAGGTGCAAAATCGGATCAAATGCTCACGGCCTGAAATTAAGAAAGATCAAGGGTTAGCAATATGCAAAAAACAATAACGACGATAATAAAATTATAGCAAACAAGAAAATCAGTCCAGATAACCGGTATAACTCTTGATTACCATGAGACTCAGCTTGACAAAAGCCTAGGGCGGAAAGAGCCACGTTGCCTATAATGTACTTAGCATGGGGTAGCCAAATCAGAGGCACCGGGACGGGCTTGCCTCCTTAGGGACCCGGCTTGATAGAGGCCTCAAAAAATTCATAGGCAGCCAATTTCCGGCGTGTCAAACGCTTATCACGGATATGCTCCATCCTGGTCCTGGGTTTCGTCCAATACCGGCGTAAAGGAAAATCATCTGGCACTCGGACCCAGAAGAAGCGGGGTTGCCGGTTTTTCAGGGACGTCAATTTTGGATACACCGTCAACTTGTTCAGTTTGGTGTACATAGACATCCAACCACCCTGGTCAAGTTCCTTGTCGGCCTTAGACCTCTTCTTCTTTCTCTTGCCCTTGCCCTTAGCGGAACCGTCTTCTTTTATCCAGTGAAGTTTCCGGAAGAGGTTCAAGGTCTCAGGAAACCTCTTATACCGGATAGGCCAGGCATAACAAATCAGGTTACGCCATGATAACGACATAAGCTGAGATAGGCATATATTTCAAGCCTTAAAATTTTTGACTATAAACGGGTCCAAGGGAAACCTAAGGCCGAATTCCAACATATGTGCATATACTGCTACGTGCCCAAGCGGGCAATCGGTTACACGGTACGCTTCAGACGGCAGTACCAGCTCATAACCGTCTGGAAATGCAAAATATTCTGCCCCTTTGCGGCAGAAGTTGTTGTCCATTGCCGTCCTCCTCCAACTCTTGTCAATTTGGATAAAAGAGGGACTACCAGCCTCGCATGACGGCATGTAGATGTCGTCCAGCGTTTCGTCGTCTTCCTCCGAGATGATTTCCGGAGGGTCTTCATCGTCATCAGCTTCTAGGGTGGTAGACTTAGAATCCAACATCATGTCGTGCACAACGCTTTCTACATCTTCTGAGGCCACAGAACAAACCTCATCTTCCATGCCGGCATCCTCCATCTCGTCGTCCGATGATTCAATGTTTGGGGTGCCCTCCTCCAACACCTTTGCCGGTCTAGAGGATGAAGACTCCCCAGGGGGATTAGCAGAGGTACCGGCCGATGGAGGGAATAGCAATGGCGAGCGTTCGGCCAGTCCAATCATGGTACCATACTGGCCGGAAACCAGCACTCCTATGGCGGCCCCAAAGGCCCGGATAGCGGTTAAGGGAGAGGCATGTAATACCTGCTCCTCAAGAGTCCTACCAGAGGTACTACAGTCCTGACTAGATTTACTCCTACGTTCTTTGGTCAAGTCTACTACCGGTGAATTAGCAGACACGGCAGGGCTAGGAGATTTACTTTTGGAATTAAAATCGCTATCAGTCATGGAAGAGGGGCTCTCAGATATATTTTGTGAATTAGAAGATTGAGACATGATTAAAAACCAAATATGGCTAAAGAGGAAATTTCTGGAAACACTTGGAAGGACGAAACTGGCAAGAGGAAACACGAGCAATCGCCAAAATCAACTGGCAAGAAAGCTAGTAAGAATGGCTCGGAATGTCACGACGAAGAATGAAAGGACGACAGGGCTCAGAGAATTCGCTAAGTGATAATGCTTGAAAATTTCAGAGCACTGTGAAAATGAGAAAGTGAGGTTGGCCAAACTCAATTTATAGAGGAGTTCATGGCTAGGATCAGGTGGCTCTTCGCCTTCCCGTCCGGATAGCGCCACGTGGAATTTAGTCCCAAAACAATAGGGGTAGTTAATTGACATACTAGTCACATCCTCACACTAACCAAGACGACGATTCGTATTCCCGCAAGCCAACCTTATTTTTGGGAATTTTCAATGGCTTTGAAGTGCGAGATGTGATTTTCGCGTCACCCATGACAAGATTTCGCATTCTCTAGCGGGATATGCATGTACCGGTCATACCGGCTTGGGGGCTAGTTGTATGGGGGTTGTCTAAGTTCCATACCGGTCTAACCTGGACCGTTATTGACGTGTCATGGTCAACTCATCCATGGAAATCACATTGACTGGGATTGAGTCAAGCACGATACTGGCATCTAGGCCATGCCGGCTACGTTCAAATACATTACCGGTGTTTGCCACTTGGGCCATCCTTAAATGGGCCTGGGTTTGATCCATTACTTACTCAATGTGCCTATGGGCCTGAAGAAAAGTATCGAAAGAGGATAGAATTGTAACCAATAAGAGCAGTGTCCTACATTGCTTAGGACAACTGCCGGCTCCTATAAATACCCCACGATCCGAGTCATAAGGTATGTTCACATATACTAATATACTCTATTTGAGATATACCGGCTTTACCCCTTACTGACTTAGGCATCGGAGGGGCGTTCCTCGGATCAACCCCCAAGGTCATTTTACGTGTTCTGTCTTGCAGGACATCAAACCGGCTTACAATACAGAAGGATACCAGTTCACTCCAAAGGCATTATTTATTCCATATCGGAACATTGTCAATGTAAAATTTTGAACCCACAACCTCAAATATAGAAGAAGAAATCCTTCTAATGCTTCTTGTACCAAGATCAATAATGATGTTATAAGTTTGTGATAATATATATAGATGACTTAATTTCTTTCTTTTTACTGAAATGACAAATTGAAAATGACCAAAGTATTTGCATAAGAGGTTTAAGAACCCCGTGACCTCTTACTCCGAATAGCATCATCTTACCACTAAGCTACATATCATTCTATAGAATCACATCAAATTCCAACTACTAAATAACTTATTATCTTCTTATTAACACATTTTAAAAAATAACGCAAGACATCTCTCGAGCCAAATCCTAGTTTCACTTAATTATTACTCCCTCCGCCTATCAGTCTATCACTCAAGTGGAACCAAAATTTTCCTCAAATGAGTACATACACACGTACGTATGAAGAGGACCATAGTCCATACGCACGATATACATGAAGCACTAGATATGTAAAAGACCAATACCAGTGAACATGTACCAACAGAGATATACATATGTTCATTTGGCTTGTTATCCGTGTACACGTGTTTATTTGACTTGTTATTTATGTGCATTTGGCTTGTATCTATGTACATGTGCGTACCATGTTCTATGTACTAGCATGTGCACCATCTAAGTTTTGAAAATTTCCGAATGGTTGTCATTAAAAAAATAACATGATAATTTAGGTAGAACCCAATTTTTTTTGGCGGCTCCACTTCTACCTAAACACACCCCTAAACAAATGTATGTTCTTCTTAAAGCTGAGCTTTTCTTACACTGCTGAGAGTGCCCAATATATAGAACAACACCATCCATGTATGCTACTTCTTCCTTGCCTATTATTTCTTTGTATATATTCTTGTATATAACCATCGGTTTCAAGAGAGTATATATATAATTAATTATGGGGGTTACAGAATTTGAAGAGTTTTTTTTAATATGAGAGTACTGAAAGGTAGGACATACTATTATTAACATTAACTTAATGGGTATTAATATATACACCCGTTTCTAAATAAGTGCAATAATTTGACTTCTACGTTTGTCAATGCACAACTTTGACTATTAATATCTCTAATTATAAATTTGTAAAAGCTATAAAAAGTTGATATGATGAAAATATTCATTGAAATAAATCCAACAACATTTTATTTGATCATTTTTGTTTTTATATATAAATAAAAAATACAATTAAAGTGAGATACGTAAATAGTATAAAAGTCAACCGGTTGCACTTGAACCTAGAAAAATTGAGGAAGTATATGGATTCGTCGAGTCTAACTATGAAAATTCCTCTCAAAAAAACAAGTCTAACTATGAGAATTAATCCTAAATTCCTAACATAAACCCTACCCAAATTTTCTTCCCCAAAAAAACCCTAACTACCAGAAACATGTTTTCGCATCGAAGCTCAATTTTGCTGATTACTTTGGCATTTTTGGTGTAGCTTCTTGTGATGGTTTGGTTTTAGTTATAGATCAGAAATTAGATATGTGGTTGTTAAACCCAATTACTAAGAAGAATAAAAAATTGCCTATTAGCTCATCTGATGTTCTTAAAATATTTGTTAATGCTTTGAATTGTGGATTTTGGTGGGTCTATGGTTTTGGGTATGATTCATTTAGTGATGATTATAAGATTGTTATCATAACTATTCATGACATTATTGTTAATAATGATGATCTTGAAGTTGAGTGTAGTGAAAGATTTGTTAATGTGTATTCTGTTAGAAATAATACTTGGAAGAACGCTGAGGGTTCGCCATACTATCATATGTTATGTGGTGCTTCAGGAAATTATGTTAATGGATGCCTTCATTGGGTATCAAGTCGGACTTCAGATTGTTCGTTTGTCATAGCAGCATTTGATTTAAGGGAGGAAAGGTTTTATGAAATGCCACTACCTAGTTCAATTGATTGTAAGAAGTTATCGTCCTTTCATCTTGAGATGCTTGGGGGGTGCTTAGTTATTCAAAATCTTTCTACGTTTGGTGTGTGTGATTTGTGGAAGATGGAAGAATATGGTGTCGCCAAGTCTTGGAGAAGATTTTTGATAAGTATTCCTGATTCGCTACTGAGTAGGCCTATTTGTTTTTTAGGTCGAGAGCAAGTGTTGCTGTTGGAGCATAGAGGTGCGTTGAGAAAAAAGCATAAACTGGCATTATGGAATTTGGAAGATGAAACTTTTAAGGAAGTTGCAGTTCATGGCTTTTGAGGATGGATATTTTTCTACAAGGACGTTTGTGGAGAGCCTTCTCTCACCTTATTGCTATGATGAAGCTATATGACAGTTGTGGTTTTTTCATGGCATTGACGGCCCGTTTGATAGTTGGTTATAAATGGTGGTAATGGGAATGAATTTGTATGTAAATTTGTGAAGAAAATAATTGTTCATTCCCATGGTAATGCTAATTTATCCTAAAGTGTCTATTTTTTTTTGAATTTTCATTCCCATCCAATACCACTTTGTTAGGTGGTAAATGAGTGGTAATGAAAATTAGGGATGAGTTTGCTTCCCATGGAGAAAAAACACAAACTTGAGGGTTGAAATTGCTTCTCCATGGAGATTTTAAGTGCTTCCCTTGTAACATACACCTAAAATTCATTCCCATTACCGCAATTTATTAATACTAAAACGGGCCGTGAGGCCTTTGAGGGTAGATACCTTGCTCGAGTATTGATCATAAACTAGTACTCCTGTGTTTCTAATCTAATAGGATTATAAGAGCACTATGTTTTGACTTTTCACAGTTTTTGAACATTTATAGCTTTTAAAAAGTATTGCATATTGATAGACGTTGAAAACATAGATCAAAACCAATTTAACACGACGACCAGTGTGAAGATCAAACATTGCAATCTTTTCCTCTAACACATAGTGATCGATACAGTTTGATCATGTGTACAATTTATATAACCTTCTTTGGCTATATTTAAATGTAAAGATAAATGTTAGTATATACTTTGATGTTATTGGATTTGTCTTGATGTATATTTTCAAAATAGCAATTTTTATAACTTTTGCTTATCAGCATTTAAAGATATTAATGGCCAAACTTAGACATTAGCATGTCAGAAAGGTCATATGGGACAGAGAACAGATTATGGAGGGAGTATAAAAAACAAAGGAAGTGTTAACAAAAAAAACTAGGGTCATAGTTGAACACGTGATTCGTGCAAAAGGTCAAAGTGAAACAAGTAAAAAAAAATCCGAACGGAGTATATAAAACTACTCCTCTCGTCCCATAATACTTTTTTACACTTTTCTTTTTCATCTGTTCCAATATCTCTTTACACTGCTATTTTTAGATATGACCCACTATTATTTTAATCCTTCTACCTTTTAATTATTGGCCCACACTCTCTCCTCCTCCAAATAAAATAATATCACTCATACTACCTATCTACTCTAACCATTGACCCACACTATCTTTCCACCAAATAAAATAATACTACTTTTATTACCTAGTAACTCCTATCACATCTACCTTTTTAATAAAATAACAATTGATAACCAAATAACAACTTATCATCTAAAACTACGTGCCCTGATAAGTGTTAAGAGTATTCTGGGACGGAGGGAGTATATTATATCGGGGGATCTAGGATTTCGTGGGGGGTAGCGTAATATTGCGATATGGAGTATTAAATACAAAAAAATAATCCGTAACTACTAAATCCCAAATGTTACAAAATCCAAATACAACCTTCATGTATTTTAATAAAAGAAGATTACAATTGTTTCAGACAAGTTTTTAAATGTTGGAACTAATCTATAAGCGCATCAAATTTTACATCTAAAAATAAATCGTTCTCAATATTATCTAACTAAACCAACATTTAACATTTCATGTCTATGCTATTTCACAATTTCCTTTAACATATTAGACTTTTTTTTTTTTTTGCTTGGTTTGAGTTGGAGGAAGAATTGGATTTGAATTCATATAAACGAAAAGGAATCACAACCGAAAAAGGGCATGATTAATTGATTCCTCCGATCCTCTCTCCAACAAGAACCTAATGCCAATATTTTGAAGCATTTAGTGTTCTATTAGCATATCCCGATATTATCGAGATTCAAAAACTGTAACCTCTCGGAAATTTTTTTAAAAAAGCTTATCATTACCTAAACATCAATATATATGACATATTAATCACAATTCCACTTAAAAAAGGTACCCATCACAATTTATAGTTAGCTACAACACTAACTCAATTCACAAAAATTTAGATTCAATAAACTTTTACAAAAATCATAATTCACTAATAATTCGCACACACTATAATTCACCAACAACACATTATAATTCACTGAATATTCACACGAAATGTAATTGACACTATCAACAATTTTCTAACAATTTGCCAACAATATAATCATAAATCCATAAATTATTGAACAATTCTCTCTTCACCAACTTTGATTTTAAGAATCCATAAATTAACTAACCACAACCACATGCCCAAAGCAACAACAATCCCGGACGTAGAAACCGCGAAGGCTGACCCTTAACTTCCTTCGTTCATTCCCACGCAGCCAGCTCTCCTTTCCTCTCTTCACCTCTCTTCTCCTCTCCTCCCCTAACGCCCTCACACAACGCCGGCCACGCCACGCCGTCGCTCGTCCAAATCCCGTTTCAGTACCTTCTTTCTCTTCAGCCGACATCAACGGATCAGGTTTCCCAACTTCGTTTAATTCCAACTCCAGATTCAGGGCTTCACGCTATCACACAACGACACATTCCTTCATTTCTCTCTGTTTTTCCTTTTTTAAAACAGAAAAACACAATTTTCTTTAAAAAAAAAAACAGGGTAGCATGTGCTACCCCTTGTTACTATGTGGCTTCGCCCCTATATATTATCATATTAAATGTATATTTTCTAAATGGAAATCTTAAATAATCTTTACTAATAAATAGTTAAGGATATTAATCAATAAAGTTTTGTGTTGGAAAACCTGAAAATCAAAGTGTTGAGAATAATAAAGAATGAATGAAGAATTAGTTAGAGAATAAAACTCAGATGTAAGAATATTATTAGAAATCGATGATATATATGATTGCTAGTTTGAGCAATCATATTATATCATGCACCTAAGACTATCATGAGCATTATGGTCCCGAATGAACATATAGTTAAAAGAAAGTCTTCGACTGAGCCTAGATCAAATATGACTTCTGACTTCTCCTCTCTCTGATCCAAACATCTCTGTGTGCATTGACTTTGAAATATTTGTGCTGAGCAAATGTATGTTCCTAAGGTTGCGGTATGTTTCTTACAAGTTTAAACTACCAAATTAGTAGAATAAACATCCTAAAAATTTCAATATATAAGAAAAAACATAGTCATGTGGGATCTTATTTGATTCGTCTCATTATGCACATTAGGAAAATTAAACTTTTATAATTTTTACTAATATGTAATTAAAGATATTAACAATCCAAAACGTACATTGGAGGAACGGGAGTACGGGACATTAGAGGACGGAAGGAGTAATTAATTATACGGTTTTTCTATCATATACCTCCGACAAATTTTTTTATTCACCATATACCCCTACTAGTTTCAAAATTCACCTTATACCCCCAATTTTCGAAAAATCCACAAGATGCCTTTAAGGCTTAATGACTAACCAAATTAACTCACTAACCCTTAATTACCCCAATCCTAATCTCTCGCCCTAACCTAGTCAACCACAATCCCCCCCTTCTCCTCTTGACCCTTTCCACCACCTCCACCACCCCGCTCTCTCTCCTCTCACCATCACCAGCTCCACCCAACCTCCCCCTCCAGCCACCATCATCGGCCACCCCCTTTCCTCTACTGATTCTCATAATCAACAATTCGCTTCATTTTCAATTAGGACTTGCCCTAGCCTCTTTAGGCATTATAACTTCCTTGGTAGCACAAGATATATAGATCCCCTTACCTCCACGCAATCCACCGCCATACTCTTCATCTTCTTTCCACTTACTCTCTCTCTCTCTCTCTCCACTCCTTCCTCCTCCATCCTCCATCTTATATCCTCTTTCTCTATCCTCTTACTCCATCTCCTTCTCTCTAATTTCTTGCAGAGAGTTCTTCATTCACGCTGTTGATTCTGATGCAAAATTTCACTCTCCTCATCAACTCGATTCTGAGCCTAAGTTTAAAGGACTTTGAATTTGGTGGTTGGAAGAGAGGGAGAAGTTCGAGAGAAGGAAGTGAGCGTGTTGGGTGCGTGGTGAAGCGCAAATTGGAGAAATTGAGACTTGGTACACTTGTAAAGAACAAGAAGCTTTCATGCTGGTTGAGTTTTGCAATGAAATATTTAATATTTTTGGGTGTTCAGGAATTGCTTGTTGGAATGTACTACTTCCTCCGTCCCATAATATAGTTGTAATACTCCGTATTTTTAGTAGTTAATATTTATATTTTTTTAGAAAAGTTTTGGTTATTTACTAAAAAGGTTTTTAAAAGAGGCTTTTATAAAAGATTTTGGGTGTTTAAAATTAATCTTAGCTCAATTTGAATTTTGGGCCTGGGTTTACAAATTTTTAAAATCTAGGTAGTTTGTTTAAAACAAAATTTAAAAATGTTTTAAAGAAAAAAAAAAAACCCCAAAATATTTTACCAAAAAAAAAAAAAAAAAAAAAAAAAACTAATTGGTTAACAAAAGTTGGTTAACTTTACTTCTTCTATCTTGTGCTTAATATGCTTCTAGATTATTTATCTTAGGGAATATTCTCCAATTTTAGCAAGATGATCATAAAAAAATAGTGGATCTTAGCTCAAATTATTTATCTTCTCTCAAAAACCCATCTTTTAAGTCCGAGTCCTAAGACGACTTCTACTTGTCCAACTAAGTATAAATAGGTGTCTCCACCCATCATATTCTTCACACCAAATTTGGAGAAATACATCTCTTTTCTCATGTTTAAACTATCTCTCTTTTTAGCCTACCCTTTCTCTTCTCCCTAGTAGTTATTAATTTATAAGGTGCGTGTATATGTAGATCTATAATAATTATTTTTGCAACCTTAGTATCATGTTTTTAGGAAAATATTTTGGATTGAAGTCATGTTTTTATAAGTTTTATTATGAACTACATGTGTTTTGTATGAACATGTTTGAATGTTTATTAATTTTATTATGCACTTGAATTATGTCTTTAGTTCAATATTATTATAAAGTTTGATCATTGGATCTATATTCATATAATTTACAAGGAGTTTGATATTTAAATGCATGTTTAAATATTTAAAAAGGAGTGTTTTTGAATTATTATTATTTTTCAAAAGTTACCTCTTAAGCAAGTTATTTTATTTATGCCTTTATATGGCTAAATTTATAAGTAGCACTATTCTTTTTAAAGGAGGATTATTTCGTAAGGATTTTTATTAGATATATGATCTTTTATGATCGCAATAATAAAGAGGCAACGGCTTGTTTTTTATTAGCAAGAACGGTAGCTATTAACATTATTTACCCAGGCAACGACTTGTTATTTATTAGCAAGAACGGTAGCCATTATATTATTTACCCATGTACTTTTTGTATAAGTCATGTGGACAAGGTAGTAACCCCTCGTAATAGACTCAGTAAGGAATACTAAACTTGGGGTGTACACACTTTAGGAAGACGGTTGCTAAATGCAACCTCACTTTACTAAACACAACCCTTGAAAATATCCAAAATACGAACCCCTTTCTCACTCAACCTATTCCTCTCATCTTTCTCCCTCTTCCTCTTCCTCTCTCGGTCCAAAATTTGCACCCAATATCTCCCATAATTTCACCCAAATTCTTCATATGTCACCGAAAATGAGAGATTAAGACTACAATTGCTGCGATTTTCCCCATCCCTCTTCCTCTTCGTCCTTTCTCCATTTTCGTGCGACAATAGCTTCAATTTGCTTCAATGCAATCAAGAGTTCAATTGCTGCGAATTGGATGAGTTAGGTCTGTTCTGGCTAAGCGAATTACCTCCAGATTTTGAAGTAAATTGGTTATACTTCCAAGCAAGTTTGTGAAGATTTGTTTTTCTGTATTTTTTTTACAAAATATCGAGACTTTTTGTATCCATTTTTTAAGAAATTTGTGCAGATTTTTGCGAAATTGGGTGATATTTGTCCCCAATATTGTGCAGATTTTCCGTTTTCACATTATTTGGTTAGGATTTCATATAAATTGAACGAAATAGCTTTTACTACTTCATGTATATTGAACAAAATCGTTGCTCAATGTTTCATATAATCGGGATGAAATGGTTGCTCTTGCTTTCATGTGTATTGAATGAAGTAGCGTAATCTCATCAAGTGTATGCACTAGTAATTAATTGCTGTTTGTGTATGATGCTCTGTGTTGCTAGCTCTTGTTTGAACAAAATCATGCTTTACCGGTCATCGGCTTATGTTTGACACGACAATGTATAACGCATATCTCATATATTGTCTTCAACCTCGCTTGTTCTATCTTCGTTCCTCGCAGCTCGGGGATCCCGGGGATTAAGTCTAGATTCAATATCAATCTGCTCTCTAGCTTCTAACTAAGTGCACTCTCTATTATTGTCATGACATATGATATAATCATGGACTTAGCACTATACAGAAAGAAAGAGGCCAGGATGAACATTAAGTTCCCCTTAAGGAATTAGACAGCGAACACTCTTCAGCTAGTTTTTCTTTTTGGTTGTATATCCTACTGCCTATGTCTTTAAAAGTGCTGATTTGTTTTTAATAGGCACATGCTCATGTTAGGTAAGTATCTTAAGAAATGGCGCTATCTATAGTTCACAAAGGAAACATGTAATGCAGGTTAGCATTTTTGAAGCAAGATTGTAAACTACTCCCTCCGTCCCATAATACTCTTTTACACTTTCCTTTTTCATCCGTCCCGAAATACTCTTTACACTTCTATTTTTGGATATGACCCACTATTATTTTAATCCTTATACCTTTTAAACATTGGCCCACACTCTCTCTCATCCAAATAAAATAATACCACTCCTATTACATATCAACTCTATCCATGGCCCACATTCTCTCTCCTTAAAATAAAATAATACTACTTTTACTAACTACTAACACCTACCACATCTACTTTTTAATAAAATAATAATTGATAACCAAACAACAACTTATCATCTAAAACTATGTGCCTTGATAAGTGTCAAGAGTATTTTGGGACGGAGGGAGTATGTCACAATAAGTTCAATTTAAAGTTTTTGATTCATTAACTATTACATTATAGATGTCACTAACAAAGAGAAAGTAAGAGCGGTAGAAAAAAAAATGAATCATCATTTGTGACATCTACACATATCGTGATTTTGAATCAACCGGTTTTTTTGCAAAACTTTTGAGTAAACCCGCCCGACTCCTTGGTCTTAAAAAATGCCGGTTTTAAGGGTTTTAGGAAAAAAAGTAATTAAATCCCAATAATTCCGGAAGATAATATGATGATGAAAGTTTGAGGGCCGCGTTTAGCAAAGTGGAGTTGCGTTTAGTAACCTCCACAAAAAATGTGCAAGTTTTGTTATTTAGGAGATTACATCTGTTTCATTCATGTTGCATGAAGCAACTTTATCTATTCCGTCATGATTGAACGAAACCCTATATCTGTTTCGTGCAATCTTCACGAAACTGAATAGTCTGTTTTGTGCAATCTTCACGAAACAGATTAATCCGTTTCGTGCAATATCCACGAAGCATAATAGCCTATTTTGTTCAATCTGCACGAAACAGATTAATCTGTTTCATGAAGATTACATGAAATAAGGCAAATCGTTTCATAAGAATCGCACGAAATTGCATGATTACGGAAAAAAAAAAATTGAACAACTTACATCATATTGAAATTCGTTTGGGTCAAAATTATCGTCTATTGAGTATCAGATTAAAATTTGTGAATTAGGTCTTCTATAAGTTTTTTTCTCTAACTGTATAAAGGAGGATGAGAGAATATTTTAAGAGAGATAAGTGCTTTTTAGAAAGAACATGATAATGAGGGTTTTTAGGTATTTTACTGGGTTGCGTTAGTAAAGTGAGGCTGCGTTTAGTAACCCCCAGGAAAGGTACCTAGGCAAGGAAAAAAGATTTGTATTAAAGTTATATACAGTATATCTATACCCATTAAATCTATACCCATTAAAAAGAGAGAAGTTGCTCTACTGTGCTTAGGAACAGTGAAATGTCTATTTCACCCCTTCTTCTCCACCCACAGTTACAGTGAAATAGTTGTTTTGCCCTTGCTTTGCTTACATTGCCTTCTGATGTTCTTCTCTTTCCTCCCGTTTTTCCTCTCAATCGTTCATCTCCTCTAACCTAATTTCTTCCCTCTTCTTTTTACCTCTCTCCATACCACATCATTAATCGTTCATCGCCTCCCGTTCTTCCCTCTGCAATTGAGATCATCACTAAAGAGGGAGGAACATATGGCGAAGATGAGAAGTCGCCAAGTCGCCGCCACTTCTATCTTTGTCAATCACCTGATTAGGTATTTAATCTATCAAAGTAGTATTAATGACTGATAGTAATTGGATACCAAATAATTGGTTGTTGAATTACTTTGTGGTTGTTTACCTGATAATTGTAGTATTGTTAGTGAGCAATATTAACCATTTACTTTTCAAGTATAAATGTATAATCATGGTTAAGCTTTACATTGCTTGTTGCCTGTGAGCTGCCTTTCCCCGGAATCACGCATTTTATTTTATGCGTTTTTGCCCCCTTTTGGTTGAAATTGGGAATTGGGATTTGTTTTCCGATTGTGTTGAACCCTAAAAGAGAATCAATCAAAGTTAAATTTGTGATATTAGAGAATCATTGGAGATGATTAAAATTTTATATCGCCTTTGAATATGTTTAAGTTTGATATGCACTTTTATATGTAATTGGAAATGCATGTATTTGCTTCATCCGAAACTTGTGGGTTTTCTTCCTGGGAAGGTCATATTTCATGTTTATGTGAATGTTATTATGAATTGTATCATCTTGTTAGCAAGGCTAATAAGTCAGCACTTGCCAAAAAATGCTGAATTGAGATGGTATATTATTGATGGAAGCCAGCAGGAAATTGGCCCTTCCATAATATCGGAGCTGCGAGGTAAGAATTGACCTTCTTACTTCATAATTGTATACAGAATGTGGTTGCTGCATATAAGGTATTGTGTGGGGAGTTGGAATTTCTATGTGTGATGATATTGTATGCGTTATCCAAATTGTTGTGACCCCTATTAGTATGAATCTTGTGCTAGATAATGTCTATTACTATCGACTATAATAATGAGGTCTTGCCTATTTCGTAAGTAATAATCCAAGAATCAAAACCGTTAAGGTAGTATTTTAACCCCTTTTTGAAATTTGAACTACCGGGTGGTGTTCCAAGAAAAACCCATTTTGGATTAAGATATAAAATAAGCCTGATTTCAAGATAACCCAATTTGGTTAGTTTTTCTCAATTTCGAAAGTTCCAACAAGAAGGGACATTTGTCGTGGTATGAATGATGAAATGGCTAGAATAAGAAAGTCTAAGCAAGAAAGAGAAGGGAGTAATTTTCTCGTCTTCAACTCTTCATGCATGATTTGTGTTTACAAGCACTCAACTTATGACCTCACAAGTACAACTTCTTTTACATAACATACGAAAATTAATAACATATAATAATGACATCATATCTAATTGAGAATATTTATCAAAGTTCCCTCAGATTTTTCGAAGTCCTTGCAAATGAAATTCTCAATGAATTAGGACTACACATGAGGATGTTTTTTGGAAAGCAACTTGTACAAAGTCTCTAATGGAGGGTTTCAAATTGTAGTTTGTAAGGCTTTGATTGATGGATGGTACCATGAGTCCAAAAGGTATCACCTAAATTTAAAATTAGCTTTGGTGCTCTTTGAAGGCAGATTTGTAGATTTTAGGTTCATAAATTCTTATTAGATATCCGTGGTATAATGATACTAAAATTTGAGAGCAATTTTTGTGAACTAGCTTGGACCAATGAAGCTCACCAGAAATTTCTTCTTGTTTAGTTACTTTATTAGTTTATTTGATGCCCTCTAGCAATTTGTTCATTTACTTGACTTTTGCAAATTCCTTTAGGGAGTACAAAGTAAGAGTAAACCATCTTAGCTTATATTTATAGCAAGGTAACTCCCTTAATGTCAATCAGATTAATCTAAAAAAGTAACAAAAGTACTTGTAAGATAAGGGTTTGAAATATTCATAGTTAGGTACTTACACCTTTTTTTTAAGGAAAAATTGATAAGAGCAGGCCCAACTATGGCCCCCCTTCCATAATAGATCCCAACTTTGGACTATCCCACACAGTCCCAACTTTGGGGTGTGCTTTACAAAAGTGGTCCTAAGCAGTCACCTAACCTCGCTACAACAGGTAAACTTCCTAAGCCACCACCATTACCATCCCCGCCACCCTCTTCCCCGCATTCCCACTCCTCCCCGCCCTAGAAACCTCCCTGTCTTGCCTCGCCACCCCTCCCCCCTCCCCTAAAACCGTCACTCTCTGACTCACTGTCGCCGGCTCATCGGAGCCCCGCCACCCTCCCCCACGTCGCCGCAACACCGATCCCCGGCCTCCTTCCTCCTCTCCCTACGCAACACTCTCTCTTTCTTCCCTTCCAAGGTGTACCACCAACCACTCCCAACCATCACCAACCACCCCCGAAAACACCACCAGCCATCCCCAAAACACCACCATCCACCCCGAAACGCCCCTAACCACCCCACCCATCCACAACAAGCCCGAAATCCACCAACACCACCTCCAAAACCCATGCCCAAAACCCACCAACACCACCTCCAAAACCCATGCCCAAACCCACCAACACCACCCATAAACTCAAAGAACAAATTAAACTCGGGAGTGTTTAATTTCTAAATCAGATCAAAATCAATAGCAAAAAAAACCAACACATTGAAAAAGTTGAAGGCTTTGAAGTGGTTTCATTTAAAATAGGAGAATTTCCCCTGCATTGGTGACGCCTCGCCGATGATGCGCTCTGAGGGTGTTGCTACCTTGTCGTGGGTAGAACCCACAAAAAATCCAATGCCATATTTTCTCTCCCTCTACTCGGTGTTCCTCTCATCGCGGGGTTGTTGTGTGGAGGTTGGGTCTGTGGTCGAGGGTGAGTGCCGGTGGAAGAGGAAAGGGAAGAGTGGTAGGGGAGGGTGGAAAGACGGAGGGAGGATGAGAGATCAAAGATGGTTGTGGGTGTTTCGGGGTGGCAAGGGAGGGGGGTTGTGGGGTGGCAGGGCGGTGGTTGGGAGGGAGGAGGAAGAGGATTTGGTGGCAGGGGAGGAGAGAGAAAAGACTGAAAGAAAGGAGGAACCGAGGAAGGAGAGGGGGTTTAAGTTTTTTTTTTACAAGTTAAGCGAGGTTACCCTTCCACTTGGACTATTTTTTGTAAAACACCCCTTAAAGTTGGGACCTGTGTAGGATAGTCCAAAGTTGGGATCTATTATGGAAGGGCGGCCATAGTTGGACTGCTCTTATCAATTTTTCCTTTTTTTAATATATAATCCTCTTCTATTGCTTTCTTTTCCCTTAGTTCCAATGTAGAGGATCCTTGGTTATTTATAAGAGGTAAATGATAAGGGGAATAATAAAGAGAGATGGAATGAATGCTTATATTATGAGGAGGAAAAAGATATTTGAAAAAGGTATGTATTGTTGTTTCCTAAGCATCCAAAAGAAAAAAAAGAGGTTGTAACAAGCAAGGGGGTACGTAAATAGCATTAACAAAGAGTTCTTGCCTATTATGTGCTTACCTAATGCATATTAATCATATATGCATATAAGTAGAGCTACGAGATAAATCGAAACTTTTAGATTGATTTGGGCTCCTTAGGATGAAGCCTTAGTTTTGTCCTTGTTAACGGGTACACCCCTTCTTGGGAAGAGTAATTCATAATATGCTCTTAAGTTAATTGGGTCAAGAAATTCCTTCAAGGGTATTGATTGTTAACATGTGAGTACAATGTGGTAAAGATATAGGATTGCAAAGATTGGACTTAGTGAGAGGAAAAGATTTAGAAAACAATTTTTTAAAACATTTTTTTTGGCAATGGTGACGGTTTGAGGTTTCAAGTTTTAGATTAGTCAAGTGGGATGAATGAAGTCCATATTGAAGATGTTCATGGTAAGGTGTTTAAACAACAAGTTGTAAGAGTTGCAATACCGAGCTCGGGTGATGCCATATTTTGTTTAGAGTGTAAATTGACGGATTGAAGTGGTGGAGTTTGAGCACCTAAAGATTAGATCTTGCGATAATTACGAAATAACCTCATGTTTATTTTCGGTTATCTTCTTCTGGTGAAAGGGGGGGGCGGTTCATGCTCATACTCATACAAGGGATTATTGTTGTTCTTGTGGTAAAGGAGATGCTAAGCGAATTGAAATGGTTGGAGATTGGTTGGTGTGTGCTTGATTTTTGGAGAGTAAGAGTTATGGTTATGGAGATTGGATGCTTCAAATCATATGATCCATAGTCCATCTTTATAGTAGCATATTATAATAGTTATTTTTATAGTAGCATCTTTACAAAGAGCATCTTTATACCGACAGAGAGCCAACAGACTTGAATTTTATCGGTTACGTCCCGATTATACTTTGATTTCAAGGGTTGAACCATATACTTTTTGTCACCCCCATCTCGTCATTTTGAGGCTACAACTAATTTGCAAGGAGTTTCTTGGAGAGGGTCTTTAAATATCTTATTTTGTAGACTATGTAAATGAAAAACAAACTTGTTATTGTTGGCCGGATTCACAGATTGTAGCCATCCGATTCACTCAATGTTAAGACTTGATTTTGCCATATTCTACATGAAGTTTGTCGTATAGTAAGTTGTGATTTTGGTGTTCATTGGCATCACCGCACTTTCGGGATCAAGCTAATACAATGTGGAGTAGTTGCTTTTTTCTATGAAAGT
Organism: Beta lomatogona; assembly: GCA_947646795.1. Classification (NCBI taxonomy): domain Eukaryota; kingdom Viridiplantae; phylum Streptophyta; class Magnoliopsida; order Caryophyllales; family Amaranthaceae; genus Beta; species Beta lomatogona. The sequence goes on along the minus strand of CANSNZ010001258.1, from coordinate 377,794 downwards.
CTTGAGAAGAACTATCTTTTTCTTTTTCATACTCCGTTCATTCCTAAAAGATTGACTCGTGTCCTTTTTACTTTGTTCCCAACGATTGTACCATTTCCTATTTAGGTGACATGGTCTCCACAATTTCTCTCTACTTTTTTTTCATACCCCACACACTTAAAAAACTACCTATCCAATCATCACAATTCACAACTCTTAATAAAGTATCAACATGGATATGGGGCATCATATTTTTGTAATATGATGAAAATACTGAATAAGGGAAGAATATGGTAAAGATTAAGGATTTTCTTCTATTTTTGTAGAAACTAAAAGACATTTACGAGAATATGCTAAACTTGGAAACTAATTAACCAGGTAACCCTAACTTCACGTAAATAAAATTTATTTCTCGAACCCTTGGATTAATACACTTGTATGTGAGTTTGGGCATCATATTTCCTATTAATGAAACAAAGAAGACATATAATTGAAAAGCATGTCTCTTGTCCGAAAAATGATTTTGGTCTGTTTGACTTTATCTGCCTTGTTTAGTCCTCGGGAAGGTATCAAAGGTGAATCAATCCCATCTTATTAAATGTGGGGCTTTAAGGATATTGGAGTAAGCCGAGATGGTGTTACAACTTAAAGTTACAAATGGATTCTCTTTTCCTTGCCCCATTAGCAAGTTCCTAGAAAGAGCAAATTGTTTTATGTTACTTGAAATCAAACTAGATAATCAACTATAAAGTAACTCAAAAAACAATTTTGGGTTTTCTTTTATAAATGGGTTATTTCATCATTTCTTTTTAGAAGAATGAGGTTTTGTTCTAGATCTGGCTTTCTTTTATGATATTTCACGTTTTAGAGTCTTGTGAATTTTGAATTTTAAGAGGATAATTCGCATAAGAAATGTGAAAAGCTTTTATTCAAAAAAACGGGAGGAGATTTAATGGTAAATTTAGAATGGACTAATTAAATGTTCCCGATTTTGAAATGCTTTTACTTCGGTAATTCTTTATATTTAACTTTTGTATTTGTCATGTTAATCTTTTTCATTTTGTAGTTAGCGTTCTCATATAAGGCTCGCAATTTCCAATTGAAGGCTTAAAGCATATAAAGATATTGATGTTTTTACCCTCTCGAAATAACAAACATATATGAATATAATGTTGAGTATACTTTTGGCTTTCTACCATCGCCGCCGTTGTCGACCGCGAGCGTTAGCGAAGAGAGAAAAAATCAAAATCACAAATTAAAATTAAAAATTAAAAATCAATTCATAGTTACTTTTGGTTGTTGTTGTTGTTGTTGATTTGATTGATTAATCGTGATTTTTAGGTGTGACGTGGACGGAAGATGAACATATCCTGTTTTTGCTTGGATTGGAAGAAGTAGGAAAAGGAGATTGGCGAGGAATTTCTAAAACTTCGTCAAAACACGAACGCCAACTCAAGTTGATTCGGTATAATCTCATTCAATCATCTTTGAAATCCAAATCAAAATTACTATAGATTGAAGTATTATTCGGATTACTAAAAATCTTGGTATCTTTCTCTTTCGTCCTTCTAGCCTCGTTTCATTTTCCCACTTATTATGAGCTCCAAATTCTTTTTCTTGAATTTGTTTAAACTGTGCTGTTATTTTCTTCTTCATCTATAAATATACATAGGTTCCCTACAAAAAAAAATATATATATATATATATATATATACATAGGTCCGCAAACTTGTTCATTGTTTTTTCATCCCTTTCTTCCTTTATCAAAATATGGGTAATGATTATTTTGGTTTAAATAAGACACAAGAACCTGCAAACTCGAATTTGGGGGCTTTCAAGAAATATATAATTCTCAAGCATTAGAGGATGCATACAAAAGTTGGCTTAGCCCTCAATCATGTAAGAGAACCGTGTTGTATTTATATTTCTCCTACAAGTTCATGTTGTTTGAGTTACTTCTCATTTTAGAAGTGTGTTTTTGTTTGTATGCTATAATTGTAGAAATAATTCCCAGCCCACGCCGTAACTCCGCATCGGAAGTCCAGGAGACGGGGTTAAGCATTGGGATAACGTTTAACGAGCCTCATGGCTCATAGAGTGGCACCTCAAGGCTATGATATAGGCATCTTCGTCTCCAAGGCGGTCTCCATAGTCCATCCTCCTTTACCGCTTTAGTGGCGGGAACTCTACTACTCGAGCCTTACATTGGTGCCCGCCACTTGCTTCTCGCTCATGCTACCGCTATCAATATTTACAAGACAAAATACCAGGTTAATGTACTTGGCTCTCACTTACCTCTACTACATTGTAAACCGTAATTTGATCCTTGATTAAAAGATTAACTATACACTCTCGCTGTCCTTAGTTAGTTTCGTCCTTGCTGCGTAGCTTCAAAGTAATCGATGCAACCATGATATGTAGGGATCACAAGTGAAGATATTAATGATCAAAGACGTGTCTAATAAAAAGATACTTCTACGGAATTATGCAATATTCTCTTTTTGTTTTGTATTTGAAAACTATGCCAATATCCGAAGTAATATGTATTATATTGGATCCGCTTTAAGCATTTCGAGAGTATAATATGAAGATTTTAGTAACATATATAGGCTACTCGCTTCAAATTAACTTATGTCGAAAAAATTAAGTTCAAATTAATTCAAATAAACGCCGCCGCTCGTCGGATATCAACTAATAAGAAGTTAAATGATGTATCTCAAAGTTCGATTAGTTAAGTTTTGAGGCTATAAACTTAATTATCTCGGTCTTCATAGTTCATTGTTGTAATATTGGCGAAGAAAACAACATGGATCAATTGGAGCAAGCATTTGATGTAATGTGGTACGCACCCGCAACAAACACACCGGATTGCATTAAAGCAGCTCGCAGAGCCCAAGATTTTCAGCTTGGTTGGTATAACCGATAACTTTATGAAGTACATCTATTATATATACTGATTGAAACTATGCCAAATCTAAAGAAATGAGTTGACTAAGAAGCGCAATAAATTGTTAGGTTTCTCGATACAACGATGTTGGGGGACTATCCGATCGTTTGCCAAACTTTTATGCAAAAAGATCGCCTCTTGTGAATGAGTCTCTGGGACAAATGTCTCTACCGATATACACCATTATAAGCCTGGTCTTAGACAATTGTAAACGAAATAGGTGGAAGCACTCACTTTATGAAGTGGCACCCTTTTCTTATTGTTTGACTTAGCTTTAATAATCAGCACAAGGCAAGCATGGAGTAGGACTTCGTGAAGGTAAGTTAGGAAGTCTAAGGAGTAATAAGCTACAATTGTTCTTTTTTGGGTAAAGTGCGGAGTGCCACTTTGTGAGGGGGGTTCATTTTTTCCCCCATGTACTCTCGAGTTATGTTCCTTTTGTTTTGTGGGTTATGTCATGAGTAATATGAGCAGGAATGGTTAGCTCTCCTTTTGTAGAGTAGAGTGAGATGGAGAAAGGAGGAAGAATCAAGATGGGATAATGCTAAAAGGGAGAAGGAGAGCGATATGAGGATGAAGATGAGAGAAGGGGAGGGACTAAGAGATGGTCATAACTTAGACTATATTTAAGTGCAAATAAGAAAGATATAAAAAAGCCATATAATTAAAGTGTGATACATATAGAGTGAAAGAGAAGGCACGGGTGAAGATGAGAAATTGAGATAAGAGGGAGCAAGAGGTGAGAGCCTAAAGATACTCTTTTAGAGTAATCAAGAATGAGGAAACAAAAAACACTTCTAAGAGATTTCTAAAAATTCAAACGAGGAGAAGGACAAAAAGGGAAAGGAAAAGAGAGAGGCGGAGAAAGTTGTATTTGACGTTATATAATCCATACCCATTAAGAACGGTGATTCATCAAGCCTAACCCAGTTTGCAACACAAGGTCGGGTAATCGTACTCTGATGCTAGAAAATCATCAAGGTTGAGCCACTATCGGAGGAAGAAAGTTGGCAGTTGTTTCACCTTCACCATAGCATTTCAAAAATGGTTTCTTAGATCCCAAAGAAGTGTCCTCTCGTTAGGAAGCTTCTCTATAATGATTAATGAGTGGGCAAGGGTGTGTTCCACTTGCTATCAACGTGTTGGCCAACAACAGTAGAGGGGGATGGTTACTCCTTCTATGGGACCCGAAGCTTGGCGCGAAGAGCTTGAACCACCATTAAACAATCACATTCCACCATAACATGAGACGCCCCACGTTCCTTCACCATTCGAACGCCTAGTAAGCCTTTCGCTTCACCCATGCTTGTGGGGACGGTGTGATATGTTGTTCTAGATAGCAGAGCCTACCGGAAGATCTGATGTAATTTTTTTTATAAGAAAGATCCGATGTAAATTAGCATTATATCTCCCGTATGTATTGGATGCTTTATGTGAAGAAACTTTTCGAAAGGTTCATATCTTAAACAACTTGCGCACTCATTAAATCATTATACCAAGGATTCATATTTATTGCAACTTTTGTTAAGCTTCTCAATATTAATTGAATATCTTTTTCTTTTGCATCTACTACTGCATCGCTAGCAATCATTTGTATGTTGATGTAGTCGATTTTTTGACTTTCTTTAACCTTTCTACTTAAAATTTACTTTTTCCTTTCTGCATTTACCAAAAAAACAGTTTTTGAGGATAATACATTAAGTAACAATTTGATAATTTATGGGGTTAAGGTTAGTCGGATTGTTTGAAAAGCTTATATGACATTGAAGATATATTATTCTTTAGGAACATATCCACTTGTACACATGCCACAGGTACACATGCCACAGGTTTCCTCACCTTCTAGATTTTCTTACCATTTGATTATAATTTATGGATTTCCACAACGAGTATATATTTACCAAGAAGCTGGTGATGCAACCGGCTTCGAGTTATTCCGAATTAGCTCTAGGGACACAAGAACTTCATACGAAGGCTTGACCATCCTCGTAGACTAAGTGTTTGTTCTCTTCGGCATAAAACAAATGAATTGAATTGAACCGAACCGAATTGAACTGAACCGAACCGAGATGTACATAAGATCATTCTAAAACTTTAATACACATTAACATTATAGCAATCAAAACATATTTACCAAAGGCAAGTGGGTTACATATTTGTTCCCATACCCCATATCAGGTAGAATCCCGTACCCATATAAAAGTGAGGACAACGGGTAGGAGAGTGTGAGGTTATCACCCTATGTGATAGAATTATGTATAACATATTGGGGGTTGTGGGGAAACCTCACTACCTCAGTATACTTTCTTTTAAAGAAGGTTTATATCTTAGTTTAATAATGTATGTCTATTGATTTTTCTCACATTTCACATGAATGTTCTACACGGTATGTTTTATGGGATTGTGTTATAGATTAATTTACACACAAAAGTACGTAAGGGGGAAGGAGGTGTAATAGTACTTTTATATGTATATTAAACTTTTTCATCATGTTTTTTTTGGTCTAACATCCTTCATGTAGAAAGTGGGATGTGTCATTACAAAGTTAGAAGAGACAAGTAGAAAGTACCTTGAAAGCAAAAATGAGAGAAAGAGAGCAAATTGATTATGTTATTAATAATTTTTTATGATCAAGCAATGACCACAATCCAAAATTCATTTTTGATCATATGATAGATTGTTTTCCGGTAAACTACACCGATTTGAACCATGACAAAAAACACAAACAAATAACCGTCAAAATTACAATATCTTAGAGAAATAAGAGTTGCAATTGAAATAGTTTGTTGTACTTGGAGTTGTTAAACTAAAGCAATATCTCCGGTCGATAAGGAGGTGTAATAAAAATTGTTGAAACGTATATCGACCATATAATGATAGGTTTTCTTCCCTTTAATATTCTCGAAACAAGTACTCGGACGGGATGCTAATCTCCCAAGTTGAAAAGCTTATCTTAAAGAGAAATCATTGAAGTTTGAAAAGTATGTTGTTATTCTCTTCACATACAAAGTTAAGATATGATGGAGAGAGAGAGAGAGGGAGAGAGGGGGAGGGGGAGAGGGATAGAGAAAAAGAGAGGGGGAGAGAGAGTAGAGAGAGATAGAAAGGGAGAGATGAGAGAGGGAGAGTAGAGAGAGGAGAGAGGGGAGAGAGAGAGGGGGAGGAGGAGGGAGAGGGAGGGAGGGAGGGGAGGAAGCGGCGAGCAAAGCTAGCGAGAGAGAGGGAGAGAGGGGGAGGGAGAGAGAGGGGGAGGGAGGGGAAATGGAGATGGAGAGGGGGGGGGGGGAGAGGGGAGAGAGAGAGAGAGTGGAGGAGCAGGGAGCGGGAGGGAGGGAAGGGAGGGTGGGGGAAGTTAAATGCTTTACTTCCTGTGGTTTTAGTGACATAATGTAACTTTAGTAAGTGCACACAAACATATATGAATATAATGTTGAGTATACTTTTGGCTTTCTAAATATAATTAATTGACTTTTTGCAATTCAAATTGAAACAGATATTATGGTTTGAGCGGAAACGCAAAACAACTATATCGAGTGAAGCATAATAGCATTTTAGGTGTATTAATCATAGAACATAGTGCAAAGCAAATCACCGTAAAATTAATTCTAATGTTCTAATATTTCCTTATGTGCAACTTTTAAGCCCGAATGTACTTGTTGTAATCGATAAATATTTTCGTATCAATATAATAGATGGCGTGATCATAAAAAGCAGTTTGTACACGAATTATGAAAAGGTATAGGAGTAACAGAGACATAATGTGTAGTTATGGCGATCGAGTTGAACATGATTGAAGGGAAAAAGATGATGGAAATTGAATGAAAATCATTATTCATAGAGACGACCGGTGCATAAATGCTAACAAGGTCTCTTATGATCATTATAATATAAGACTTAAGAGCTAGCATATGGGGATTTGTTTCTTATAGCTAGACTAATGCTACTTTCACGTTGGTGATCCAAACTCGCTACTACTCTATTTCGTGATTATTTAGATGTTCTTGGCATGGTTATCTACATTGAAGAACATTTACGAACCATTCTAACAGTCGACAACCTAGACACGTGAAAATTTGGTCCGTGAAATTGGCATAATTTTACCCCTTGGAGTTAATTGTCGTATCTTATGGACCAATGTCTTTCGGCTACTATGTTAAGTTCTTGTAATATATATATACACCAAGGGCATTTTAGAGCTAATGCAATCTACTTAGCTTATGTTCTTAACTACCAAGTTATCGCCTTTGTTATCCTGGAAATGGATTATGCTAATGCTCAACATTTAGTTGTCTGGCAATTATTTTTTGCTACCTTAGGGGGCCGCGATGAAAGCGCATGGACCAACAACTAGTTATATAAGCGAGGCGGAGCCACGGATTAGTCATGATGGGTCACGTGACCCACCATTATCCGAGAAAAAAATGAAGTTCTAGTTTTTTTTTTTTTTTTTTTTGAAGAAAAACTCAGAATTTCTAGCTTTTGATATGTCAAACCGCAAGGAAGTAGAGAAAACACAGATTGGTGCCATAATCGATTATTGGAAGACAGTGGGAATGAGAAATGAGGAAAAAAAAAATTGCCATAGTTTTGACTTTTGATTTGAGTTTTGGCCTTACGAAAAGCAAGAGAGAGAAAGAAGAAGAAGTGGCAGGGCTTTTTTGGAAGAGAGAGAAGGACAACTTAAATGGATGGGGCGTCATGGGGTGGGGCGCGGGTGGGGGGGTAATTTTTGTTTTTTTTTTTTTGTTCTTTCTTTTGCTCTTTTTTTGTGTTTCTTTTGCTCTTTTTCTTTTTTTTTTGTACTCTATTTAGTAGTAGGTTTCTTAAAAGTGATCGTATTCTAATTACTAGATCAAATAAAGAGTAGAAAAACTTTTTCATGTCAAAAAAAAGAAAAAGAGTAGAGTTACTTTTTAAATGTTGACTTTTTGTGGGGAAAGGCTAGGCTTTTTTTTATACAAGAGGTTATTGAATGATAATATTAGCCTTCCCTCCGATTAATGTTTATTTATTTGCAATATTATGACACATTTTGGTAGTAGGCTTTTTTTATTTATTTGATAACAAAAGGGATGAAACATTTGATTCATATAATGTTTAGGATCTTTTTAATCTTTTATAGACTTCCTCCCTTTTTCTTTTTATTTGCAATATTATGACACAAGAATTTAGAAAAGAAAATAAAAAATGACAAATATGACCCGACTCCCACCGATTAGGAGAAAGAAAGAGAGAATATATCGCAAAAATTCAATATTGCAAGTATTATGCAACTTTTTAAAACGAAAAATGTTGCAAGTAAAAAAAACAAAAAAGTAATGACTAAAGGAATTTCTTTTTTGGGAACAGATTTAAGAAATGATCTTGTTATATGATATTTAGTACAAAAATTTAATAGCACTTGAAAAAACTTATTAAAAAAATCACGACATGTGAATTGCGATGCGGATATATCGTCAACTTCTCCGTTCCGATTGCGCTACCATTCATGCGACCGCAATGGAAACCACATTTTCAAATCATGGTAGTGACCCACCATCCAGTAAAACTCTGGATCCGCCACCTTGTATATAAGTATTAGAAGTATCCAAAGAAGGTTTATGAAAGTTAAAGGTTTTGAATGTTTTATTAAATAAAGTGTTTAATAAAATAAAGTGTTTAATATTCCGATATACATGTATCGAAGTATTTTTACTGACACGCTTTTTTTTTTGTTTTGTTTTATGGCTTTGTCCCCGTGATCACCCTATTTTGGCGAGCAGGGAATTCTGACGTTGATATGATGCATACTTCATATGGGGGAGCTAGGAGGAGGAATCATAAATAGTCAAAGAGTTGTTATTTTATTTTCTTTTTTTTTATTATTGTCGTCATAGTATGATGTACAAGAAAGTTTATATATATTAAAATAAAGAGGAGTTATCTAAGTTATTTCCGCTGCATTAGTTTAAAGTTCAGGTTAGTAGTTAGTATTAAAGCCTTTAACGTTATCACGTGGGTGTAATACTCCCAAGTTTCTCAAGGAGTTTTATATTAAAATATGTTTTCCAAAAGAGAGAGAGAAATTTGGGGGTGTTACAATAGTGCTTGTTCTTTTTTACACGGTCTCCAAAATTGAACTTTGACCTTCTCGATATTTTCAATTCCTTATTAATAAAAATTATTAAAAGTTAATATTGTGAAACTACACGTTGAGGTGAATCTAACAAGATCGCACATGAGTATGTTTATATATATATATATATATATATATATTAATGAGAATATTGAGTTAAATATTTTAAAGTTTGACCTCGAGAGAGAAACAAGAACTATATTATGGAACGGAGGAGTAGGTGTTGGATGAAGAAAGAAGAAAACGATGAACTTGGTGGGAGTTTGAAAGTGTTGTTTTATTGATTGACGATTTTGGGTTGTCGAGATTAAAATTTCATCTTTACTCGTGTGTTTAGTTGTGTTGGTGGTAAGAAGAAGGAGTCGAAGAGGATAGAGAAGGAAGAAAAAGAATATCATACATTCTATCATTTTAATTTTACCATGGAAGAGGATAGAGAAGGAAGGAGGAGGATAAAAGGGGTTTAATGGCTAATCAATATATTTGGTTTAATTACTTAACGAAATCAAACGTCCGTTAGTAGTAGTGGTATTCTGATGTATACATTTGAAAAGATCAGGTGTATATGGTGAATTTTGAAAAGTGTTAAGGATATATGGTGAATAGAAAAAATTCTCGGAGACATATGGTGACCTATAAATCTATATAAATGTGGAGGAAGTCGCGGAGTCTAACTATGAGACCCGGAGCTTCGATTTGGTTATAATTTATAATTGGGTGAGGGAGAAGTGGACTTAGGGGTGTTCGCGGTTTGGGATGTAACCCAACCCAACCGCAAATATACGGTTTGACATTTTCCCAATCCAAACCGCACCGCTCTTTTACCCAAACCAACCCAAACCGAACCGCACTAAACGGTTTGGTTTGCGGTTTAACTATTTTTTTCCTCCGAGACATTAATTTTGTAAACTAGGAGTAAAAAAAAAATTGGCCAATAAATATAAAGAGTCCAAATAAATATGAAGTTGACTTTATAATTAAATATAAATAATAATTTATCAAAAGTGTCCAAGTTCTTTACCTCAAACCTCTTTTTTCGCTTGTATGCCTACTTGTCAAGTGTATTTAAAAAAAACTCAAAATAGATAATAAAAATTTTAAAAAATCATATAAAATTGCGGTTTACGGTGCAGTTTCGGTTTACAAAAATTAATACCCAACCCAAACCGCAGTTTGCTTGAAATCATAACCCAAACCACAAACCAACCCAAACCGCGAAAAAACGGTTTGGGTTGCGGTTTGGTGTGGTCCAGACCGCACTTTGAACTGCCCTAGAAGTGGTAGCTCAGTGGAGTACAACCCGAATTTCAGGGAATTACCTAGGGTTCAAATCCTAATCCCAACAATATAATTGAGCATTCAATTGTGGTGGCAGCCTTTAGGCATGTTGTCTTCTGGGCTGTTAAGTCTTCTACCCAATCTCTAAACTAGTGTGCCCTACAGGCTAGTAGTCGAGCAGAGATTGATGTTCGAACCAATTATCTTTAAAGAAAATTATAATAGGTACCAAACAACACATAAACCCTACCCAAATTTCTCCTCCCAAAAACACCCCAACTACCAGAAAGGCAGAAACATGTTTCCACAAGAAATTATTGTCGAAATATGCTCCCGATTACCTGCGAAATCAGTCGGAAGATTTCGTATCTATACATGATCATATCAAGACCAAGGACCCATGTGGTTTAATGGTATAGTTTCCTATCTCCCACATGGGAGACCATGATGAGCATTATAGTCCCGAATGAACTCATAGTTCAAAAATTTTGAACTTGGTAAATTTTCTTTATATACTTGTATGTTCTATAGGAAAAAAGTTTGTACCTAGATCATATAGTAAATTATACTACCTCTTTTTTTTAAGTTACAACCTTTGATTATTTTAATACACTTATGAAAAAGGCAAATGTTACCTCTTAAAAAAAATCGAGGTAGTATATTGATCCCGGGACCATAATAATATTTGCATCGTTTGGAGGGTTGTTGTGAAATGGGTGGATAGGGGAAGCCCCTGATACAGGAGCAGAAAAGATTATTTGGGTTTAAAAGCCCAACTAAAGGGGGTAAAAAAAAAAAAAAAAAAAAAAAAAGAGTCTTCGACTGAGCCTAGATCAAATCTGGCTTCTGACTTCTCTCTCTGATCCAAACATCTCTGTGTGCATTGACTTCGAAATATCTGTGCTGATCAATTGTATGTTCCTGAAGTTGAGGTATGTTTCTTACAAATTCAAACTACCAAATTGGTAGAATAAACATCCATATTTAAATTCCTTTCTTGGTTATTGTTGAATTTGTTTGATTAAATACTTATGTGCTATGTAAACCTTTCCAATATCTTGTTGTAGTTGATGAAGTAAGTGCAAAATCTGTGCTGACTTTGAAATGTGGTAATGCTATGTGGCATGTTGCAGATTACACTAAATTTCTCATGGACCCACCAAAACATATGAAGGTGCTTCATCAAGAGATCATAGTTGACATACTTACCCGGCTACCGGCGAAATCCATTGGACGATCCCGGTGCGTGTCAAAGACATGGAAATCTCTTCTTTCTGAACCTCACTTCATCAAAACCCAACTCAACCGTACAAAACACCTCCCAAGAGAAGAAGAATCACTCATCCTGTTTTCTGATGAATCTCAGTCCTTGTATTCTACCCAGTTGAAGAATGCTGACTCCCTGTCAGAGGAAATTACCGCTTCTGCTAGCAAGTTTTGTTTAGATGATCATCGCTTTGATTCGGAGACTTTTTATAGGAACATGGCTTCTTGTGATGGGTTGATATTAGTTATGGATGAGGAAGACAAGTTGGTGTTAATAAATCCAACTACTAAACAGACTAAGGTATTGCCCTGCTCACCTTATGCTCTTGATCCTGGTACTAGTTTCACCATGTATGGACTTGGGTATGATTCGGTTAGCGATGATTATAAAGTTGTTACCATTTCTTATCATAACGATGTTATTGTCCTTGCTCTTGAGGACGCTGATAATACTGACGATGAGACTGACTGTACTGAGATGTTTGTAAATGTTTACTCTGTTGGACATGGTAATTGGAAGCGCGCTGAGCGTTCTCCTTATGATCATGCTGTTGGTCATCATGCTTCAGGGGTTTATGTTGATGGCTATATCTATTGGCTAGCTAGTAGCAGCTCAGTTTTCTCGTCTGTTATCGCGGCATTTGATTTAGAGGAGGAGGAGTTTTATGTGGTGCCACCCCCAAGTTCAGTTGATTATCAGAAATTCGTGTTTTATCAACTTGTGGCTCTCGATGGGTGCCTTTGTATGTTTTCTCCAACTAGTGATAGTGAGATTGATTTTTGGGTGATGAAAGACAATGGTGTCGAAGAGTATTGGACTAAAGTCACGATCATTAACCCTGAAAAGTCACAGTTTAGGCCTCTATGTATGTTGGGGAAGGAACAATTGGTGATGATGCAAGATGAGGATACAGTTGCTGAGAAATTCGTCATGTACAATATGGAAGAAGGTACTTTTAAGGATATTGTGGTTCATGGCATTGCGGATCAATTTTCTATTGGAGGGACATTCATAGAGAGTCTTGTTTCGCCTCATTGCAGTAATAAAGATACAAGTGAAGGTTAAGTTATCACTACTTAGAAAATGCACTGGCGAGTTTTTAAGATACTCCCTTCGTTTTTAAAAAGAGAAATATTTACTTTTTAGAGATCAAATTTCACAAACTTTGACTATATTCTGTTCCTGATACTTCATATAATGTTATATTGTATTTCAAATTAACTTTTTGCTAAGTATATTTTCTACTTATATGTACCACTATCAAAATAAACTAACGGTAAAAAAAAGCATCAGAAACTGTAAAAGAGCAAATGTTTCACTCTTTTATAATGAGGGAGTTTATTTCTTGCTTAAGTCTTCATTTTCTTTGGCACGGTTGTGGAACTTCTTGTGGCTAAATTTTCTTGCAGTCAAGTGGCTGCTTGATGTTGGCTAGCTTCCATGTATGTGTACTATGTTTTTCCAAGCACGCCTGCGTGGCTGTGTAGTTGTTATTTCTTTTAATCAATACTCCATTATGCTGGTAAGGGTCAGCTCAAGTGTATTGTTGCCACACTTTTTCATATGACTTTAATCTCAAAGGGTTATGGACAGAGTTGTATTCTTATGCATATCAATATGTATATACTCCATCTAAGACATGACCATCATCCATGCCTAAATTGGATATGGACTTACTACGGGGATATGTATGTTTATTTTTGCATTTGTTACTTTCTATTTTATTTTTTATTCATTCTACTATTAATTAATTATGTTTTGGTCATAATATTACGGTGCACTATTTTAATATAATTAGTTTTTGGGCTCAGACGATGCTCCCATATATTTGTTGTCACATTTTAGTAGTTCAAGACAACTAATATCATTTGTGTCTATTAGGCTATTTATAAGCCGTTCGTTTGGCTTGTCTTTATGTTTAGGCAATGGTAATTGCATTGGTTATTTTCTGTATACAATGCCTCAAGCAACCATATGGTATATTGTTATGCTCATAATTTTTCATATGACTCCACTTTGTAATACTCCATGTTATTTTGATTTATTACATTTCATTAGTTCAAGACACTAAATGTCTTTATGTTTCTATAAAACCAATTTTCTCGGTTATGTCGTAGTTTGTGTTTATGTTTAAGTTTTTTTCTTCCCTATGAAAGTCGTACTTATAATGATGTGTTTTATGTGTAAAAAGTTCCTTTATGAAACATTTTATCAAATGTCTCCTTGGACAAATGTCTCCTTGAACCTTTTAGAACATTTGAAATTTCATCAAGTTGTAGTTCTTAAATTAGTTTTTATATCCATGAAGTTTTATCAAGTTGTAGTTCTTAAATTAGTTTTTATATCCTGAACTATGTTTTATTTTCCAAAAAAGTCTTAGAAGGACATGGAATTCAATCTTCTAGATTCATTCAAATTATTACAAATTTGTTTCTTCATTTTTTTTCAAATTAAACCGATTTCAATACTAAAAGTGAAGTATTGAAAGTATTGAATTTAAGAGCAGTTGGTGTTAGCCTAGTAGTGTAGGCATCACCTCTGATCCCACGACCTCCGTTCCCATGGATCATGAGATCGAGTCTCACTCTCACCCTTAGCAATGTTGGATATCCCCTTTATTCCACCCCTACATGCTAGGGTTTCTCCTTATCTTAAAAAAAAAACAGTAAGATTTATTGGTAGTAGTATATGCATATATTTTATTGCCTACGCGGGATGAGTGCGTATTTAACTACTTCATTGTAAAGGGTTTTTAGTTTTAAAAATGAAGTCGCCAACAAGTCTTTAAAGGAAGACTCATAAATCTAATTGGATATTGGAAAACTATATGGGCAATTTAGGGACTTATCCAATGTTGATTTCCCCTTGATGACTTCATGATTGGTCAATGAACCAAAGATCGAGTTCGGGAATCGAGGGTGATGATACGAATATGATTAGGAATCAAATTCACCCATTGTTGGCCTCTACATAATACGATTCATGTCTAGTTTTATGCATAAACAACCAATTATATGTTTAAATATTCTAAAAAATTAATCTAGGTTGGATCATGAAACACAAAAATGATGTGTTATTTATGCAATCAAATTACAGGGATCCCAAACCAATAGTCCAAATTATCTACTTAGGCGTTAGAACATATATTTAGTCTTATAAAAAGAGTGTGCAAGAAATGTAGGTGCAAGAAATGTAGGTGCAAGAAATGTCATTTGTGATTTGACAATTATTTGGAATATTGTCAATGTAAAATTTTGAACCCTCAATGCTTCTTGTATCAAGATCAATGATGATGTTATAAGTTTGTGATGATATATATAGATGACTTAATTTCTTTCTTTTTACTGAAATGTCGTATTGAAAATGACCAAAGTATTTTAGTAGGAGGTTTAAGAACACCGTGACCTCTTACTCCGAATAGCATCATCTTATTACTAAGCTACATATCTTTCTATAGAACCACATCAAATTCCAACTACTAAATAACTTGTTATCTTTTTATTAACACAGTTAAAAAAATAACGCAAGGCATCTCTTGAGCCAAATGCTAGTTTCACTTAATTATTACTCCCTCCGTCTATCAGTCCATCACTCAAAGTGCAAAGCTTAGATAGTGCACACGCTAGTACATGTAGAGCGTGGTGCGCATACGTATACCTGGATAACAAGCTTAAATGTACATGGATAATGCTCAAATGAACACATATACATGGACATCAAACCAAAATGAATATATATACATCTCTCGTTGGTATATGTTCACGCAGACGGTCTTTGTATTCATAATCTAATCATTTATGTTCACCGCAGCATACGGTTCTCATCCTACGATGTATGTATGTACTAATTTAGGCTCAAAGTGAAACCAAAAATTCCCGATGGTTGTCATTAAAAAAAAATAACGAGGTAATTTAGGTAGAACCCAAATTTTTTTGGCGGCTCCACTTCTACCTAAACACACCCCTAAGCAAATGTAAGTTCTTCCTAAAGCTGAGCTTTTCTTACAGTGCTGAGAGTCCCCAGTATATAGAACACCAGTACACCACCATCCATGTATGCTACTTCTTCCTTGCCTATTATTTTTTGTATATATTCTTGTATTAATTTGTTATGATTGTGCTATTTAAACCTTCTCAATTTTCCAATTTCCATTGTTTTCCTGCAGTTTTAAATATATATTATACATTGTGAACTTAGTATCAATTGCTGAAGTATCCGCAAATCTGGAACTGAAATGAAGTAATGTTATACTAATGTTGCAGATATCAATAATTTCTTAATGAAGATGCTTCATCAAGAGATCATAGTTGATATACTAACCCGATTACCGGCGAAATCCATCGGACGATTCCGGTGCGTATCGAAACCATGGAAATCACTTCTTTCGCAACCACATTTCATTGAAACTCATCTCAACCGAAGCAAACACGACTTAAGAGAAGAATCACTCATTCTGTTTTGTGATGAATCTCAGTCCATGTACTCTATTCAGTTGAATAACAAGAATGCACACCATGTGTTCGACAAAATTACGACTACTGTTACAAAGCTGTGTTTTTACGATCATCACAACTTTGCTTCGACGACTTTCGCTAGGAATATGGCGTCTTGTGATGGGTTGATATTGGTTAGGGATGAGGAAGACAAGTTGGTGTTGGTGAATCCGACTACGAGGGAGGTTAAGGAATTGCCCTGCTCTCCTTATGCTCTTGATCCTGGTGCTAGTTTTACTATGTATGGACTTGGGTATGATTCTGTTAGCGATGATTATAAGGTTGTTACGATTTCGTATTATGATACTGATAATGAGCATGAGTCTGATTGTACTGAGATGTTTGTTAATGTTTATTCTGTTAGACATGGTAGTTGGAAGCGCGCTCAGAGTTCTCCTTATGATCATGCTGTTGGTCATCTTGCTGCAGGGGTTTGTGTTGATGGGTTTATTTATTGGTTAGCTAGTCGGACTTCAGATTATTCGTCTGTTATTGCGGCATTTGATTTAGGGGAGGAGAAGTTTCGCGAGATGCCACCCCCGAGTTTGGTTGATAGGGAGAAGTTTGTGCTTAATCATCTTGTGGCACTTGGAGGGTGCCTTTGTATGTTCTCTTCGAGTGGGACGTGTGAGACTGATTTTTGGGTTATGAAACAATGTGGTGTCGCGGAGTCTTGGACTAAAATCACGATCATTAACGCTGAGGAGTCGGAGCTTAGGCCTATATGTTTGTTGGGGAAGGAACAAGTGGTGCTGGTGAAAGATGAGGAGACAGCTGATGAGAGACTGGTGATGTACAATTTCGAAGAAGGAATTTTTAAGGATATTGTAGTTCATGGCATATCAGATCAGTTTTGTGTTGGAGGGTCCTTCATAGAGACCCTTGTTTCGCCTCATTGCAGTAACAGAGATATCAAAGAATGTTAAGTTTTCCCTTCTAGGGAGTGTATCGCAGGTTTGAAGGATATTCTCTCGGTCTTTTTAAGAGAGCAACATTTATTTTTTCTTATATCAAATTTCACGAACATGACCATACTTTTTTTTTCTAATAATTGAAATGTAAGTGTATCACGTATGATCTTGTTATAGTATTTGTTCTAATGTATCTCTATCTACACTTTATGTTCTTAAGATAGTTGGTGACATGTTCCTACGTATTTAAACTTTTAAGACAGTGGTATACTTTGTTGGTTCAAGATCCATATACTTTGTTAAATGAGTAGATAGTAGAGTAAATCAGAAAGCTTATTACTTTTTAGCTACTCTTTTTCTTTTTTTTGGAGCCCCTTTCTGGAACCCGTGGTAAGATGAATTTCCTCCTGGCCGCCCTCGCACGGGACCACTCACCTGTAGGCCCCAACAAGCCCCAACCCCCCTCTCCCCCAAACAATATTGATTTATTTTGCTTCTACCAAGATTTGAACCTTAGTCTCCCATATGGGAGATAGGAAGCCATACCGTTAAACCTAAGGGTCCTTGGGATACTTTTTAGCTACTTACTATATTCTAATTTGCTTATATTTGAATGCAATACTGCCAAATCTACATCTTTATGTGTTATCACTTCATCACACAACAATTTTCAATATTCAGCTAATAGGCTAGAAAGAAGGTGGATTCTAAGGTCTTCCATAGTAAAATAAAATACAAAATTGATAATCAATTCTCAAACAAGCCATTTTAGTAGATAACTTTGGGTCAAAATCAACTAGCTAGTGCAGAAACCCTTCAAAAAAAAAAAAGCCAAGTACAACATGGTAGTACTCGAAGACAAGCTCCCGTCACATGTGAAGAAGGGTTGTAGTCGTAGAAGGGGAAGTTCTAACAATCAAAACCGATGTTGGTTGGGGACAAGAAAAGAAAGGAGTTGATCTCTTCATCATGTCTATACTTTTGTTGAAGGAAAAAGTTGTCACTTAGGTATTAATTGTCATATTTGTAGTACAAAGTCTAGTAATGGTGTCTCTAATAATGTTTTGCTTTGTAATAATTATTGTGTTTCTAGTCTTGTAACCCACAAAATGACCTTAGGTCATGAGTAGTACGTTTTGTGTTGCTTGAATATAGTTGCTGCAAAAAAAAAAAAAAAAAAAACTAGTAGTAATCTTTCGGAGTAGCCAATCAACAACATGAGCACCAAAAGTCAGATGGCTGGACATTACTTGCATGACTGCACCTTGCAGCATTCAATATATTCGACATCAAATCCATAAACTCATACATCTCATTTTAAATTCGTGTAATTTATCGGGTATATATTTAATATAAATAGTCCAAATATGTATATATCTTTATATATAGTTGTAGTAAATCTACTCTTTGTAAGTGTAACTTGTTAGGGAGATTGAGGTGGTGGAGTAGTGGCGATCTCTTCACACTTCATATTCCCGAGTTCTTGGGATCAAACCTCATGGGACTCATTTGAGGATTTCCCTTTATCCCCTCTCAAGTGAGTAGGTAATACCTCGAATCATTATGTATCATAAATGTTTTTAGTATGAAAGAATTATCATAATAAGTGATCACAAAGAAATTGAGCTAATGGCTCCTAGAGAATGCTTATTTCTTCTTCTTGGATTGAGTAACATGAAGGACAAATTTAAAAATCACTGAAAGCAATTAAATCAACATTTATCACATTTGATGAGAAAACCCTAATTTATTGTCCTTTTTCATTGCATTACCTTATAAAAAAACGTAAAAACTAATCTCAAATTTCCAACTTAATTCAAATTATATCAAGAAGTAAACGACCTACTTTCAACTTGATTAGAAGTTGACTCAAATTTACCCAATGAATAAATACGGCGCATATAAACATTAACTAAATCCAATGCAAACAACCCACTTATTACCTCTATGTTTACCCAAAATTCCCACTTCGTCCCCAATTCACTAGCCAAAAATAGTACTTAAAAACCCCAAAATCAAAACCCGTTAAAAATAAATATACGGACGTGTGCCCCTTCTAATTGTCGCATCAAAAGAACTCCGACTTCCTCAATTCCTCCCCTTTGCTCACTTCAACTGCTCTCTCGCTCTCTCTTTCTCTCTCCCAGAAAGGCTACAATGGACCCAAAAGCTCTGTCTTCTTCCGCAGCAATAGCGAAACAAACCTGGGAATTAGAGAATAACATCGAAACAATAGACCCAACATCATCAACAACAACAACAACAACAACAACAACGGACGCTTCAGACGCCATATTCTTCTACGACGAAAGCGCACAAACGAAATTTCAGCAGGAAAAACCATGGACCAACGACCCGCATTACTTCAAACGGGTGAAGATCTCGGCACTTGCGCTCTTGAAGATGGTGGTTCACGCGCGTTCTGGTGGTACCATTGAAGTGATGGGTTTGATGCAGGGTAAAACTGATGGTGACGCCATTATTGTTATGGATGCTTTTGCTTTGCCTGTTGAAGGAACTGAAACTAGGGTTAATGCTCAAGCTGATGCTTATGAATATATGGTTGATTATTCCCAGACTAATAAACAGGTTTCTTTTCTTTTTAAACCCTAATTTTTGTTCTTATTTTGTTGTGGTTGATTTTAGGGTTTGTGAGGAACACTGAAAGTTGTGATCTTTGCTCTTTTTCCCCCCCTCTTTTTTAGGGTGGAATATTGTGTGTTTGATTGAAAATTTAAGTTGTGGTGGATAAACGCTAATTGTTAGTTGCTTACTGATCAAGGGTTGTTGGGGATGAATTTGATGATTGTTTGGTTGCTGTAATGAGGAAGTGATGAATATTAGTCTTTACTATGGGATATGATATGATATGATATGATAATAGAAAGAATAAAGTCTCCACCAATTATCTCCACTATGCACATTGCCTCTGGTCGAATTTCCAATAAAGCGTGTTGATGTGCTGGGAATTTTTCTGATTGTTAGTTGCTCACTTATCAAGGGTTGTTGGGAATGAATGTGCAGGGGAAATAGCTTTAGTTTTAATGCTTGTTTGGGTGCTGTGATGAGAAAGCAATGAACCCTATTAATCAGTTTTTGGAAAAATTAACAGGAGTAATCCAAACTAGTATGAGGTATTAAATGATAATGGTCCCAATTGTTAGCCTTGCCTCCGGTAGAATCTCTGATGAAGCTTGTTGACTTGGCAAGTAGAAAATATTTTTTGAATTTATCAAATTAATTATCCAATTTAACTTTAAATTAAGTTTGAATTAGTTGTTATATGAAAATGAAAATGTTATCCTTTGAAATTACACAAATTAATCAACTATGGACTTTCTTCACTATATATTGTAGTTTTAACATGGTTTGGTATAGCCTTCTTTTTTTTTTTTTTTTTTTTGGAATGTCAGTGTAGCCTTCTTAAACAAGCCACCTTAATGTTCTTCAAGTAATCAAGCTAATATGAGTCTTTACTATATGCTCTTTTTGGAGACAAAAATAATTGTATGCAATATTGCTCCATGCATGGCGAAATTATATGAGTGAGATGGATAAGACGAAATAGGGAGATGGAAAAAAATATGGTTAAGAGTATTAGGGAGCACTGTAAGTATGCGTAATAGTTAGGAGTGATGTAGCAATTGGGTTTTTTTCATTCTACATCTTCCTTTTTTGCCCTTTTTACTCCTAAGAAAGAAATATTTTTTTAGAAAATATCAGCAATTTTCACCAGAGGAGAGGTCAGGACTACTATGTGAAACAAGTGTCTGGGATTATTTGTGTACACTCTAAAAGTTGCAACCATTATTGTTTTATGGCCCATAGCTGGATTATTCTTCTTGATTTTTCTGATCCTTGGATCTAAAGAGTTTCCTTTGAAGAGTATGTGGGTTTCGAGGGCTTGTTTGGTTGGCCAAGAAAATCATGCGAATTTCTATTCCCTAAGAAGTATAAGATGGGCTTGTTGTTTGGTTGACAAAATGTTACAAAATGGGGGAGGAAGAACTTCCCATGAACTTCTACTTCCTACAAAATGGAGGAAGTAGAACTTCCCATGAACTTCTACTTCCTACAAAATGGGAGAAGTAGCTTACCTACTCCTCCCCTAGGTAAGTAGAAATTCATGGAAAGTTCTATTGTCCTTATGAATAACCAGATAACACTAAACAATTACCATGAATTTGATTAAGTAACTTAATTCATGTGTATTCAAAATTTATGGGACTTTTTACTTCCTATGGTGAGCAAAGTACTGAGTGATTTATTGTCTATTTGGTTGCCAATTTTGAGGATTAATGGATTACAGTATGTGTGTGCGCGCGCATGCGTGTCTGTGATGAATCTATAAGAAGGGAGAATGTTATGTGAGTTTGGGACTCTTTTACCTAGCTATATCTAACTATGCATAGACTGTAGTCCATGTTGAAAGAGTAGACACTTTTGTTTAGCTTTGGCATGACACTAGCTCGTATATTGGCTTTTAGAGAACAATGATCTTATTTTTTACCATTTCTGTTGAACTAGGAGGTTGGAGAATGATAGGAAAGAGAGGAGTAAGTGGCAGCTGTGAGCCTGTGAGAGGAAGGATGAAGAAAAGTGGTCATGGTTTTTGTCTGTAATGTGCTGTTGTATGAGGATTATTGTTTCAGGGAGGAACATACATTTTTCCCCAATTGCTGCTCTACATTTGATTAAGTTCATTTACTGTACTAAAGAATTTGGATATGCATATGCATCGTTGCTGTAAAGTGTAAAGTTTCCTTAAACTTTTTCCCCTATTAGTACCAACTGTTTCTGATTCTTTTTTTGCTTCTGGGTGTTTTACTTGTTTAACTGGTGTTCAGAACTAGTCATTAAGTGCTTAATGGCATTATCTAGAAGCTAGACAAATTTTCAGTGAATGTCATTTGATATTGTCGATTTGTCATTATGTGATTTTTCTGTTGAACATATCTTTACATTTTTGCACCTGTGTCCATGTAGTATCGTATGTATATGGGCGGTTTTCATATGCTTTACTCTTGGCATATTTGACAGCTTGCTCTTCTTTTATAATTATCATCCAACAAGAGAATGTGTTATCCTATTGTAAGGCTATCATTCTGCTATCTGTTAATCTTTTTTCGGTTTGATACTTCCTTAAAAAATAATTTTTCAGCCTATTCATGATTAGAACATCTATGGGTCCTTTTCTTTATTGGACTAGAGTTTCATGTCATTATTATTTTTGTTGCTGCTGAGTCAATTGTCCTCATGCAAACATTGTTTTTACAGGCTGGACGTCTGGAAAATGTGGTTGGGTGGTACCACTCTCATCCCGGTTATGGATGCTGGCTTTCGGGTATTGATGTTTCAACACAAATGCTCAACCAACAATTCCAGGAACCCTTTCTGGCTGTTGTTATTGACCCAACTAGGACTGTTTCTGCTGGAAAAGTTGAAATTGGTGCTTTCAGGACATATCCAGAAGGCTTTAAGCCAGCAGATGAGCCTATCTCAGAATATCAAACCATTCCATTAAATAAGATTGAAGACTTTGGAGTGCACTGTAAACAGGTTTTTTGCAGTCGTGATTGCTTTGCTGCTATGTTTAATCTGGGCGCATAAATTTCTCATTTTGTTTTTCTCTATTTGGCAGTACTACTCTTTGGATATCACGTATTTCAAGTCTTCGCTTGATTGTCACCTCTTGGATCTTTTGTGGAACAAGTATTGGGTCAATACTCTTTCCGCATCTCCTTTGCTGGGAAATGGAGACTATGTTGCTGGACAAATTTCAGATTTGGGTAATTTTTCTATTTTGTTGTAAATTATTATTCTGGTCAAGTAGGATATATACACTCCCCCCCCACAAATCAACAAAAAAGAATACGTGGAAAATTTGCCAATGGAAAGGGAGTAAATAGACATCTAATATTCACTTCATTTTTATTTAGCTAGACAATTTTTTTTTTTAGTAAAAAGCCAGAGTTTAAGTTGCTAAACTTCTGTTTTCAAAGCTCCCTGTTTCCTTTATATTGATAGCATAGTATCTGAAAATTGTCATTGGCTTCTCACGTAATGATCAATAATGAAACCTTCATTATGTGTAGCTGAAAAGTTGGAGCAGGCCGAGAACCAAATGGCCCATACCCGCTTTGGGTCCATAATCACACCTTCACAAAGAAAGAAAGAGGTCAGTTCTGGTTTTATATTTCTAGGAATTGCATGGGGTTCCAGTTTTTCTGCTTGGTTATCATAGTAATGCTCATTAGTTTGATCTCCAACAGTCCAACTATGTTCTTAACGTCGATTTCTTTGGTTTGGGGGTGGGTGTGTGGGATGGGGATGGTATAATCTTGGGTTAGGTGTACCCATCTCAAGAACAGTTTCTTTTTCAGTAATTTTAGAATTACACATTGAACAAAGAACTTATTTAATAAGTAGAATATGCAGCACAAAGGTGAATTTTTGGTTTCTAAAAATAGTATAGAATCTTTACCGAAGAAAACATGTTAAGCTCTAGCAAGTAGTCTTCTGGTCTCTTCTATATTTTTGCTGCAAGAAATGAACAACCTATATTAGTCTTTCCTGTGGACTCTTAGCATTATGGTTTTGTTCATTACATAGGCAATCAAGGATACTTGAAGTTATTTGGGTTTCTGATTTCACTTATTATAACGAAAGGGGAGTAGGAATGATTTTGTGGCAGGATTGGGATTATGTTTGAAGACTTGTTTAGATAGCTTGTACTAATTTGTTGGTAATGCCTCTCATTGGAAGCAGAGGGTACAATTTTTTTTTGGGTGTTTTAGATACGTGTTGGGTGTCTTAGCATGAATGTGGCTGTAAGGCTCTTTGTTGCCTAGCTGTACATCTAGTAAAATTGCATTTTCTATTAAGTACTTTAACTTAGGCTTCGTTTGGTAGGGCTTAAAACATTTTCCTAGAAAATAGTTTTCCTCTATTTTCAATTTTACATTGTTTGGTTTGCAAAAGAGTGTAAAATCATTTTTCCTAGGAGTAAAATTGCTCTCCCAATGATGGAAAACCATTTTTCCTTCAAAATGAAGGGAAAACTATTTTCCTTCCTTTTCCCTATCTCTCTTATACATTCCTCTCAATACCTCCTTACTTTCCCTTTCATTTTCCTTTCTTTTCATCATTTTTCTTACATGGAACCAAACAACGGAAAACTAATTTTGGAATTGTGTTTTCCATCGTAAATTGTTTTCCATGAAAATCATTTTACACCGAAAATGTTTTACACTCAACCAAACGGAGCCTTATTGATGGAGTTCTGTTTTCCCTAGATAAGTTGTGGTTAGACCTTCCTGATTTAGCTGTAGAAGGCGAACATCAGGTAGCTATTTCGCTGCTTCCTTTTGTCCTGCATCTTTTATTAAACGTTACACTGAAGAGGGACGTGAACCTTAGACTGACTAGGTTTGAGCTTCACTTTCTTCAATGGAAATCTTCATTTTCGATGTCTTTTGTGCCTTTGTTCTCTATCATGTCTATCTCTTGATTTCTGTTGGTTGTCATCGTGTCTTGTCACCTGTATGATTAAGCAAGGTCACCTGTGTGATTAAGCAAGCACATGCACAGCTCTATGCTTTCGTTGGATGAACTGGACATTTTTTATTATCAATGTATCATTCTTCAGTGCTGTACTCTGTTTCTCTGTTATCAGTTGCTTTCTGAAAGTGTACAGGTACTCATCAGTTAACAAAAGGTTATGTTTTTCGCATGCTTCTCGGGCTTTACCATTACAGTCCCACTTCTTAAAATAATGCCAAATGATTGAAGTGATAGACTTGATAGTCTTGTTCAATTGATAATTGCATGACCTCGAAGTTTTGAACCCCATTTTCTGTTTGTAGATTTTATAGTCAAAAATACTTGAAATGTCAGAAGAATCTTTTTTTCTTGTGGAAATGGGACTGATAATTTGAGTTTTTACATGGCGAGCTTGGAGATCTTAATTTATGAAAAGAATTAAAGTAGTGGGTCTAAGACTTCAAGTTTATTTCAGTTAATTGTGGTGATTTAAATACTTATTGAGGAAAAAGAGTGATGGTTGCTATGTTACTCAGTCTCAGACTTCTCTAATTTTCTCATGAACCGTGTCTGACACAACAACATACTTGGACACTTCATTTTAAACCACAAATTTGACATTTTTTACAAAATGGCCAAGCCCGACAACCGGGCACCTTATCCAAGTGAACACTTGTAACCGAGTCTGAGTGACATGGATGGATGTGAAGTTAACTAGAATGTCGAAGGCTTTTGTTATTAACATGAGAAGCTTTTTGTCATCAACTGCTTTCCAGCCGAGGAAGTTTTAATGCCTGGTCGCTTGATTACATTGACTCTTTTGATATGCCTGATGACAATTTTTTTGAAATCCAACATGCACTCCTTAGTCCCTTCAGAAGGAAAGTGTTGTTCTCTTTGTCGTGTTGGGTCATTTGGTCATTTTTGTAGCTTTAGGAGTTAGTTGGTCTTTTTGTGTAACTTGTATGGCTGTACATGTGCTGACCTGGAGTTAGAGTTAAGCTATTATTTTCGTGGATTTTGTGTGGTGCCTTAGTGTTGGATCAGTATCTGTGCAAATTTCTTTCATTTGTTTTAATGTATGTGGGATGGAGCGGAGGAGCTCTATACTAGTCACGAAATTTCTGCAAATTTCTTTCTTTTGTTGGGAGACAATGGCTAGCAAACTCAATATCTGTCAATTGTGGGGACGTGTGTTTCTCCCATTACATTTTGATGGTCTGCTTGTCCCCTGGATACCGTAGAACCTTGTTGTTTAGATGGTTGTAGTCTGTAGCCTATAGAAGGTCAAGGTCCTGGGTGTTCATTTATGACCAACATCTCCTACTTTGCTTTTAAAGTTTGCTGTTATTTGAAGTATGACATGATTTGGTTGCAGGAAGAGCCAGCACTTGCCAAGATTACTCGTGACAGCACAAAGATAACAGTGGAACAAGTTCATGGCTTAATGTCACAGGTACATATATGGTTATTCTGTTTGCTGCTATGCACGAGCTTTTCCATCTCTCTGTTTTGACTTGATGACCAATAGTTAACTTTATGTTAATTTTCTTACCCAATATAGGTAATCAAAGACATCCTATTCAATTCCGTCCGGCCAGATCGGTCTCAGGCAGAGTCATCTGAGCCTGAACCTATGGTTGAGGCATGAGAGTAGTATGCATTTAAGACTAGCTAATTTCTGGAGGTTTTATCAGCCGAAAATTTTCTTTTATAAAAATTTAGATGTAAATCCCATGTTGATTTTGAGCATTCGTACAAATTTTAGGGTTCTTACACAAGGTTATTAGTCCTCTTTGCATATGGGCTATAATTGAACTGCGGATGTATTAGTAGTTAGCAATTAAATGGTTTAGTTGTCAAGATTGTTTCATGTGTGATGTTACGTGATATCTGGTGTTAGTGTTACGTTCTTGCCTACAATTTTAGCGATTGAAATGAGGTTTGCTGTTTTTGCCCCCTTCTTCGAGCAGCCTGCTTAATTCATGCTTTGTTACTGAGGTTACAGGTGATAGACGATTTCCTCTTTTTTCATTACCGAAAATACACTCCATTGAGGAAGGGATTTTTTCCATTGTTAAAGATGAATAAAAAGCGACTCAAGATAGTTGAGGTTAAGATAACAGGGGAGAGTAAAAGGCTTATTCCCATTGTTTGGATTTTATGTCTTTTGCTTTTTATATCTTTCTTCACTTTTTGTGTTGTGAAGTTTTACCACAAAATGGGTAAGTTGATTCCCATTTGCAACTAGGTTTCACGAATGATTCCTTTACAACGAGAATCATGAATATGGGTCAGATATTTATATCATGTTGAAGGTACCTCTACATATATGTCTTATCATGTTAAGTATTCCCTATACCCATAGATGTATGCTTTATTGCATTTTTTGGGGTCAATGTTTAAACACTTCGATCGGGTATTCTCACCACTATTTAAGAGAAAGTGGGAAAAATCTTTGTAACAATTTGGTGGAGTCTTTAAAGACTTCACCATATAAGGGAACACTTGTAATTTCATGAGTTGGACAAGTAAGTTGGTAACAATATACACTCAAGTTGGTACCAAGTTACAATTAGATACCAACTTGACTCTATTTAGTAGTACCAAATTATTACTTGGTATCAGCCTAAAAATTTGACACCAAATTTTGACTCTATATGATATTACCTTGGCTTTATTGGGTACCAACTCAATTGTCTAGAATGTGAAATTACTTGTATGCCAGATCTCCACCAATTAAACGTTTAGATAAGCTCAGATAAAGTATAGTTATGCAAGATCTTCGGAAATATGGTCAAAAGTAGGATGACGTCAGATTGGTTGATAAATGGTGAACTAATAGAAGCTCATGAAAAAAGCTAAGACTAGTCTCTATGGCTTGGTTGTAATTGAGTTGAGTTGTTTGATAGGAACAACTTAGACTTGGATTGATCACAATCTCTTCAGTTTGAACTACTTTTAGGTAGTTTGATAGAAGCATTTGATCCGATCAGGAATTAGTTACCAAAAACATACAGAGTTGTGTAAAATATGTTAGAAAAGATAAACTTTATAATATTAATCCCATGAACTTTTATGATTTTCTTTATCTTTGTACCTTTGAAATTCCTAGTATTCTGAGATTTAAAAAGTTTCATCTTATAAGTTATAACAATAAGATGGTTGACCAAATCCAAATCTCATTTATCAAGACTGAGTTTTGGTCCTAACCATATAAATATACTTCTATCTAAAAGTGGAAGAGCAAAAAAAAAATTAAAAAAAGGTAAATAGTGCATAATATCTGATATTAATTTATAGTTTCTCTTTAGTGTAATGGTATATCACGCAATAGTTAATCGATAAGAGGAAATTACAACCGTCGAAAAAGGAGAAAATGAGAAGAAGGATAAAGACTCGTAGATTTTGGCCAAATTGGATAATGATTAGCTCTTCAAGGGCATAAAGAGCAAGTGGAGTGCTGTACCTAGGAAGAGCTGTTGATTTGAAATTCGCAAACACAAAGATTATATATATAGTGCTTCGTGGGACATAAAGAATATTGAAGAATGATGGCCACAAAACTTGGCCTACCACTCTAGGAAGGAGTAGATAAGTGATGAAGAAGACAGGAGCAACAAATACAACAGATTGCCTAATCAAAATGGAAGGGGTTTATACCCAAGCTATATTCAGTGATTAAGAGCCCATATGCCCATTTGAGTAAAATATGCGAATGCAAGCATAACAATGAAGTTAGCGTTTTTCCTTAAAAATCGGCAAATGAGAATTGAACTCTTAACCTCTCATTAAAGAAATATATTTCTTGATTCCTACACATACATAATCTATATATAATCTACTTATATGAGGTATTTATTAAGTACGTGCTTTGTATTTCACGAAACTCTACCACACGCGACGTGGACCTTCCAAGTCCCACCTTGCCAGTGAATTGTTAAGGGCTCGACAATTGATTTGTCAAGTTTATTTATTGTTTGATAGAAGCATTTGATCTCTCAATCCATATGAAACTTATAAACCACTAACCCAATTGGTGAAACGATAATCATTATTGTAAATCAATATCAGTGAGTACTCTCAAATCTACAAGAGGGAAAAGATATAGGGGCACAATGTTTTATGATGGCACTCCAAATTCTTCTCTGAAACTCCCCTTTGCATTGTCTCTAACTCTCTATCGTATCACTATCATTCATCTTTCTACATTGAAGTATTAGACTCGTTGACTCCCACCATAGATCAATACAATCTAATCAAAATTATAATGATGAGTCACAATTTTCAAACAGTCAACAGTTGTTGGGCCGAGGAGATGCCTCGATAACGTAATAAGACAAAAAAAAAAGGCTGTAATTTTGGGTATGTATTTTGTCTCACTGCTTACAAAATGAAAGACCATGGGTTTGAGACTTTTACAAACATTTTTCTTCATTTTTATAAAAAAACTCGTATGAACCCTAGGCACACTAATCGCACCCAATAGATGTTATGCAAGC
Organism: Beta lomatogona; assembly: GCA_947646795.1. Classification (NCBI taxonomy): domain Eukaryota; kingdom Viridiplantae; phylum Streptophyta; class Magnoliopsida; order Caryophyllales; family Amaranthaceae; genus Beta; species Beta lomatogona. The sequence continues at coordinate 348,760 of CANSNZ010001258.1, read as the reverse complement.
TAGAATGATTACAACTTCTACTATTTTGTCTTTCTCTCTCCTCATATATCCTTGCATTTTCAATGCCTCTCTCATAATCGCTTCATTTTCTATCTCTTCAAGTTCTTACTCGCTTTTCGCTTTGTGATATAATTGATTGTACAATTGAACCCGTTATAGAAAATTAGGATAATATTGTCAGTTTTGATATAGTCTGTTTGTGTGTGGTATAGTGTGTTTCTTTGTGCTATAGTATGTTTTTTTTGTGATAGTGTTTCTTTGTGCTATAGTGTGTTTGTTTATGATATAGTGTATTTCCAGTATTATAGTTGATTGTACAATTGAACATGTTATAGGAGATTAGGATAATATTATCAGTTTCGATATATTGTGTTTGTATGTGGTATAATGTGTTTATCTGTGCTATAGTGTTTTTTTAGCAAGAGCTATAGTGTTTATTTGTGATAGTGTTTATTTGTGTTATAGTCAGTATTTGTTTATGATATAATGTATTTCTTTTTATATAGTTTATCTGTTTGTGATATAGATGTGTGAGAATCCGGATTATAGTAGTTTGGCCCCGATTTACGTGCGCGAAATTTCTAAGGACACTAATTTTACCGCAACTGCGCCCACACAAGTCGAATTGTCATTTTATGAGCAACCAAAGACTATTCTATAAAATGTCATGTAGGATATGACATGCACCATATAAGCATTTAAGAGAAAGGAATGACATGTGGCAGACTACATTTTTGTCCCACTTACTTTAATAATATATAAAAGAATTTACATGATTAAACTAGTTTTTCTTAAAAATATGAAGAAAAACTATATACTTCCTCGGTTTTTACATAACCGACACAATTCTCTCAAAAATCCCTCACATAAATCGTAAAATGTATCACTTATTTACAAACGGAGGTTAATATATGCCAAAAGAAACCAAAAACATTTTTTTTATTTCAAATGGCCAGATTACTCCCTACCTTGCCTTCCTCTTTAGTGGAGGGGTGGAATTCTGGAAATGGGGTGTTCCAAGCAATCATACATTCTCATGATATCTTTTCCTTTTATCATTCATCTCAATCTCTCAGTTTACGGGATTGGATTCTCTCTCCTTTAGTATTTAGGTTGAAATTGGATGTTACATATGTATCTTTTTGGACATCTTCACATGGACTTTAACCGACCCCACCATTTCTTGTTATGCTTCCAAAAAATTGAAATTTCATGCTTTTTTTTTTTTTTCATGGAATAAAAGAAAAATAGAAAATGAGTTAAATTGATGAATTTGGTAAGCTGGATTAGAATGCATTTTTAAGTGTTGTCTATTTGGCAAGTAAGAGAAGCGCAACGAATGGTGTTTTTGACGTGGGTTCAATGAATGATGTTAGGGGTATTGTAGTGTCATGTGTTTTAGTGCTGCTGGAAAACTTCAACAGGGAAATAATTTCTGTTAATCTTTGTTTTCAACTCCAGTTTATCTCAAAGAAGAGCTAAGTGAATTTTGGTAATCTATATCTATATCTATATCTATATCCATATATATTATTAATAAAATGTATAAGCAAAGATTGCATGTCGCCACACGTCACCCCCACCTCATATACCGATGTGTCGCTGCTTTATCTCCAATATGACATTCCCTTCGAAAATGATCAAAAAATTTGCATAAGAGGTATTGAACTGGTGAGTTGGTGACCTCTTACTTTGTAATGCCATGATCTTACCACTAAACTATGACTTATACTTTGTGATAAATTGTCAATCCCAAACTACATTATACATTTTCTTTATCTTATTTAATTACATGGAGTATTACCGAGGCCCAACAACTAGTTAAGTTTATAAGAAAGTGTTTATATAGGCAATAACAACCTTACAAAAAGAATGAATTTTAGGCACCAAAAACAAACTTCTACTAATGGAGTTGAACTACTAATGGAGTTGAACATGATTGTAAAGTGTTATGGTTAGTTATATATGTTGGTTCTAGGTCAGTCTAATTTAGTTTGGGTTGGAAATAGGTGAAGTGCATAAGCTTTCAATCTACAGGGTTCATATGGATATACTTTTGTCAAAATCCTAAAATTTCAGATAGATCCCCCACTCTTTTATGTTGGATCCAATTATACCAGGTTTACCAGCAAAATTAAAACTCAATTCTTTGGTTACTTTTTTTTTTTTTTTTGACATTGAGAAAACCTGCATTGATTCAATAACCAAGTACAACCTATTACTAATACAACTACACATAACACAAAGGAAAACCTAAAGGAGCTTTATGAGCTCTTACATTCCCTAAAAAACAAAAATATGCAAAGCCGATAAAGAGTCGCCTATTAAGTAGTGCGCCGCTGGTCAATTAATGTGTTGGTGGAGTCAAAACTCTGATGACTGATGGATGTGGCAGGAGAAGCAAATGTCGATCACAATCCGGACAACGAACCAAAGGCAAGATTCGCATCTCGCCGCATGAGCAATCCCAACAAACTTCTGACGCGTGGGATTCTTGGCTCATGATCTGATGACGAGTCACATTCCTAGGTGACTCATGACTCTCTCTCGAGAGTATTTCAAGTTTCTCCGTAAAGTAGGAGAAATGGGGCGTGCGCAAATCCAACGGATGAAACCGGGCGCCGCCCGCAGATTTGAATTTTTCAAGGCAAAGACCATTAAGATCATTGCCAAGCGAAAAGGAGAGCTAAACATGATGAACTCTCGAACACACCTCCGGTTTATGAAACCGTAAAACACAAAGTCCAACCATGAATAACGAACATCGCCTCGACTATACTCACACTTACTACTACAACCTTACACCACCATCCCTCATTCAACCGGCAAACATTTTTTAAGAGCCAGATCCAACAACATGCTATATCCTTAACAACTCGGACGAACCAACGTACACCAACTATTGAACAACTAACCATACATACTGAGAAAAAAACCAACAAACTTATAACTAACATAGCTAGGGGGGAAGGGGGAAGGGAAGCCCAACGACCGGGGGAAGGGGATGCCCGAACAAAAACAACCAACAACAGGGGGAGGGGGATTCGACTGAAAACTCGAACAGGGGGATGGTGTTAGGACTCGACCGAACCACGCGAACACGGGAGGGGAAAGGGGAGGGGAAGCCCGACTAACTCGAAATAGGGGAGGGGGAGGGGAAGCCTCGACGAAGGAACACGACAGACGCGACGCACGTGACGAAGGAAAGCGACAACTAGAAGCAGGGGAGGAGGGGATGTAATTAAAGGAAACAAAAGCCTAGATTTAGAAATCTTTCCGGATCATTGTCATTTTTCATCTTTTGGATATACTATATTCACAATTATAGTTATACTACTATAATGAACATTTTTTGGAAGTGATGTTATTTGTTATATAATAAACTTAACTTAGTCTTGTTTATTATGAAATTTAAAAATTATTTTTTGCATTATTCATATTTCTAATGATAAGTTTCAAAAAAAAAAATGGAAACTAAAAAATATAAAACTAAGCTTCCTCAGAGATGGCATACTGCCCCCGGGAGAGAAAGAGGCTGAGGCCTTAAAAAAGAAGCTCGGGCCGGGTTTGTCCTGGGCACGAAGGGAGCCTATACAAGAAGTCCTACACTCACCCACCGCCGAAGTGTGTTACACCCTTCAAAGGCAATTACATCCTTCGGGAAATCCACGAGGGAGCCTACAGCAGACATCAAGGGGCCAAGACCATTGCCGGAAAGCTTGAGAGCCAGTACTACCGGCCTACTATGAAACATGATGCCATGGAGTTGGGTGATGAATCGTCCCAACCGCTAACTCCATGGAGACATCCCTCGGGCCCCGACTAACCCCCTGACAACCATACAAGAGGTGTTACCATTCGATAAATGGGGGATGGATTTGATAGGACCCTTCCCCGCAGCCTCGGGGCAGAGAAGGTTCCTGTTAGTGGCCATTGACTACTTCACCAAATGGGTAGAAGCATAACCACTAGCCTTCATTACTGACGAACAAGTTCAGAACTTCATATGGAAGAATATCATCACCCGCTTCGGTATTACAAGGACCCTCATCTCAGATAATGGGAGATAATTCAACAGCGGGCCAACCCGGGATTACTGTTCCAGGTTCGGGATTCAGACAAGGTTCTCAGCAGTCTCCCGACCTCAGACAAATGGTCAGGCCGAGGCAGCCAACAAAGTTGTACTCAACGGGATCAAGAAGTCGCTGGAGGGAGCCAAGGGATCATGGATTGACGACCTCCCGGGAGTATTATGGTCAGCAAGGACCACTGTGAAGGAAGCAACGGGCCACTCGCCTTTCAACCTAGTCTACGAAAGCGAGGCCGTCCTCCCGGTTGAAGTTGGAATACCCTCCCCAAGGATGACATTCTATGAGTATGATAAGAACGAAGAAGAGAAGAAAGTCGATCTCGACTTACTCCCCGAATCCTGGGGAAACTCCCTACTCAAGGCCATACGCAACGAACAACGCGTCTCCCGACAATTCGACCTCAGGGTTAAAGCCAGACCTATTCATGTTGGCGACTGGGTAATCAGGAAAGTTGATGCTACGGGATTGGCGCACCTGAAAGGAAAACTCGGGCCTAAGTGGGATGGACCTTACATGGACACCAATGTGATCAAGCCGGGAACATACCGACTAGAATAACCCGAAGGCACCCCCTGGCCCGACCTTGGAACGCAGATAACCTAAAGAAGTACTATATTTGATGTAAAATGGCCACACTTGAGCCACTGTTGTAGTTGGCCACACATGAGCCATTACTTTTTGTAAACTTGGCCACACTTGAGCCAATAGTTTACTTTGTTAAACCCCAATTCGGGGATGTCGGTTGTACCCTATTAGAGTTGCAGGATATACCGTAAACTCGGCCACACTTGAGCCGCAATTTATTTCGTTAGCCACGACTCGGGAAATCGCTTGTTGGGGCAATCGCCTGTACCTCGTAGAGTCAAGCGTAATCTTGGGAAATTATGAATGAAAAGCAAGCATATTACGAAACAAAACTCGACTGTGGCAGTTGCATCTAACAAAATAAAGAACTTGGAAAACTCACAAACATCAAAATAAGTGACTCGGGAAATACATACTCGGGAAATGATCACAAAAAACTTGCATTAAATGAAAGTAGTTCAAACAAAGTACAACCTAAAGACACCCGTAAACACTCTCGGGAATCGAAAAATAAAAGGACCCCGAGAAAAGGCTCTCAGACCTAGATAAAGTTAAAACAAGAAAACATTTCAAACAAGAGAAATTTTCTCAGAGAATTGTTGATGCCGGCCTCCTCATCTTCCTCGTACACCTCAACGGAGCCATGGCCCTCGCATGGGCTCCATCCACAGGAGCCTCCCCAACAGGAATGGAGGGCTCGGGATCGTTGGGCCAAAGGGGTAGACTCGGGGGCCACACCCTCGCATGCCGAAGCACCCGGGGTTCGGGAAGCACCATCCTTCCCCTTCTCCCCGCCGCTCCAAACCGATCCGACGACAAATTCGGAGCGTCCCAGCCCAGTGAAGCATTAGAATCAGCCAGAATGGCCTTGAGACGTTGCTTCGTCTCCCGGGTCCCCACGCGGTAGGAGGCGGAAGCCATCTTACCCAGATAGTTGAGCCCCCTCCCGAGAAGTCTTCCACCGGGTCAATCATTCCTCCCCGCACCTTCTACGCCTGGCCTCAACTTTCTTCACTTGGCCGAGAAGACTTGGACTTCTTCATAGCCTCGTCCAACTTCATTTGGAGGTCATCTCAGCTTACCGGGGCCTCGTTGCGCTCGATCAAGGCAAAGCATCCAATGAGGTCCGAAGCTTCTTGTTGCTAGCCCTTATAGTAGTGGCCTTCTCCAGCCACTTCGGCCTTCTCGAAAGTGTCATTTTTAGTTGAGCTCGTCATTCAACCCTCCGCACTTCGTTGTCGTTAGTCGACACTTCGGCCTTCGTATCACCAACCTCCTTTAAAGATACAATCTCGTCCTCAAGTTGGACCCGACGACGTATCAATGAGGTCATCCGGATGGAGGTCCCGCAAGAGCGAGGCGGGGTTAGCATTATTGAATCGAAGTTAAAATTGAGGAGTCATGTCTGGGGCAACACTTACCTCTAACCAAGACTCATATAGAGTGTTAACCTCCTCGTAACCAAGAGCCACCGTAGCTTGGTCATCGCCCTCGATAAATTTCCCGAACCGCATGACGCACTCGGGCCGCTTCCGGGTGTGGGTGGTGTCGGTAAAAGGAACGATGACACCAATCCGATCGCCTTTCATCCTCTTGGGGTCGGGCTCCTCCACATCCACTACCTCCCGAGGAGACTCAATCTCCCCGACTTCCGTTTGGAACCCGCAGACACACCCCGACAATGCCTTATCTCGAGGCCTTTGAGTGGGTCAGCCTTTCGCATCTTAAGCCTTCTTGTCCCCCTTCAGCTTTCGGGACCGAACATAAGGCTTCTTGGGCCTCTTAGTATCCGTGTACCCGTCTGGGACCAAAGTAGTGTTAAGTCGGGGTGCATTAATAAGGAAAAGAAAGAAAAAATAACATTTACCTTCCGGGGAGGAGGGATTGATATTGTTTCCTCATCTAACTCACCCAAGAGCTTCAGGGCAAGCTCGGCGTTGTCGATATATCACTCGGTCATCTAGGGATCAAGTTGATGCTCGGGCAACAACTGGAACAAAAAAGATGTCAAACACTTAGCATGAAAATGAAAATCCTAACAAACAGATAAGGCGGGATTAATTACCCTTATCACAACTACAACTCAAGCCCCCGCAAACTGGAACATCTCGTTTCGTATATTATGGCGGGTAGGTAGCCGCATTTGGGGACATAGGAGAGGGCCTTAATCAAAGTCCTAGGGGTGGAAAAAATATATTCCCGCAACCGCCTCTTGCCGAGACATCTCGGGAACTGTTTGATTCAATCCAAAGCGAGGACCCACTTCTATCGGAAGAATCGGGATCCCCCACTCGTCACTTGTGTATATATGAAATAAATTCCGCCGGAAACCCCTTGGATTTGAAGGAGGGACACGGACAACTTTGTAACCTACTCGGCACCGAAAGTGAAACCATCCAGCCCATGTATATCGAAGGGCCTAGCATAAGAGTGAACATATTGCGCCACAGCGCACACTCTGGGAACCCCGAGAGATTCACAAATGGCCACAAACCCATTTATAGTCACCCAACCGTTAGGGAGAAGTTGGGTAAGCTAGTAAGCATTGAGGAGATCTTTGATGAAAGGATGCAAAGGAAACCCGAGGCTCATCTCGCATATTCTCGCCGGTATACCGACACACATCCCACGGGGCCGTCCGAACAGCCTCTGTATGCTTCGCACGGACCATGAAATATGGATCACGAATCCAAAATTTAGTCCCGACATGCTCGAAGTTTCTCTCCATAGACTTCATTAATATAGGGTCGGGATAATAAGTGCGAGGACCTCCTTCGGGGTCCAGGGGGATAATCTTGGCCCAAGTGCTTCGGGCCCTCATCATCATCATCAACTCTCTTGGACACCATCACTACACCATAAAAAATATACCTATCTAAGTAACTCCTAACACAAGGTTTGTGCGCGACCGAAGACATCCTAAGGACCGGGATTACACCATCGTCTTGTTCTGATAAAGAATCCTAAGGGCTAGGCAAGGGAACGACCTCGGGCACCGCCGAGGGATCCGGACAAGGTATCCAAGTACTAACTAAAAAGCCATCCTCCCCGCGGATCTCCTCATAAAGTTTGTAAGGAGAAGAGGCGGGGGTACTCGACTCCGACTCTGAGTCCATTCTAGGGAGATTGATCTACGACGTAAAGTGATAAGGAAATAAAACAAGAAAAGCGTACCTTCTCGGGGTTATAAGCACTCCGGACCGGCACAGCACGAAAGATCGAACGAACTCGGGCCGGAGCAAATGCGGGGGATTTTTAGAGCAAGTACTCTAGAGAGAGAAAGAAGAGAGAACGAGAAATTTCGGAAATGATTGGAATGTATGGAAATAAAGTCTCACTCCCTCTATATAGCTCCATCTTCATCCCCCGTGCCACGACAACTCTTCCACCCTTGGTGGGCTTACAAAGAGCGGCCTACAAAGAAGCAAAGCCCAAAAGCAAAGGCCCAAATATGAAAATCCAACTTGTCCTAAACCACAAGTCAACGGTCAATAATCCAAGTCCAACAAGTCAACAGAGAAGGATCAACGGCCAAACAATCAATGATTAGACACTTCGGGTTTGACTAACACCCATCTCGGTTCAGAAGATAGCCCTACTCGGGATCTCACTCACCGTGTTATCACCGTCTTAACAACTAAGTACAACAAATCTTTCACCTAAACTCCCCGGCATGCCCAACTCCGGGTACCCATAGAAGGGGCTCATTAGCCCCCGAGTTGGCGCATACCCTTCTCGGCCTTGCTAGGGGCTGAACACTTAGCCAAGATTTGGCTAAGTATCTCCATGCCCAACTTGGGGTACCCATAGAAGGGCTCATTAGCCCCCGAGTTGGCATGTACCCTTCTCGGCCTTGCTACGGGAATCAACACTTAGCCAAATCTTGGCTAGGTATCTCCATGCCCAACTCGGGTACCCATGTAGGGGCTCATTAGCCCCCAAGTTAGCGCATACCCTTCTCGGCCTTGCCAGGGGGTTCAACACTTAGCCAAATAGGGGATAAGTATCTCCATGACCAACTCGGGGTACCCCTAGAAGGGCTCATTAGCCCCCGAGTTGGCGTATACCCTTCTCGGCCTTGCCAGGGGGCTCAACACTGGTAAGTATCTCCATGACCAACTCGGGGTACCCCTAGAAGGGCTCATTCGCTCCCGAGTAGGCTCATACCCTTCTCGGCCTTGCCGGGGCTCAACATTTAGCCAAATCTTGGCTAAGTATCGCCATGCCCAACTCGGGATACCCAAAGAGGGCTCATTAGCCCCCGAGTTGGCGCATACCCTTCTCGGCCTTGCCGCGGGGCTCAACACTTAGCCAAATCTTGGCTAAATATCTCCATGCTCAATTGGGGGTACCCATAGAGTGGCTCATTAGCCCCCAAGTTAGCGCGTACCCTTCTCGACCTTGTCGAGGGCTCAATACTTAGCCAAATAGGGGCTAAGTATCTCCATGACCAACTCGGGGTACCCCTGGCTCATTAGCCCCCGAGTTGGCGCATACCCTTCTCGGCCTTGCCAGGGGGCTCAACACTTAGCCAAATCTTGGCTAAGTATCTCCATGCCCAACTCGGGGTACCCGGGCCCATAGAAGGGCTCATTAGCCCTCGAGTTAGGGTCCTCTCAGGAAATATCGACCCTCTCTCAGGATTATTGGAGGTCAAAACCCCGAGGCCAACACATCAACTCGGGGAGCAAGGCCCCCCTTCGCGAAATCACCAAGAGCCTATCCCGCATACCAACTCGGGGCCCAAGATAACAACTTGGGGGAGTAAGGCCCCCTCCCAGATCATGCGGAGTCCAAAGACAAGGCCGTTGAATGAACTCCGGGAGTGGGCTATCTCTCCATCTTGGGACACTCGGGAAGCCCAAGGCTTCCCCACCGACTGGGGAAAATATATCTACCATCTTGGGGTTGTTTGGAATCGGGCCCAAGGCTTCCACACCGACTCGGGAGCAAGTTCCCTTCTTGGTATCATGGGGAATCCAACATAGGGTCGACGTACGGACTCTGGGGAAGAGGAGTCTTCCCCCCCTCTCGTGGTCGCTCGGGGTCAAGCCCAGGGCACCATCTCGGGATTCACCTAGCTTATCAAGGGCTAAGCAATACTTAAAAATTCGCCGAACAACCGCCTTGGCCGAGAGGGGGTCGTCCCACAACCAGCTATCCAACATGGGGCTAATTGTTTGGACCCTTGACCCTGGTCAAATAGCATGATCTCAAGCCCATCTAAAAAATCAACACATCATATTCCTAAAGGGCCCATCGCCTCTTTAGTACAAGAAGAGCTTTACCATAAAAGGTAGACAAATTTTCCTAAAAGCATGGATGTTCCACAATAGGGGTTTTTGTCTGGAAATCCCCAACATTAAAAAAGCAGCAAGCCTAATCAATGAGCCAGATATTCAATTCTCACCTAACCAAACCAGAAGCATCTCTCTACAATTACTCACTCTCTCTCTCTACCTCAATCTCAACTGACTTGAGCGTCGGAGGGGCTTTTTCGGGAACACCCCCGGGCCAATTTTCCCTATTTTGCAGGACTTCAAGTGACAAGGCTTGGGAATATACTCCAACTCGGGATTTTAGCCCTTCTAACCACACTTCACTCATTTGACTAGTTTCTAGGCAGAAACACTAGTTACTACCACCTAATTCTTCATGTATAATATATTTTGTATTCTAACACAATCACCTTTGGCTCTAATGGTGTATAAAATTGAAGTCGGTCTAGTTATCTATGCTTTTCTCCTCCCATCCTCTCCTAATGTCTAACCTTTTAACATAGTATCATACGTACTTCCCCACATATGATGTTCCGGACTTTTTACCGAGATCATTTCTTACTCTTGGCATGTGAGTTATGCTGCTTCACAAACTGGGGACATATGGGTAAATCCCCATGCCAAACCAAACCATGCATAATCATTTCCCAACCTTTCTTTATTACTCCACTAACTTAGGACTTGTTCTATTTACTTATTTCGACTACTTATCTAAACTATTTTATCTTACCTGAGCTTATTTTATATTAGATAAACTCATCTTATCTTATCTTATCTTATCTTATCTTATTTGAATATATCGTATCTTATTAGAACTTATTTTATTTTATTTGAACTTATCTTATCTTATTAGAACTTATTTTATTTTATTTGAGTTTATCTTATCTTATCTGAACTAATTGAAATTGATTATGTCTGTATTATCAGACTTATTTGTTCTTATATGTTCTTATATGTTCTTATCTTATCTTATCTTATCTTATCATATTTGAACTTATCTTATCCGATCTTAATTTTTCTGAAATAAGTTAAAATAAGTTTAACAGAACATATTCTCGTGTAATATATGCGCTAAAAGTCTAAAGACTAAATGTTGAGTTATTATATTTCGAGTAAGATTAGGTTGATTAGTAAATACTAATTTATCATAGATATTAAAATAGATTATTTTTCTATAGTACGTAAGATTTTGAAGTTTCTAATTATATAAGATTGATAATTTTCGCTTAAAAATGATAGGTTTTTAGGTTTGCAAATAGTAAGTTGGTTTCATTTTTAAGTTAAGACTAATTATCTTAGGTATCACTCTCTATACTCAAAAATTTTATCTTTTATATGCATATGATTATAGAACCAAATGATATATAAGAATACTTGGTTACAGTACTATTATTTTTTTCCCTTTAAAACCACTTAGAGAAGGGGAGGAAGAGTAAGGAAAATTACCACCTCCAAAGTACTCATATGGGCTTTAATATTTGATCCTACAACATTAAGTATGTCGGATACAAACCTAACTACTATATATAGTCTATACGAGCTTTGATTGGTATAGTTAACCTAGCTCTAATGCGTCCATCTTTGTTATAGTTTTCTTTTTTATAATGAAGTTGCGCCTAGTATAGGTCCAAAATTATCTCTATAGAGACTTGGACCCATAATGACCTTGAAGTCGTGAGATACAAGCTCAAACAGTATTCTTGCTTATTTGATGTACTTGTACAAAGAATTAAGAAAAGAACAACTCTATATATGCATAGACAATGTACACAAGAAAGGAACAGCTTTATACATTGCTTGCATGTGATTTTAGGATGTAGGTCGTTATCGGCTAATCTTAATACCAAATTCAAGGACATGTACAATTTATCTTCTTTCATACATCACATGCAGATTTCACACGCACTTTCAGCATTCGCTTGACAAATGGGTTTGTTTGTAGCAAGCTCAACTAATATTGAAGATTGCAGTAAAATTTAAAAGGGACTTTTGTGATCCATTTGATAATTATTCATATGCAAAGTGACTATGTACCACGAGTCCCACCCACGAGAATTACATGATGTGTGTTTAATCACTCTCTTTCTACTTCCATTAAATGAACCTTACAACAAAGTCTCTATATTGGTCAAACTTTCCAAGGCTGTATCATTCACATAATATTACTAAAGAATGTCATACCACTTTATTTAGTTTTTCTAATATCTTGTAACCTGCTTTAGCAAATGTCAATAAAATCCATGCTCCACCAGGGAATAGGGATCTCTTTTGTTTTATTTGGAAATCAATTAACTGACCACACAGGAAATAAGTCCGGTAAGAAGCGTGAAATATAAGGGAATCTCAACCCATAAACATGCATCAGTCATTTAGTCTAAAACTTAAGTGTTCTAAAAGAAAACCAAAATAATTCATACTCGAAATTGATGAGATTCGAAAGGTGGGAGCTCTATGCACCAACGAACTCCTACTTAGCTTTAATTCTCATCATATATATATATATATATATATATATATATATATATATATATATATATATATATATATATATATATATATAATATATAATAAACTTTTATCATCTCTCAATTCCACATCTGAAACAGAAATATAATTGATGATTGCTACATAAAAAAACTTATATGGACTTATGCTAAATTAAAGTGTGGGCCAATAATATAAATTCATATGATTTATGAAAAAAAGTCACTATATAAAAAAATAGATATAAAAGATGAGTAGATATAAGTTGTAAAGTTTCACTATGTGAAAAAAAAAGTTACTATGTCACAAAGTGAAAATTTCATTATGATAAACTAGTGTGAGAAAGAGTGACTATATGGTAGATGGTAACTGTATAGTGTAACTTAAAATTTTAAAAGGTTACTATACGGAAAAAAGGTCACTATGTTAAATAAGTGGCTTTGGTCCACAATAATATTATTGTGGACCAGGTTCACGCAAGACTAACTCGAAAGCTACATATATACTTGAGAATAAAGTTGCATTACCATAAGTAGTTTAGTTGTACTGCATCATGAATTTCAGGGTCATTGCTTTGGATATGAATCTTCATCCAAACAGATCAAAGGGGTTAGGTTATGAAAGAGGGTGGACAAGAGAATCTATGGTACTTGTTCGAACAAAATATCCTTGTAAACACGGTAACACCGCCCCTTAGGCCTTAACTAGTATCTACGAAAAAAGGATGTAATTACTAATATCTAAGCATTTTAGTCTTTTTGTTTTTTGAAGATGTCTAAGCACTATAGCCTATTATTCCCAATACTACTATCAAATTTCCTAAAGGCAATGACTAATCTATCCAAAAAAAAAAAAACAAGGGAGAAGAAAAAGGATGAAGAGAATATAGTTCCTTTTCCGAGGACAATCATAGGGCAATACTAAAAGCATTGGTTCATAACAAAATGGAGGTTAAACTTGTACTAGTCATGATCTCTTTGGCATCTTTGTTTATGTTCTCTATCTTTAATTATCACATCTTCTACTTTATGCTCTCCCCTATACCCTGCTTCATTTGTGGCCTTCGATTTTTTGCTTTAATAAAAAGATAGAAATAATAGTCCAAGAAATTAAGAAGTCCAATGTTTAAGGAGCCCAGATTCAGTGTGCACTGCACTGTGTTGGATCATTTTACATATATATACACCTAACACTTTGATGGATATGGATTTTGAAGTTAAAGTTTACGTTAGATATTGTTTGATTTTTTTTTTTTTTTTGGATATATCTTTTAATTTCAGTAGATGTTCATACTTGGAAGAATTTCAAGTTACACTCATTTTCTTAAGTTAATTATAAAAAAATTTAAAAATAAATAAATAAATTATTTATCATGAACTTTTAATTATTTTGGAGTACTCCAAAATTTTGATATTATTAAATCCTTAACGATTCTATACACGAGTCCGTGTTAGATAAGAGTATGCTCACCTACTAGTTGACAATAATATATGAATAGTCTATTAGACTTGGTATAGATGTTTAACTCAACTAAAATGTGGTTCTTCCTCTCGAGTAACCTTTTCTTCAAAAACAATGTATCATAAACTATAAGCATATATGAGCCATAAAGGGTAATATTGTTTTGTTTCTCAAAAGTATTTCTATAAATACTCCCTCTGTTTTTTTATCTTTCTCACTTGACATCTTGGCACTATTCATACTTAGATAAAATCTTCTCAATTTATAAGAAAAAATATAGTCATGTAGAGTTTTGTTTGATTCGTCCCAATTAGTACATTATTACTATTCAATCGTTATAATTTTTACTAATATATAATGAAAGATATTTAAGTTCAAAGAGGTGCATTGAGAGATGTGCACAGGAAAATGAGAATGATAAAAAAAAAAACAGAGGGAGTATAGGCTAAATATCCTCACAGTTTGGAAAATGGAAAGTCTAAAGAAGTTTAAAATGTTTCTTTTCTTTTTGTATATGAACATAATCTGCTTGAGATCAAGGCTAGCCATGATTTTTGTTTCTTTTTGGTCCTAATAAGGTAGTAAGTTTCGTGTGGAACCTAAAGCTATAGGTCGCATTATAATTAAAGTCAAGGGCAATGGAATAGTAAGAGGTGCGCTCCTATGTGCAGCAATAGGGTCCGCAACACAATTTGGGAAACATAGTATTCCTTATTTTTTTAGGTCTATTTCTAAGCAAACCCAATATTTTGGACCTTGTTTAAATACACACATTTTTTAATTTTTAATGTGACAGGTGCACAATAAATTATTGTATGACGTAGATAACTTTTTTGTTTTACATGGGTGAGTGTTATATAAAATTATCTCATAACACAAACTTTTGTTGAACTAAAAATTACACATTTTGACTTAAAAAGTGACCTGTTTTGGCTAAATTGAATTACTCTCACAATAATTTCGTTATGTATGCGGTGCACACAATGCTAATTGTTATATTACTCAAGAACTTCGGATTGACAAGTTTTTTCGAGATATGGCATTCGCAATCTTCCCATGTTATCTTACAAATAGTGCTCCATTTATACACTTGGAATCCTTGGAAGGTTTGCGTAAATACCAATCCACCTTACGAAATACTCGCATATGATTTGAATTGCATTGGAATTTGTCTTTCTTTGGTTGTTGCTGGATTGAAAGCCATGTAACATATAATTTTGATACTGTTGTACTACTACAGGCACGAGGCACCTATATAATAGAATAACATCGCATAGTGAGATGAACTCATGGTCCATGTGTAGTAGATATAGTCTTTAACAACCTGTATGTCTATAAGAGTGGTCCAATTCATTTTGTGTGCGTCTCAAACAAAGATCTTATTCCATGTTTTTCTCTTCTTTTTTCAATCAAATATTAGAAAATTTTGAGGGTGACACTTTCTTGTAATTTAGGACCTCTTCTTTATTTATCTAATACGCCTCTTGAGATAGATTGATGCTTGACCAAGAATTACACTCTATGTTCTTTTAGTATTTCTCAACTTTCATGATTTTTTATGGGAAAAATTGATAAGAGCAGGCCCAACTATGGCTCCCCTTCCATAAAAGATCCCAACTTTGGACTCTTCCACAGCAGTCCCAACTTTGGGGTGTGTTTTACAAAAACGGTCCAAGTGGACCGGTTACCTGTTTAAACGGTAATTTTAAAAACACCACACCCTTAATTCACGAACTCCACCCAACCACAACCACAACCACCGACACCCAACCACCACAACCACCTCAAAACCTCCACCAAACCCCAAAACACCATCACCCATAAACCAACCACTCAAACACCACCAACCCGAAATCGCCCACCCCGAGACACCACTAACCACTCCCAATCATCATCAACCACCCCGAAAACACCACCGGCCATCCCCAAAACACTTTCATCCATCCCGAAACTCCCCTAACCACCCCATCCATCCACAACAAGCCCGAAATCCACCAACACCACCTCCAAAACCCATGCCCAAAACCACCAACACCACCTCCAAAACCCATGCCCAAACCCACCAATAAGGTTTCAATTCGAGTTTAAGAACATCAGTTCAAGCAAAGTAAATCAATTTTCAAAAAAAAAAACGATCTTTAGTAGCGGATTGAGTTCCGGTGAAGTTGAAGTTGCCGACGAAGTTTCCGGCTCAGTAGTGGGTGTGATGATAGTGGCTTCTGTGGTGTCCGCCATTGATGAGTATGTAGTAGCAGAGGAGAGAGAAAATGAGTGAGACTTCCAAATAGCATGGGGAGAGGGGGAAGGAGGCAGGGGAGTCGGTGACGTGCGGGAGGGTGGCGGGGCTCCGATGAGCCGGCGACAGTGCGGTTTCAGGGGAGGGGTGGCGGAGCACGACAGGAGGTTTCGAGGGCAGGGGAGGGGTGGGAGTGCAAGGAAGATGGTGGCAGGGATGGTAAGGGTGGTGGTTTAGGAAGTTTACCTGTTGTAGCGGGTTATGTGACCTGCTAGGACCATTTTTGTAAAGCACATCCTAAAGTTGGGACCTGTGTGGGATAGTCCAAAGTTGGGATCTATTATGGAAGCTAGGGGGGACCATAGTTGGGCCTGCTCTTATCAATTTTTCCTTTTTTATGTGATAATGAAGTTGTGAACTAATCAATCTGATTATCACAATCAATTTGAGGATATGTTACCGAAATACTTTCGTTATTTTGGGAAGCACGTCATCGGAAGTCTTGGGATGGTACGCAAGACTTAAGTCTGGATTTTGTCTATTATCGTTTGTAGCTCTCTGTGTATAACACACATAAGCCTTTTTTTAACTTAAGTAAGTGATAGAGTTTCATATGTACGTCATAATAAATTAATTTAGAAGGTTCATTAAGGTGAAAGAGTTTTAAGAAGAGATTTCCAAAATTGAAACCACTCTAAGATAATCAAAAGTTTGGATATTTAAGTAGTTAAAATGACTATAATTTGAACAGGTTGTGTCAATATATATCTATTTTTTACTTTTTATTACATCAATTTTGTTTAAATAAATTTTAAAATATTTTTTTTTTATTAATTAATTATAATTTTTTTTTAATATTAAAAATTTTATTTTAATAATTTAAAATTTTTAATTTAAAAAAAAAAAATAAAAAAAAGTTTTCAAAAAAAAAAAAAAATTTCCATATAAAAAATTAAAATTTTTTATATAATTTTTTTATTTTTTTTTTTTAATTTATTTTATTTGTTGTATTACATAATGGATAATATTTACCACTTTTTTTGCTCAAAATAACTTCTAAAAAACAAAACAAATTTATTAATGTAAAAAAGTTTTTATTTTGGTATAAAAATTATCTACTTAAAAGGCTAGTCTTCAATAAACAAAGAGGGCAAAAAGATTGTTTAATTAATATTTTCTATAAATTAATGGGAGACTTCAAGTAAATTACAAGACTGCAACACTTTTGAAATGTCGAGTATAACTTCCCTTGTTTGCAAAGTGAAACTTTATTTTCTCCTTGATTAGGTCACCTACGTTTTATAAGGAGTCGGAGGAGAAGGAAATCAGGCTTATCTCGTCTAGATTCTCTCTGTTTTTCTAATAACTACGACTCAATTGCATTTGACAAGGTCTTCAATGCATGTACTTGATAATTAGATTCCTTATGACATAGTAGTATTATTTATTAGCATAAAATTTGATATTATAAAAATAAATATCGAAATAAATCTAACAAAATCTGACATAACAATGTTTTTTCTTTATGTAAACTTAGAAAAACAGTAAAAGTTTTATATGTTTGAGCACATATACTATATAGGTTAAACTTAGAAAGTAAAGCAAGTACGAAACGGGACAAAAAAATAGGGGTGTAAGTGGATTGGACTAGATTGGATTTTGCCAAATCCGAATCCAGTCCAAAGTTTTTAGACTCGAGAAATTAAGTCCAAATCCAATCCAAACTTTTTTTTGAGTCCAGTCCATTCCAGTCCAAAAAAAATTCTTGAGTCCGAATCCAGTCCAGTCCCGTCCGATTATTATATAGTATATTTTTTTTTTTGCCGATTTAGATTCACAATTTTTTCTGATGATTGAATCATTGAAATTTGAAACATTGGACTCAGTACATCCATTCCGTAAAGTAAGTTACTACATATTTAAAGTCTAATAAAATGCACAATTGAATACAAAAGGCGTCAAAAGAGTTAAAGTAACTTTTGCGTTTTCAATTTTTACTTCTCACTTTGGAGTTTTGGAAGGTAAGTGCAAATTTTGGCCTAGGCAAAAAATTTAGAGCGGGAATGTTAAAAGTCCAAAATTTCAAAAGAAAAATGTAAAATAATATTTTTTGAGTCGTATTTTTTAGGCTGAATATATTATATTATGCTAAAATATTTTTTGGACTGCATTGGACTTATTGGACTCCAAAGGGGTGAGTCCAAAATCCAATTCGAAAATATTTGGACTCGAAAATTTGAGTCCGAGTCTAATCCAAACATTTTACACCAGGTTCCGCGACAAATTTGGATTGGGCCGAGTTGGACTCTGCACTTTTCGCAGATCCACTTTACACCCCTACAAAAAGTGGTACTTTATTCAATTGGAAAATAAAATGGTTTTTTTTGCAGAAAATAAATATCAATACTTCAATATGAATAAATTTGATTAAGCACTAGGTTAACTATTGTGGACTATGAATCAACTTTCCAAAAGAGTTTCACTTAAAGTAACATTTCATAGGGTGTGTTCGATTAGAAGGGGAGTGTTTTTCCAAAAACAATATTCAGATTTTCCTTTGTTTGGTTTAGGTTGGACTTGAGAAAGTATGGGCTGATAAGAATACCTTGTCACCAGCTGTGATGGATTGAAAACCACTTGGACGGAGTTCGATTGGCTGGAGTGCGTGGAGAAATAGTTGTGTAGGAGTTGAGAGGAAAGAGGGTGAATGCTGCAATTTTAATACAAAAATAATATTTGTGCTTGTTATTGCGAATTTTAATTACCAGCAGCCACAACAATAGGTTATTCATTTAGATAATTTTACCATCACGGATAGCAATAAAACAACACATTGCTATAGTTTCCTCTAATAACCACAACAATATATCTTCGAAATTTAAAGTGTTGCTGTTAAGAATATTCCTACAGATTAGGAAAATTGCAACAATATGTTGCTCCAAATGCAAATAGTAGTGTACATCAATTTGGGCTGAAACCAAGTCGAGGTAAGATAGGTTGGGTTGAAATTATTCAAGTTAAATTTTTTTTTTTTACAGGGGAAAAATGTGCATTAATGTAAAAACGAAGATGTACTTAACGCAAATACAACCAAACAAACACAAAGAAACTAAACTGAGCGATACTCGCTCTTATATACTCCCTCCGTTTCTTTTTAATCTACTCACTTTCCTTTTTGGTCTGTTTCTTTTTAATTTACACACTGTTGCTTTTTCTATTCTTGGTAACATGTCACATCTACTTTCTCCTCTTTTTCCGCCCATGTCATTCACTTTTTAATATTTTAATCCACTTTTTAGTTTCCCTCTCACACTTTTCGCTTTCTCTTACCTTTTCGCTTTTCTCTCATACTTTGTACTTCCTCCTTGGTTCTCCCCCAAAGTGAAGTGAGTAAATTAAATCGAAACGGAGGGTATTACAAAAACAGAAATAACTTAAGCTAAGATAAAACTGCTCGATCTGGACGCCTGAGGTGATAGATAACCGTAATGAAACGCTTCTTCTGGTGGATGACGATCGCCAGAACCTTGACGGAAGAAGTGGAAGGAGAGGGCTGATTTCACAAGTAGGGCAGCAAAGTAATAGCGAGATTAGGAACTCGCAACAAGACCAATCCCAGTGACCTTCTGTCACATGGGATTCTACGACCAGGTTTACTGGAAGAGTCACATTCCTTTGAGACTCGATACCCTTTTGGAAGGGGTATTTCGAAGCTTCTCCTTTGATGAGAAGCTCAAATGAGTTGACGCGCTATAAACCCAATTGAGAAATTGGGGAGCCATCTTCATATATCGTTTTGTCAAGACAATGATTGTGAAAATCATTACCAAGCGAGATTGAAATCTAACCAATGTAAGATCTCGAAGAACCATCCGATTTTCAAAATCAAATAAAACATACCCTATCCATGAAATCTCTTGCCACGCAAACCCTAACCACTCACACAACCCGGATCCAACATCTTGAAGACAAATACTACCTCCAAAGAATTAACAAAAGTATCAAGCGAGGTTAAAATACCAAACAAGAAAACCATACAAATACAACCAAGAACTAAACAAGGGAATGCACATAACCACCGGAGAGCGAAAGGGGGACGCAACACTAACCGGGGAGGGGCGAAGGGGACGCCTAAAAGTACACTAGGGGGAGGGGGAGGGATAAACCCGACACAACACTAAGAAAAAAGGGGGAGTGGGAGGGGATGCCTTACAACGTGACGAGGGGGGGAGGGGGAGGGGAAGCCCAAACAGAAACCACGGGGGAGGGGGAAGGGACGCCCAAACCGGAGTACGAAACAGGGGAGGGGGGAGGGGAAGCCCAAGAACGAAACTAGGCTACGAAACACTAGGGGAAGGAGAAACTAACCGACGACGGAGTGGTGGTGCGACTAACTGACGACGAGAACACCTAGACCAACTGATTACGCCGACGAAAACTAAAGGACGACGCGAACTGACCTAAAAGGGAACGACGAAGGAGAAAACAAAACGGAAAGAAGCGAACGAGGTTCACTTGCCGGCGGTGGCGCACGCAGTAGGACGGCGGCAGAGCGACGGTGGTGGAAGATCTCGCCACCTCTGTGTCCCACATGAAGCTTCTCTTACAACTAGAAAACAAAAGAACTACGAATGAAGAAAACGAGCAGGAAAAGGAAAAAACAGGGTTTGGGGGGGGGGGCCTCGACGGCCACCGTGCCAAGGCGGCTCAGGTGGTGGTCGAGACCCTTGGGTTTTTTGAGTGTCGCCTAGGGGTACTTTGCGGCTAGGTTTTAGTTGAGAGAAAAACTAGGTTTTTGTTGGAGTTACGAGTGTTGTTTCAGCTCAAATTGTTACTTATTTGGCCAAATCGGTAATAGGCTCTTATTAGGTTGGAAGCGGGTTATATACGGATCCGCAATTATCGTGTTGATTCACTTACATCGTACATGTGATTAAGAATCATGTACGACGATGTGGGTCGAACTTGAATGGACCAATTTCATGATCAGGTTCAAGTCAATGAATCAAATCAATTTACCTTTTCACATTTTTACCTATATCCGCATCCATTTTTATGCAACCTAACCCACCCCATAGCCATTGCAATGCCATCCTTACAAAAAAGGAATCAAAGATATCAAAAAACAAAAAACACAGATAGATAGGGGTGAAAGTTCGGTGTACGGTTTGGATTTAGGTCTAACCCGATCCGATCCGAACAAAATATGGATTTTAATTTTTCAATCCAAATCCAAACCAATTAGAGTTTGAGGGCAAACCAATCCACTGTGAATTTTCAAATACTAGATTGAATCCTATCCAAATTATCCAATTTCTTTCAACTCTGTTTGATGAAATATATTTAGCGCGAGCATCAAAATAAAGTGTTCGGTAATAGAAGTAATTCATACAATCCCACAAAAATTTATTAATAACATAATAACAACTAATTATTCATTACAAACTCATAATTAGGGGTGTGCACACCGGCTGGGCTGGTGGACCAGAATCACCTGTTTTCGACCTATTGGACTGGAATCTATATTTAAAAAAAATCATTTTTATTTGATTCAAAGATATTTATAAATTAGATACATTAAAATTTAATAATTTTAATAATAATAATCCTAAAGATAAAAAATAGTTGGTTTTTAACTTTCTAAATTTCTACCTTTTTAACTTTTTTTTTTTTACTAAAATAACAGAAATTCCGGTCCACCGGTCCGGACAAGAATTTTCCGAGTTTTCTGGACCGAGGACCGGACCAGAATCTTCTGTCCGATCCGGTCCGGTCCAACTTCCGATCCGACTCTGGTCTTTGCACAACCCTACCCATAATTCATTAAAAAGAAGGTTCAAAAATAGCATAACAGCATGTTCAACTACACAGTAGGGGAAGGGTTGTCGGACCACATGGACTTTTCAATTAAGCCCAATCATAAATACTACATCCGTTTCTTTTTAATAGTTACACTTACACTTTTCACGCATCCCGATGCAATACTTTGAGCCTTTATATCTCTAATTTTGTATTTGTAAAAAATATAAAAAGTCGATATTCAAAAAGTACATATCGAGATGAATCAAATAAGACCCTACATGACTATATTTTCTCTTACACATAAATCACAAATGATAGTCAAAGTGAAAATTGTGAATAGTGTCAAAAGTGAGAGGGTAACTATTAAAAAGAAACGGAGGTAGTATAAAATATAGGGCCTATTTACTATTCGGATAATTTAGATTTTTGGATCCAATCACCCTCAATCCAATCCAATCCGATTTTTCAAAAAGAAAAAACTCAATCTAAATCCAATCTAAACCTAGTTCAAATCTAAATTACTAATTCAGTTTAAATTGGATGGGGTTTTGATTTTTATCTAAATAACTTTGACTCGTAGATAGTGATAAAAGAAAGATTGAAAAGTGAAAACCCAGCAAAATAGGAGGAGATTGAAAACGCAGCAGCGCATAAAGCAAAAGCGAATAACATAACATAACTAGGTCCCACCCTCACCCTTTAGTATAAATACCTGCACTCCTCTTTCTCCCCGAATCCTCTCCCACTCAAAAACGTGCCACTAGAGAGAGAATCACCAACATAAGAAAAAAACAATACAGTGCGTATTCTGCATAATTTCCTCCATTGATTTTCCCTTCTTTTTCTTATTCTTTTCATAATCTTTCATATATGCTTAGTGCTTACTTTTACTCACTTTTTTTTCTCTCTCGTTTTTTTTTTTTTTTTTTTTTTTTTTTTGTTTCAGTTCGATTTCCAGTTGATTTGCTTGAAGCGAGTTGACGACTCAGTGAGTCGTTAGCGATTTTTCCGGCGAAAACATGGTCGGAGGCGGGCCTTCGAGCCTTGAAGAGATTAAGAATGAAAATGTTGATCTGGTATAATTTTCTCTTTCCTTCTTACAATTTTAAATTTATGCGTAAATGAAAAAAAATCGTAATGAGTGATTATTAGTATTTATTAAAATGAAGCGATTAATAATTATCCTTATGAAGTTGAAACTTTTATTTAGGTTAAAAATCTGCTAGATTATTGTTTTGCGCCGCTTTTTGCAAAATTATCGGACGGATTGTTCTTTTTTTGAACAAAAATATATGATTACGTATGAAGAAAGGATTCTACTAACACTATTGAGTTTATTTTGGCCAAATTATCGGAGTAAATTGATAGTGTTTGTTTTAATATTGTTATTATTTTGCTTGTGACTTGTGAGTGTGCATGCATGCATGGTCAGATTTAAATAATAATAATTACCTAAATAAAGTTGATTAAAGATCTTGAGGAGAGCATGCAAAGAGACCTAGGTCCTCTAATTTTAGGTCTCAAAATTTCAAATTTATTATTTATTTTACTCCCTCCGTTCCAGTACTCGTTTCTAGAGGTCAAACTTTTAAATCTTTGACTAAATATTCTCATTAATATATAAAAAAAACATACTCATGTAGGATCTTGTTAGGTTTGCCTTACTTAGAGATCGTACTTTTTAGTTAAAAATTAACATAGTATGATAATAATATAAATATGTATTATTTATATTTTATAATTATACATAATAAATTTAATTTTAACAACTTATTGTCAATAATCAGCATAGACCCCCAATCTTTTTAAGACCACCCTAGTTGTATTAACGTGTGGTACAACGGACCTATGGAAATTGCAATTGTATATGTTTAGTATACTATTAGATGGAATATTATTAAATCATACTTTTGCATAGATATTCGTTATGGCCTTGTTTATGCACTTATGCAAGGATAAGAAGCATTTTTCACATAAAAAAGAAAAAAGAAAGAGGTGGCACCATATATCCCATGATATAGAGGCATATATTCTTGTTGAAAAAAAATTATCAAAAAAGAATATCATTAAAGTAATACTGTACTATATGCAGTAATTAGAAGAATATTGTACATCTTTACCAATATGTATTTTGAGAAAACTTAGTTGTCAAATATGGATTTTAAATAACATTAGGTGTGTCATGTCATGTTATAGAGAAATACTTGGAAGAGTAATATGGTACTTTAAATTTTTGAATTTCCTCAACTAATATTGGGTCTGATCTTTTTGTACTTTAGACCTTAAACTTTTTTATAGTGTTATAAATGAAATATTTTTTACCAAGAGTCTAAGAAGTCCAGAAAAAGAACATATATCAACGTCATAAATACTAAAACAATGAAAATTTAGTCTTTATTTAATGATTTATTAAAAGTAATCCCAGTTATAAGTGTTAAATTTCTATTTTATTAATTACTAAAAAGTGTTACAGATAGGGTCAATACTTACTAAAAATAATGTGTTAGATATACTCCATCCTTAAAAATTTACCTATTTGCCCTTCTCAAATAAACTTTAATGTACATATTTTTTCAAACTAATTATAGGAGTATAAAAGAAAGTATTATCACGAAGATTTTAAAAGTTGTTTCTGATGTGTATTTTTAAAATAGTAACTTTTATAATTTGTGTTTGTACGTAATTGAAGATTGATAAGTTTTAGAAGGTTCTGTGAGATTTCTTTTAGAAATTCAATAAATGGGTAAAGTTTTGGAGGATGGAGAGAGTTTGCTATGTTTTTGTCCTATGAAGTGGAGAATTTCTTTTAACTTCAATTCATGTGGGGCCCAGATAACTCCTATCTCCTGTTTAGGTAACTAGCATTTTAAGTAAAGTTTTTCTTTAAAAACTATATCCCCTTCTGGCTATTGGCAATCATTGCTCGTGGTTAATAAATCTCTATATACACACACTTACTTTGTATTTTTTTTGTTTTTTTGGCATCACACACTTACTTTGTAACTACTAAAGTATTGTACTATCGACTTGCGTAATCTAAGGATAAGTATTCTCTTTTCACAAAAACTTTTATACATTCAACTTTGAATCAGTAACTTATCACTAATTTATTTGGAAATGATGCGTTACAATTTTGACCCTTGTAGATGATGTTGGGAAAATCACTAGGATAAAAAAATTGTCATTGGGTTTTCTAAGTTCATTGTCTGATTTTGACCTGTGTACATCAAATGTCTTCTCTTTTAGGACTAATAAGAATATACAAAATCAATCAGCTTCAAGTTTGGTAAAAAATATCAATGAAAATTAGTTATATGTGAATAGTATTTCAAAACCATGGTTAATATTGTTCTAGTTTTAACATGATTGTTTCGATAGCATGAGTTATGAGCACTAGTTACTCAAGCATTTGAGCACCTATCTAGGATGTTGAATTCTGTGACTTTCCAAGTAAATTGCTTGATATTACGAGGTTACTGTTTAAAAAACATAAATAAGCTTAATGGAATCTGGGGCATGAATGAAAGGAAACTGAACCTATGTGGTTTCTTTCCGAAATCTCTTCATGTATGTAACCATGTTTGGAGAGTGTTTCGTCTGAGCTTTGCTTTCCATGAAATTTTTGTAGACAGAAGATTTAAAGACATGTACCTAGTCAGTCTAAATCTATCTATAGAGGCAGCATTGTGACACAATTTAAGGTTGACCAATTCATTAGGTAACAAAATCAATGAATGTCCATCTTCTCCTGTGATAACGCTAGTGTGAATTAGAGACCAACTATATGTCTATATCCTAGAGAATAGAGATGTTCTATTGGGGGCAAGGATAGGGGGGAGGAGAAAAAGAATTAGATAGTAAATTAAGGGAATGGAGCCATGGAGGATCCATTGCTTGGTACAAGTTGGTTTCTGCCTTGTATCTGTTTATAAATATCATACTAGAGCCAGAAGCGAGTATCTTGCTTCTTATCATGCCAGTATCTAGAAATTTAATTATCTGCTGCACCTGGTGTGTATTGTATACAATTGTACCTCTTTTGTAGAAAGATCATAATAAAATTATTGAGGTAGAAAGAGGAGAGGCAAAGATTGGAGGGACCGTGAGTTCTTGAAACAGGACCAGATGATCAGCTGTTCATGCGTTTAGGAAGAACACAAGCTTATCGAAATTTACCTCCTGGTTGTTTTTATTCTGCAGAGCACGCCATTATAGGCTGTTGCTACAATATTCTAATGCGAGAAATAGTTTAGAATTTTGCCGCAAGATTATGTATTCTAGTTTGCTGCAAATTGTGATGCTTGGATCTGCAGTACTTGTGTGTGATTATATATAACTTGATATCAAGTCCTGTTCATAGATGGGACTTGTTTAATATAAATAGAAGTGTTTACCATAAAGATGAAATAATATGCTTCAAAGCTCTCACTTGAATTATAAAGCAATGCATTAGTGGCAATGGTGGTCTGAAATAACCTTATGCTTTATTCCTCTTCTCCATATGAAACTGAAGATTTGTTTTTTTTAAGGTTTTTAGCTTTGTCACTATCTGATAAAGATTAGTGTTCATTTCGAATTCCACCTGACTCATTCTTGTGTTTCTAGCCAATTTTAGTGGCATTTTCTTATTTCAAAAGTACATATCTGCTTTGCAGGAGAAAATCCCTATAGAGGAAGTGTTTGAGCAGTTAAAATGCTCAAGAGAAGGTCTGTCGTCAGAAGAAGGAGCCAACCGTCTTCAAATCTTTGGCCCAAACAAGCTAGAAGAGAAATCGGTTCAGTATCTGTTACTTTCAATAATTTCTGGTTTATCTATTTAAGCTTTTGTCACACCTGATGTTTGATTGTTTGATCTGGAATCAACAGGAGAGCAAATTCCTGAAGTTTCTTGGCTTTATGTGGAACCCATTATCATGGGTTATGGAAGCAGCTGCTTTAATGGCTATTGTCTTGGCAAATGGTGATCATAGGCCTCCAGACTGGCAGGATTTTGTCGGTATTATGGTACTGCTAGTGATCAACTCTACAATCAGTTTCATAGAAGAAAACAATGCTGGCAATGCAGCAGCAGCACTTATGGCTAACCTTGCTCCTAAAACCAAGGTAAGCAAGACATGGAAGCACAATATTTAAATGTTGTACTGTTGCCACTAATTTATCTGTAAATCATGCTACTTTTTGATACAGATTCTTCGAGATGGGCGATGGAGTGAACAAGAGGCGCAAATACTAGTCCCAGGAGATGTGATTAGCATCAAATTAGGAGACATAGTCCCTGCTGATGCTCGTCTTCTTGAGGGCGATCCTCTGAAGATTGATCAATCTGCTCTCACTGGAGAATCTCTGCCAGTCACTAAGAATCCTGGAGAAGAGGTATTTTCTGGTTCAACTTGTAAACAAGGTGAGCTAGAGGCAGTTGTAATAGCTACTGGTGTTCACACCTTCTTTGGTAAGGCTGCACACCTTGTTGACAGTACTAATCAGGTTGGGCACTTTCAGAAGGTGCTTACATCCATCGGTAACTTCTGTATTTGTTCAATCGCTGTGGGAATGCTGATTGAGGTTGTAGTAATGTACCCCATTCAGCATCGTAAGTACAGGGATGGAATTGACAATTTATTGGTTCTCTTGATTGGTGGGATACCGATCGCTATGCCTACTGTCTTGTCTGTCACTATGGCCATTGGCTCGCACAAGCTGTCTGAACAGGGTGCCATCACCAAGAGAATGACAGC
This sequence comes from Beta lomatogona, assembly GCA_947646795.1. Classification (NCBI taxonomy): domain Eukaryota; kingdom Viridiplantae; phylum Streptophyta; class Magnoliopsida; order Caryophyllales; family Amaranthaceae; genus Beta; species Beta lomatogona. The sequence continues at coordinate 321,087 of CANSNZ010001258.1, read as the reverse complement.
CATCGAAGAAATGGCAGGCATGGACGTACTCTGCAGTGACAAGACAGGGACATTGACATTGAACAAGCTCTCTGTGGACAAAAAACTTGTTGAAGTCTTTGCAAAGGGAGTGGAGAAAGATTATGTCATACTGCTTGCAGCTCGGGCCTCAAGGGTTGAAAATCAGGATGCAATTGATGCTGCCATGGTAGGGATGCTTGCAGATCCAAAGGAGGTATAATCTCTTTATCTCATACACATAAACAGTCATTACAATTGTCAACTACTCAACTATACTCTAATTCATTATTGGAAAAATGTAGGCACGAGCGGGAATCCGAGAGGTTCATTTTTTTCCATTTAACCCTGTGGATAAGAGGACTGCTTTGACTTACATTGATGCAGATGGAAATTGGCATCGAGCAAGCAAAGGTGCTCCTGAACAGGTAAATGTTTTTCCCGTTGTAAGTCTAGACATGAAAAAAGTAAAAGGTAAGTTATAATATCATTGTCCTAAATCTATCCACAGATTCTTGCACTCTGTGGCTGCAAGGCGGATGTCAAGAAAAAGGTTCATGATGTTATTGACAATTATGCTGGACGTGGGCTGAGATCCCTAGCTGTTGCAAGACAGGTCTGTGCATCTAGCCTCGTGTTAATTGCTTTAAGTGCATAAAGCGTACATATCCACTAATACTCCACATTTTCTGATTGTCGTTTTGCAGGAAGTACCAGAGAAAACAAAAGAAAGTCCAGGAGGTCCGTGGCAGTTTGTTGGTTTATTGCCCTTATTTGATCCCCCCAGACATGACAGTGCTGAGACGATTACGAGAGCTCTAAATCTTGGTGTGAATGTAAAGATGATAACAGGTAATGCTAAGTTTCTAATGATGTGTTTCTTTCATAGTTTATTACTAGTTCTTTTTTTGTTTCATTGGCTTATCCATGGCGTATTACCCTGCCCCTCCAGGTGATCAGCTTGCCATTGCCAAGGAGACTGGAAGACGACTTGGAATGGGGACCAATATGTACCCCTCATCTACATTGCTTGGACAAGATAAGGACTCAAATGTCACAGGTGTCCCTGTGGATGAGTTGATTGAGAAGGCTGATGGATTTGCTGGGGTTTTCCCTGGTATGTAGTAGCTTTTTTTAGAAGCCAGTAACTAGAAAAACATCTTCTACTCATGATACTGCATCACAGTTTTTTTATTGTTTTAACTGAGATTCTTGTGCTTACCGGTGTAGAAAACTCTGATTGCTTGTTTACTACAGCTATTTAGAACATTCAAATCCAACGTTTTGATTTTTTTCAAAATCATTATCTACTGTAAATGGTATGATTGTGCTAATTTCGCTTTTTTCCTCATCATAGAGCACAAATATGAAATTGTGAAGAGATTGCAAGATAAAAAACATATCTGTGGTATGACGGGTGATGGTGTCAACGATGCCCCTGCTCTGAAAAAGGCAGATATTGGAATTGCGGTTGCTGATGCTACTGATGCTGCAAGAAGTGCTTCTGATATTGTCCTAACAGAACCTGGACTGAGTGTTATCATCAGTGCTGTGCTCACCAGCAGGGCTATCTTCCAGAGGATGAAAAATTACACGGTTTGTACTTTACTATTTGCTGATAATGATTGATTTTTTAAGATTCAAGCTATATCTATTTCCTTTATCTAATGGATTTGACTTTTTTGCAGATCTATGCAGTGTCAATCACCATTCGTATTGTGGTAAGTTCTTTTGTACTAGTGCTGATAGAATTCGGTTTAGCTGCTTCATTGACCATATGTTAACGATCTCTTTTTTTTTATGTTGCAGTTTGGCTTTATGTTCATTGCTCTGATTTGGAAATTCGACTTCTCTCCTTTTATGGTTCTAATCATTGCAATTCTTAATGATGGTAAGAATATAGCAGAGTAACGAATACTCTTATGTCATTCATTAGGCCATAAGATATTGATATACATTAGAATCTCATTGGTTTTGTTTCTTGGTATATTTGCTACTAGGAACAATTATGACAATTTCAAAGGACAGAGTAAAGCCATCCCCCCTACCAGATAGCTGGAAGTTAAAAGAGATTTTTGCCACTGGTGTCGTTTTGGGGGGTTACCAGGCGCTAATGACAGTAGTGTTCTTCTGGCTGATGTCAGACACTAGCTTCTTCGAGGTAAATTATTAGTTACACCAGTCAGCCTTATTCATTTCCTCCAAGAATTCCTCCATTTTATACAGAAATTTACCACAAATACCTGTTTTGTCTTTGCAGGACCACTTTCATGTAAAGCAATTGACTCATGGTCAGATGATGGCAGCCTTATACCTGCAAGTTAGTGTTATTAGCCAGGCCCTCATTTTTGTCACACGATCTCGAAGCTGGTCGTATGTTGAACGCCCAGGGTGGCTGTTGGGTGTCGCTTTCTTGGTTGCTCAGCTGGTAAACTTTGTACCCCTGCTCTTGCAGATTTGCTAACTAATTAAGTAAATATAATTCACATGTTTGGACGTTTCATTTTCAAAGTAGTAGTAAATCTGGGTTTTTTATATTATAGACATGTTTTCTGCCTTGGCTTTGCTTAAAATCTTTTCTGACGGTAATAACATATTGGTGTGCTACTCTCAACAGATAGCAACTCTCATAGCTGTCTATGCCAATTTTCGCTTTGCAAGGATCGAAGCTATGGGATGGGGATGGGCTCTTGTTGTATGGGTTTACAGTCTGGTCACTTACATACCCCTTGATGTTCTGAAATTCATCATTCGCTATGTGCTGAGTGGAAGGGCTTGGAACAACCTTCTGGACAATAAGGTAAATATTGCTGTTAGAGTCAGAAAAACAATTTTAGTTTCTTTGTCGGTTTTGCTACTGATTACTGGATTGGTTTCTTTGTCTTGCTTAGACTGCTTTTACCACTAAGAAGGACTACGGAAGAGAAGAAAGAGAAGCACAGTGGGCGACTGAACAAAGAAGCCTGCACGGTCTTCAACCTGCAGTTACCTCCACCATTTTCAATGAGAGCAGCAATTACAGGGAACTCTCTGAGATTGCTGAACAAGCAAAGAGGAGGGCTGAAGTTTCTAGGTAAGACCTAACCTAACCCTTTGTGTTTGCATGACGAAAACTACTACTATGATGAGTTTATTGATTCAGTAGCCGGATTTGACTTGTGAAATCACATGGATTGATAAAATCATGCTAAGTTATGCAGTACAGGCTTCAGATCATATAAAACCAAGGTTTGTTGTAGCCTGTATTGGATGAACTATATTCTAAAAAGGTATACGCAAATGCATAAAGTTATGAAGTTGATTCACATTTAACATTATTGATTCCTACGTAAACGAATTTATCAACATCTGCCACTTTGCCTAATCTTGACTGTAAACTATAAGACGTCGTGTATTTTCCCTCTACTTTTATGGAGAAACTTCCAATGATTTATCTAGCAGAGTAGCACTGACATGAGTAGTATGATAATTGTTTCATGAATTATCCAGATATAAACAGTTTCATATAATTTATGAATGCAGGCTGAGGGAGTTGCACACTTTGAAAGGCCACGTTGAGTCTGTTGTGAAACTTAAAGGATTAGATATCGACACCATTCAGCAACATTACACCGTGTAGATCAGAAAGCTGCAAAGAGTGGAGAGAGGATCATGCGCGCAGTTTGTTGCTAGACTTCACTGACACAGAAGATGACTAGGTAGAAGTACGCGTCCTTACAAGTCAAGGACACTTTTGAATTTCCTAAGAATTTTATGAGTCTGTTGATAATGAATCTTTTGTTTCTTCCTCCACACCTTTAAGAACAGCACAAACTTTAAGGCCAATTTGCATTAGATTTAGCAGCAAGAGCTTCTGCTTTTTCTGTGCTGTCTTTGCCTCCTTGGCAATTTTGTATACATGATGCAATAAGCACTTTTTTGTACTTTTGATGATGATGATGATTAGCTTACATATTTTTATTTCACATCTCATGGTATTGCTTCCCATTGAGGTCAGTGCCTTGATGAAAGTTTCGTATGGTAAGTTAGATTTATGGAGCACCCTTGTTTCTTTAGTTTTTACCCCTAGCTTTCTACTTTGTTAACTCGAAACTATATCTGTCTACGCATTGAGATTTGAATTAAGAGTGTTCAAAGTTTACTTATTAACTAGTTAACAGGGTCTTGCTTCAACAAGTCCAGTTTTTATAACAAAATGGCATCTGGTTGGGTGGAATATGTTTTTCATAAAAAGTGTTTTCTCATTTACCTTTATTTGGTTTGTAAAGCAGGGAAAATAGTTTTTCCAAGGATAGAAAACATGTTATAAGGAATGGCACATTCTTCACCCTATATCTTACCTTTCTCTTTCCTTCTCTTCCTCCATCATCTCACCTCCAATCCAATTTCCTTCTCTTTAAAGATCTCCTTAAGGAAATCATACAAAGGAAAACTAATAATATAGTATACGATATTGCTTTCCCTGAAAAATGCTTTTTCATGGAAAAACAATTTTCCTTAAAATATTTTCGTCCAACCAAACAAAATCTTTGTTACACAGATTTGTAGTTATAATATGGTGATTTGTTTTCCAAGCTAAGGTAGTGTTACGTCTTTTATGTCTCATATTACGTGGTATAAAAGAAAAAGCGTATGTAGGTTTTCGTGAATATCATGTTGGGTTCCATGTTTTGAGTCAGTTATATGCCATTGAGGTTCTTATATCTTATAAGGCATTTCTTGTATTTATCTTTATTTTGTAATCTTTGTTTTTTTAGAGGTACGATGAATATCCCTCCCACAAGTTGGGGAGAGGAATTGGGGATCCCACCTTACAAAGGACAAGAATTGAACCCTTGTCACAAGGGTGGATAGAAGGCATCCAACCAACTAGGTTAACCTTAATTCTTAAAATTATGTCAGAAGATATCTTGTAATCTTCTTGTGTTCTAATTTTAATTCCGTAAAAAGTAGTTTGTTTTACTACCCCCACTCTAGTAGCATTTGTTTACCTAAACCAAAAGCATTTATTTCATTCCATTCTAAAACCTTTAACTCAACACCCCCCTAATAATTTTTTTTATTCTTTTGATAAGAACACCACCTTATAATTTGATTGTTAAAAAAATCATACTTTCTCCGTTCTTTTTCTATTGTAACAATGGATTTGGACACAATTTTTTAAGGAAGTGAAAAAAGGTGGGTAGTTTAGTATAAAAGTACCCCTTTAATCAACTAGAGTAGGAGAGAAATAAATCCTTAATGAAGTAAAAGCAACTTTATAAGACAAAGTGAGTATTTAATGATGGTTTTAGGAAAATAAAAAAAGGGCAATATTGTCAACTAAAGTTGATTTTTTAACCAAAAGTGGAATTGTTACAATAGATGTGAAACTACCCAAAGTGGTTATTGTTGCAAAAGAAAAAGAATGTAGAAAGTATTATTTATTTCTATAATTGTACAACACTAGTGATTTCCAATTAAATTTGAATTTTGATACTTAGGAGACGTCTTATATGATTTAAATTATCCATTGTATATTTAGAATGTGTAACTTTTTTGAAGACTCTGCCACGCTATATCCAGTTGAGGTGATATGCCACCATGTCACATGTGATTCAACTAGGGGTGTTAATGAGTCAAGCCTGCTCCTGATATATTCGAGATCGGCTCGGTCAAAACTCGGCTCGAGGGGGCTCGAGTAGAGCTCGAGTTCGGCTCGATATGCTAAAGAGCCAAGCCTGAGCTAGCCTTGGCTCGGCTCAAAAGCTCGTGAACAGGCTCGAAAATTCTTTAAATAAGGATTTTTGTGTAAAATATTAAGTGTCCCACAGTGGTTTATAGTGTAAACAATAGTTTTTTTTTCTCCAATAATATGTTAATATCCTAGTTATACTTATGTTTGGTCTTGTCCCACATTGATTGAGAAACAAAAGATTAAGCCTATGTTCGTTACAAAAGGAACAAAATGTAAACCTTTGTTTATATAATGTAAAAAGCTAACTCATAAAGTCTCACGTAGTCACGTTCATGGGAGAATGAAACATAAAATTTTTGTTCTCTATAAAATACTACTTCAAATACCTAACTCAAGGTATATGGAGTGGCTCGAACTCGAGTCGAGCCGAGCCGAGCCGAGCTGAGCTCGTATTCAAATTTCTCGAACTTGAGCCTAGATTTTCGAGCTCAACAAGCTTTGAGCTCGAGCCGAGCCAGGCTTTTCCCGTTTTCGAGCCGAGCCGAGCAAGCCTGCACAGACTCGGTCTCGGTTCAACTCGTTAATACCCCTAGATTCAACTATATATATATGAGAAAGAGGTGATACTGATGCTAGAAATTCAAGACGGTCTACATTTCTTGTGACATGATTCAACCACCTATACAATGAAATAAGTAATGTCATTTGCAACAATTAAGTAATAACAGGCCCGACCCTGGGACAGGACAGGCGGGGCGTCTGCCCATAGCCCAATTTTAAAAAATCTTGTTCAACCTCCTTTAATTAAAAAAAAAAAAAATCAAACTTAACAAATGCCAACGGAGACGAGTCATGCGGGAATTACTCCAAAGCTTCCTTCAAATACCAAAATAAGATTGCCACCTAAGACACTAATTTCCATAAGTCAAAGACTTAATTAATACTTTCCAAATTCCCACCTCCCATAATCTTTTGTTTCCTCCTTGGCCATCTTTTTTTTTTTTTTTGATGGAGTGTTATACTATTATTGTCTATGTATATTTTTTCTAACAATTAGAATTTAATTTTTACTATAAAAAGAAATAAAAAAATATGAGTTGGATCATGAATTACAAAAGGAGAGCTTTTCACCAATTGTTTCGAAAAAAAACAGTGGGCAACCTTGTAGAGTGAAGGTAGACAATTTGAGCCAAATAAAAATGCAAATGATTAGATAGTAATACGAAATGTGAATGCTTAATATTTTAAATTTTTTATAAGAATGTAATGATCTAACTTTAATGCAATTTAATAAAAAATTTCATTCAATAAATTTTTAATGCATTAGGGGGCTCATTTTTTATTTCTCCTCGGGCCAAAAATGGTTCAGGAACAGCCCTGAGTAATAATATGTTTTTACGCATAAAAGGAGAAAATAGAATCAAACCACTATTATGACAAGACTTCTTCTACAACCAATTGATACACCAATTTATTAGGCCCAATGTAGTGTTGTATTAATGCTTGTATATTATGTCGCTTGATGGGCTTAAAAGCCTAGTTGTTATTAGGGTGTATATAATACTGTTTATACATTCAATGAAGTTAAGGAAACAATTAACCCCTAATTTATCATGGTATCAAAGCCATCCTTCACTTAACCTCCCACCTGCCGTTTTTTTCCTTCTCTCCCGTCGTCCCTTGTGCGCCACCAGCGTGGTCTGCTTCATCATGACGGACGAAGATAAAATTAATCCTGCTTCCCCATTCTATCTTGGTTCGGGAGATCAACCCGGAAACTTGATCACCCACGTTATTCTGACCGGCGATAACTACGTAGCATGGGCCCGCGCCATTACTTTGGCTCTCAAGGCTCGTCGGAAATTCGTGTTTGTGGATGGCACACTCACCAAACCCACAGACAAAAAGAAGATTCTCGATTGGGAAACTGTTCATTCCATGTTAGTTTCCTGGCTTTTGCGCAGTATGGATGCGAAGCTTGCCGCGTCCATTCCATTTCATGACGATGCTAAGCGTCTTTGGGAGTACTTGGAAAAGCGGTTTTGCGTGGCCAACGGTCCACGTCTTCAACAATTAAGGGCAGCCATTATTGATTGTAAACAACAACCTTCTCTGACCATTGAGGAGTATTTCACTAAGTTAATGGGACTTTATGATGAATTTAACCGTTTAAAGCCCCTTCATGGTTGTGTGTGCAATCTGTGCACATGTGATGTTGCCGGCAAATTTGCCGCGGATCGTGACGAGGAAAAAATTCACCAATTCCTCATTGGCTTAGACGATGACTTGTATGCTACAACGAGGTCTAATCTTCTCTCACAAACTCCTCCCGCTGACTTAGACAGAATATACCAAACCCTTACTCAGGAGGAGCGTTCGCGGAATATCGCGCGTGGGAAGGCAGTTAAAGAAGAGGTCCATGCCTTCGCTGTCCAGACTGACCGGGGTCGTTCTCGCCTTGATCGCACGGCTCGGGCTCGTCTTGTTTGTTCGCATGGTAAACGCTCCGGCCACGAGGCTGCCTCGTGTTTTCAGTTACACGGCAAACCTGCGTGGTGGGAGGAGAAGTTCGGTCGCGGTGCTGCCTCGACTACCCACAAAACTGGGTCTGCCTCCTCGTCTGTAGCTGCTGCTGCTGTCTCTGCTCCGGTCGGGGCTGCTGCCGAGTCTCGTAGTCGCAGTGGCAGCATCACTGCTCATGCGGTGATGCCTGAGGTTCTGAGTGGTACCATCTCCAACAGGTCTGCTCCTCTTGTTGACTTGAGCCCTGCTCAGGTTCAAGCACTTATGCACTTAATAAATACTGAGACCACCAAGGGTGAGCGTATGTCGGGTAAGCCATTTTCTAGCCAATGGATTATTGACACGGGTGCCTCGCATCATGTTACTTGCGATCTCACATGTCTCACTCATGTTTCTTCCGTTGTTGATTGCCCTGTTGGTTTACCGGATGGTACTCGTGCTTTTGCCACTATGGAGGGTTGTGTGACTCTCACTGATGGACTCACTCTCTCTCATGTTTTATATGTCCCACAATTTCATTGCAATTTAATTTCGGTGTCGCAAATGATTGATGAATCTAATTGTCACGTAAAATTCACCTCTTCTTTGTGTGCTATACGAGACCAACGCTCGGGGACCCTGATTGGAGCAGGTGAACGGCGTGATGGACTCTATTTTTTCCGTAGCATTCCTACTGTGCAAGCGGTGACGGTTCCTGGCTTATCAGAGTTTGAGTTATGGCATAGAAGATTGGGGCATCCTTCTGATCGTGTTCTCAAGTTAGTTCCTGCTATTAGTTCTAGTACTAGTAGGAAGAACTTAAATAAGGCTTGTATTGTGTGTCCTCAAGCCAAACAAACTCGTGATTGTTTTCCTACTAGTGATAATAAAGCTTCTCGGATTTTTGAACTTATTCATTGTGATCTGTGGGGCCCGTATAACACGCCCTCCTCTTGTGATGCTGTTTATTTTCTCACTTTGGTGGATGATTATTCTCGTGCGGTTTGGGTTTACTTGTTGCGCAATAAAAAGGAAGTTGCGAGTGCTTTTATGTCTTTTTTTGCCATGATTGAGTGTCAATTTGAAACCACAGTCAAAATAGTGAGAATTGATAATGACACTGAATTTAATTATTTATCTGATTATTTGACAACTCATGGCATTCTCTTTCAAACCTCATGTGTGGGCACTCCTCAACAAAATGGGAGGGTTGAACGCAAACATCAACATATATTGAATGTTAGTCGGGCTTTAATGTTTCAAGCTCATCTTTCTGTTACTTTTTGGGGTGAGTGTGTCCTTGCGGCTGTTTACACCATCAATAGAACCCCCTCGGGCTTGTTGAGTGGTTTGACCCCTTATGAGGTGCTTACGGGCCAGTCACCGTCATTTGATGTGTTGCGTGTGTTTGGTTGCCTTTGTTTTGCTCATAATCAGCGTGCCAAGGGCGATAAGTTTGCTTCTAGGAGTCGTCAGTGTATCTTTATTGGGTATCCAAATGGTAAAAAAGGGTGGAAATTATATGATCTTGAAACCGGGGATTTTTTTGTGTCTAGGGACGTTCAATTTCATGAAAACGAATTTCCATTTGATTTGGGTGCTGCTGGGTCTACTCCTACTGGTTTGGGTGATAATGCTGATTTTTTTTGTTCCATCTGGGCCTATTTTGGAAGATCTGCAGTCCTTTCATGATGAGGGAGGTCTTGGGCCGTGTTCTAGCCCAGTTCCAAGGGGGGAGGTGTCTCTTGGGCCGTCTGTTCCAGCCTCCACCTCATCCGTTCCTCCCATTAATACCCCAGCTCCCCCGCGTCATCATCAGGACCCCCCTCTCCTGCTACTGTTCACGTGGGCCAGCCCACTCCTGAGCCCACATCTGTCGCCTTGGATCGGCCCTCCCCTATTTCTACTCCACTTCACAGTGACTCGCCTCATGATGCTGAATCCTCCACTTTTGGGCGCGGAATGCGCGACAAACGTCCGTCTGTTCTGCTGCGCGATTTTGTTACTAATACTGTACGGAAACTGAGTCCATCTTCGTCTTCATCTCCTTCATCGGGATCCTCAGGTACTCCTTATCCTTTAGCGCATTTTGTGAATTGTGATAAATTTTCTGTGCGACACCGTCTTTTTCTTGCAGCCGTTACCTCTGGTGTTGAGCCTCGCTCTTTTTCCGAGGCTATGACTGACCCTGGTTGGCGTCAAGCTATGCAAAATGAAATTGGTGCTTTGGAGGATAATGCAACTTGGGAAATGGCTCTTCTTCCCACAGGTCATAAGGCGCTTGGTTGTAAGTGGGTTTATAAAGTTAAGTATCATTCTGATGGTTCTGTTGAACGTCTCAAGGCTCGATTAGTTGTGTTCGGTAATCATCAGGTGGAAGGGATTGACTACAATGAAACTTTTGTACCTGTGGCCAAGATGGTTACTGTTCGGGTTTTTCTTGCCATTGCTGCTGCTAAAAATTGGGAGCTGCATCAGATGGATGTGCATAACGCGTTTCTTCATGGTGATCTTGACGAAGAGGTGTATATGCGGCCCCCTCCTGGTTTTACTCCTCCGAAGCCTGGTATGGTTTGTCGACTGAAAAAGTCTCTTTATGGTCTTCGTCAGGCCCCCCGGTGTTGGTTTGCCAAACTCACTGCTGCCTTATTGTGCTATGGATTTGTTCAGTGCTACTCTGATTACTCCTTATTCACCCTTCGTAACGGGTTCTACTCATCTCTCGTGCTTGTCTATGTTGATGATCTCATCATCTCTCGGTAATGATTCTGCAGCTATTTCAACATTCAAGACCTATTTGGGTGATTGTTTTCATATGAAGGACTTGGGCACTTTGAAGTATTTCCTTGGCATAGAGGTTGCTCGGAGCCCTGAGGGCTTGTTTCTCTGTCAGCGTAAGTATACTTTAGACATCATCTCTGAGGCTGGTCTCATGGGGGCTAAGCCCTCTACTTTTCCGCTTGAGCAGAACCACACCCTTGCTCTTGCTAGTGGTCCAGTGTTGTCGGATCCTGCTTCCTATCGTCGCTTGGTAGGTCGTCTCATCTATCTCTCCTTCACTCGTCCCCGATTTGGCCTATGCTTGTCCATATTCTTGCCCGGTTCATGCGGGCGCCCGTCGAGGAGCAATGGGAGGCCGCCTTACGGGTTGTTCGTTATCTTAAAGGCTCTCCCGGCCAGGGTATTCTTCTTGGTGCCCACCGTGACTTGTCTTTGTCCGGTTGGTGTGATTCGATTGGGCCGTTGTCCCTTGACTCGGCGTTCCCTCACGGGGTGGATTGTGTTTCTTGGTGGCTCTCCCCGTTTCCCGGAAAACCAAGAAACAAAGATACCGTCTCGCTCCTCCGCGGAGGCCGAGTATCGCTCGATGGCGGATGTTACTTCTGAATTGAAATGGTTGAAAACTCTCCTTGAGAGTTTGGGTGTCAATCAGTCTCGCGCCATGTCGCTTTATTGTGATAGCATGTCCGCCATTCATATTGCTCAAAACCCCGTGTTTCACGAGCGCACCAAGCATATTGAGGTTGATTGTCATTATGTGCGCGATGCGTTGCGGGACGGTCTTATTACTCCTCATCACGTTGCCACTCATGCGCAATTGGCTGACATTTTTACTAAGGCCCTCGGTAAACGTCAATTTTTACACTTACTAAGCAAGTTGGGCATTTGTGACCTACATGCTCCAACTTGAGGGGGGGTATTAGGCCCAATGTAGTGTTGTATTAATGCTTGTATATTATGTCGCTTGATGGGCTTAAAAGCCTAGTTGTTATTAGGGTGTATATAATACTGTTTATACATTCAATGAAGTTAAGGAAACAATTAACCCCTAATTTATCACAATTACAATCAAATTCTCTCATGTTTATATCACTACTACAAAACTGGTCTAACGCAATGCTTTAAAAGTGTTGTCTTAGGGGGTAGAAATGTTGCATTAAACCCAATGCAATACTTTGGAAAATATTTCATTGGGTCTTGTTGCATTAGCCTTATGCAACACTTTTTATATTTATGCAACGTTTTCCATAAGTATTGTTGCATGTTTACTCAAATGCAGCGCTTTTTCCATGCAACACTTATAATTCAACACTTTTGTTATTCACTGAAATTGTTAACGGTAACACTTAAGATATCAGACGCAACACTTTTATTAGCTTATTTGTAATACACCATCTCTAATTCTCTAGGATATTCTAACCCTGTTTTCTCTTTTACTTCGATCTTCTATCATGCTATTATTAACCAATCACCCCTTCATATCTCATTATCTTGCACCAAATCTGTGAGACAAATAATATCATAGTTATCTTTACACGTAACAATTGATATTGAGAAGATAACATATTTATTAACATGTATTTATCGAGATCAAATCACTAGTTTAATTTTAAAATCTAGTTGCATATTGTTCGAGATGTTGTCTTTTATACATTATTAAAAAAAATCAAATATTAATACAACCTATAGAAATAAATTTGCAGTAAAAACTATAATGTCACACAATTGAATATATTCATAAGTATTTTATTTGATTGAACCCCTTCTTTAAAGAAAAAAATCACAATGAGCAATATAATTTGACAGCTAATTCTACGTGGCAAGCTTTTTGATAGAAAATATATTTAGCATATTTCTCCACAGATTTAGAATACATTGTTGTATAGTTTTGGATATTTTTGTAACGAAAATTAATGGGAATAATCTCAATTCTAGGCGATCTTCTCAAAACCATCCCATCTTTTAATTGACTCAATATAATTCCACCATTGAACTTTTTTTCTTAAGTTGGTCCAATTTTTCTTGTCACTAACTAAAGCGGTTAAGTTTGGTTTCCGAGGGATTTCAACTTTTTTTAATACTTCTTAATTTTATTTATTGTTAAAGTCAATAGATCAAAAAAAGTCCATTGAATTTTTTATTACTCCTTCCATTGTTTGAAATTTCAAAAATAATAATTTTTATGTTATTTGATAATTTTTCATTAATTATTTAATGATTTATAATTTATTTGAAAAATTATTATATTATAGAAATATATTATAGAGATCTTCTAATTCTCAAAAACCTGAAAATAAAATATCTTTTATTGCAGGTTTATGGAATATATATATATATATATATATATATATATATATATATATATATATATATATATGTATAGAAGTGAGTTCATGTGAGAATGCATACTTACATGAGAAATGAGAATGGATTTTACACGCTATAACTCTAATGAACAAGTGATGTAACTCTAATGAAAAAGTGATGTAACTCCAAAAAAAAAAGAATATTAGAAAAAAAAAAATCAAAAAAAAAATTTTTTTTTGTGGGCTCAAAATATTTTCGGAGGTATAACTCTAATGAACAAGTGTTGTAACTCTAATCCAATCGTGTGACTAAAATTCATTCTCATTTCTCATGTAAGGAGCATTCTCATGTGATCTTGCCCTTATATATATATATATATATATATATATATATATATATATATATATATATATATATATATATATATATATTTATTTATTTAGAGGAGGAACTTTTCGGGAGCATAGGGAGCTCCTTAAGATTTCGAGGCCATAGAGCGCGCCACGTAGGATTGCCACATCATCAAATTTTATTTTTATCTTTTATAAAAATAGAGTACTACATATATTTAAATAAATATAAGGAGTTTTGGATAAGAAATAATTAGAGTTTGGTTTTGAATAAACAACCTAAATTATTATATTATGTAAATTATGTAGAACTTATGCTACGTAATTCAGAATATTATAATTTTTGTATAATTGGATAGTGCTCGGAATATGCTCCGAAATAAGATCCATTTACAATATAGTTTTACAACTTATGAAATAGAGAGTGCCACGTAGGATTGCCATGTCATTAATTTTTATTTTAAATATTTTAGAAAATAGAGTTCTACATATATTTAAATTCATAAAGGGAGTTTTGGATAGGGAGTAATTAGAGTTTCGTTTTAAATAAACAACCTAAATTATTATAATATGTAAATTGAATATAACTTTTGCTACCTAATTCAAAACATTATAATTGTTTACCATTGAAATGTGCTTGAAATATGCTTTAAAATAAGATCCATTTACGATATAGTTTTATAACTCATGAAAATATATTTAATTAGATGAATGGTAACGCGTTATTTAGTCTTTATTTTAGATAGATAAATTAATAGCTATAAGTACAATGTACTATATGTGATTATAGCATTTTATCATAGGTCTGATTTACAGGATTAAATATATTATCTTTCAAAACCTCAACTTTACTCAAATGAACGAAAACAATTTAGTATTGAAACAAAATTTATTAAGGAAACTTTATTATTACAACAAAAACTAAAATATATGGCTATAAAGTTACATATATATTAGAATTTTAGATGATGAAAAAATTAGAGTTTGATTTTAAAAAATAACCTTAGTAATCAGGATATTATAGAGAACTCCATCTAAGCATGGCATCTCATTCTTTTTAATTTTTATTTTTAAAATAAAATAGTGTCCAACGTATATATATAAATACATATAAGGTGTTTTGGATAAGTGAATATTACAGTGTGATTTTAGATAAACAACCTAAATTATTATAATATGTAAATTGAATATAACTTTTGCTATAAATTCGCAATATTATACTTATTCTTACCATTGGAGAGTGCTCGAAATATGGTTTGAAATTAGTTCCATATACAATATAGTTTTACAACTTATGAAAAATTAGTTATTTAAATGAACAATAACATATTATTTATTATTTATTTAAAATACATATAAAAATAGCTATAAAAATAAATAACGTATCATATGTGATAATAGCAATTATATCTTTCAAAATCATATTTTTAAAAATCGAGTTATATAAAGATAAAAAATATATATCTATAACTTTTGAACCTGTAGCATACCATGGTGGCATTACATGAAGAATCAAATGAAAGTTTGTCAACAACATTGCAGAGATATCATGTAATTGTCTAATTATTTTGTTCCTATAATATTTATCGTAACATAATAATCTATGTTTGTCTTTTCCATATATCTATATGTCAGATCTTATTCTTTTTTTCATGAACTTAATTCTACTAAAACTAATTAGGAAATCAAGTTCCGCGTTTCTAGACTATTTGAGGTCACGGATCATAAAAAGGAGAAAGTTTGATATGATCATGATGGATGAAGAGGTATTTTTTTCTCTTAAATAGTATTTTCGATTATTAGTAGAGGTTAGTTTTATATTTAATTAATTTTATTCATGATACCATCATTATGGTCTTTTTTTTATAGTGTTTATGTGCCATTAAAAGTTAAAATTGTGACTGACACTCATGTTTTACTCTATTCTTTCTTTCCTGTATCTATAAATAAGTACCCTACTTTCGTCAAGTATCACTTGGGTATTTTTCATGTTAAAATTTTGCTAGCTATTGTTAGTCATACCAATTATAGGGATACCATTTAATAATAGACTTTGCTACAATATTCAGTTGAATATTAAAAATTATATAATTTATATATCGCAATAACAAATTTAGAAATTAGAATATAATGACAAATTCTTTCTTCGCTATTTTTCTACTGCAACAATGGGGTTTAGCATGGTTTTTAAGGAAATGAAAAAAATGGGTAGTTTAGCATAGAGGTACCCCTTTAATTAACAAAAGCAAGGGATAAGTAAATCCTTAATAAAGTAAAACGCAACTTTATGAGGTAATTTGAGTAATTAATGATGGTTTCATTAACATAAAGTAAAGACAATATTGTCAAATATAGTTGCTTATTTTACGAAAAGTGAAGTGGTCTCAATAGATGAAACTACCCAAAGTGGTGATTATTGCAATAGAAAAAAATGGAGAAATTATGTAAATAAAATGGTGTTGAAAAATCTCATTTCATAGCAACACAAATACAACAATGTTAACAAAAAAATTAGCAAAAAATATATATACAACAACCCGTGCAACGCACGGGCTTCAAAACTAGTAAATAAATAAAGGGATATTAAAATGGGGATGAAAATAATCAAATAATGAAGAACAAGCACGAGGAAGAAGCCAAGAATGGGTCTCAAATGTGGATTGGGGGATTATGGAAAAAAAAAAAAAAAAAAAAACAATGTTGTTAGTAAGGGTCAACAACCCCTAGAGGGTCACGTGGGTGTTTTTACCTGTAATTGCAAGTCACTAATACGTAATAGACCAATTTCAGAAGATAAGTTCAAAAGTAGGATTATATTGCGTTAATCAAAAAGTGTGACTGTTTTAAGACTGCATGAAGTCGGATTAATCCCATCTCGTTTTCCGTATCTTTATCCTACTCCCTCTGCTTTTTTTTATTTGCTACATTTGACTTGCACGGTTTTCAAAGCATTATTTAACTCTTAATATCTCTTATTTCGCTTAAGTAAAAATTATAAAAATTTGATATTATGAATCTACACGTCGAGACGAATCTAACAAGATCACACATGACTATATTTTTACTTATAAAATAATCAAAATAATTGGTCAAAATAGTGGCTTCATTCCCAAGGAAACAAATGTAGCAAATAAAAAAAAGCGGAGGGAGTATAAGATTTCCTAACATAGTTAGGAGTTAGACTGATACTCCCAAAAGGGTTCAAAGATTTTTGGGACCAATATAAAAAGAAGAGGAGGTACAAAGCAGCATCAATAGACAATAATTCCATATTTGCATGAATTCTTCCTCTTTTCCAACAATTCTAGGCTTTTGCATTCTAGTAATTTTACGCTGTATTGGTAGGTTATTTTGAGCAGAATAAATCATTATTATGGCAATTATTTCCGACTCATTCATGTCTGATCTTAACGAATTATCAGACGATGAAACTAATGTTGTTGTAGAAGAGATTTCGGACAACAACGACGTTAATAACGTGTCGAAACTGCAAAAATCACGACGTTACAATGACATAATGCAGAAAATCAAAGTCGAAAAGCAAAAAAGTTACGAGAATCCTGATCATGATCAGTTGATTATTGATTGTAATGCGTTGTTAATGGATATTGACAATGAGATTATGATCATTCATAATTTCATCCGTGATAATTACCGTCTAAAGTTTCCGGAACTCGAATCTATTGTTCGTCACCCTATTGACTACGCTCGTGTTGTAAAGAAGATTGGTAATGAGATGGACATGAGTTTAGTTCATGATCTGCAAGAAATTCTGCCTTCTGCTGTACTTATGGTGATTTCGATAAGTGGTTCGTGTACCAATGGGAATGTTCTTGTAGAAAATGTTTTACGTAAGACTATTGAAGCTTGTGATCGCGCGATAGATCTTGATTCGACAAGGGAAAAGATCCTTGATTTTGTTGAAACAAGGATGGTAAATATTGCACCAAATCTTTCGGCTATTGTTGGGAGTGCGGTTGCAGCAAAAACTTATTGGGACTGCTGGAGGTTTACCAGCACTAGCTAATCGTGCAGCTTGCGATATTATGTCTTTTGGGGCCAAGGCCAACAAGGAGATTTTGGCGGGTTTTTCGAGACAATTTGGTGGAGTTGGTGGTGGTGGTGGTGGCGGCTATGTTGAGGAGACGGAGATAGTTCAGAGTACGCCTCCTCGTTGGAGAAAGCAAGCATGTCGTGTTGTGGCTGCGAAATCGATGCTTGCAGCTCGAATGGATTCCACAACAGGAGATAAAACTGGAGAGACTGGGAGGAAATTTTATGAAAAGATTTGCAAGAAGATTGTGCAGTGGCAAGAGCTACCACGTCCTAGGATGTCCAAACCTCTTCCCGTGCCTGATTTAAGACCGAAAAACAAAAGAGGTGGACGTAGGCTAAGGAAGGCCAAGGAAAGATATGGTGTTACGAATACGAGCAAACTGGCGAATAGGATGGCGTTTGGTGTGGCTGAAGAGAACTAAAGAAACATCAGACCTGTGCTGTAAGTCTGTGAGGCTAATTTGCTGCTTTAGCTCAGTTTATGATAGACTTTGTAAGAAAGGTACTAGCATTTGTTTAATGCCACATTTTCCCCAACAACCATGGCAATTAGCATTCACAATTTGATACATGGATCACTTTTAGTAGGTAATACCTATACTATACTTGTTTAAGAATCTAAAACAATTAAAGGCGAAATTTTATCAATGTTAATTGGAGTGCATCAACCAGAATATTACAATTCTAATTATTTCTAATACCATAATCTGATCATCATGATCACTACAAAATTTTATAAATGCTAAACAGTTATAGTTGTGTGGGATGAACTGTATCCTGTTCTTGTTTCAGTACTTATTCCTCCTCTTTCGGCTTCCTCTGCTCTGACTCGACCGTCTATCTAAGAACTGAATTAATCTAAGGAACTATAGAAGAATTCACTACTAATCATTATTGACTACCCTACAATCATGCCTAATTTCACCTTGATTACCAGTTTTAACCCCAAGTCGACCAAGCCTGGTAATAGCAGAAACAAAAACTCGTTCAAACAATGTAGTATTAGAAGCAAATGCATTAACAACCCTTTTTGATTTTCTTGTGGTATACAAAGCTTGATCAGATGCAAGTAGACCTTTCCCCTGTTGAAGGTTCTTGTAAAACGAGTTGTCGAATCGAAAAGGAGAAGTTGGGTCTAAGGGAATAACAACTCTTGGATCCACATCTCTTGGGCATTGTTTTTGCAGTTCTTTTGCAAATCCTTGCTGAAGTTTTGGGTCAATGCTGCTTTTGCTCTTGTAGTTGTAGATTCTCTTGGAGAACTGACTGCAATGTGAAAACCCCAATGTATGTGCTCCTATAACATTATTGGAGATATACACAAGTTTAATATCCGATTCAAATCTCAACTAGACCTTTAAACTGACTCAATCCGAACAAAATATTGATTTATTTACAACATCAAGATAATTGACACTAAACGACCCATTTGTCACCTCTATAATATATACCTTTTTTTAAATAAAATAATCGAATGGATCCAACATCCGAAGAGACTCATCAATGGTCTAAAGGGGAAGCATAGTACCTTACCTTACCCCCATATTATATGACAAATCTATTGAAAAGATCAATAAAATGTGATTTTGGACTTTATTTTGTTACCTACTTATTATTGTCATTTGATGAGATGCGTTGTACCTTTTTTTTTTACAAGCATTTTCTACAAGAAATCAAGTTAACAAAGATTGTTGTTTAATTATACCCATCCAACATATAAGTAGCATAAGAAATGAGGGGATTAATCTTTGATCTTTACCACACAAAAGTTCAAGGCAATGATTATAAATATATGTGCAGAGTGAACCTGATAAAGCAATTAAGTCAACTTCAGAGAGGCTGTGAGAAGCAAACATTTTTCTGAGCTGCTTGTAGTTGAATCGAGCAAGAGGAAGATGACCCCCAACACTAGCTTTTGTAGAGCTCTTCCCATCTTTTCTTCCCAATTCCACACCATAATTTGGTCCACCACTCTGCATCATCCAACCCAAAGAAAAAAGATAGGTAAGAGTAAGATTGCGTACATTTGAACCTTTTAGTTCCCGTTGTTTTAGTGGATTTCACTCTTTAATTTTATGGTCTTTAATCATTATTGTATATTATTTCTAGGAAAAATTCATAATAGTCCGAACTATGGCTGATTTTCTCAAAATAATATCAACTATGAATTATTTTATAATAACTCTAACTAAGGGAATTTCTTCTCTGGTGACCCGAAAAATGATCTATAAAGTACCCTATAGTTTAGATTATTCTGAAATAATCCATAGTTGGGATCATAATGGAAAAACCGCTAATAATTTGGATTATTCTTGTGAATATATCCTTATTTAAATAGAAAAGAGAGGGAGGGCATGGGGTCAAATTTTAAGTATATGCATAAGCAAATGTGATATTATAACATATGGTTAAACCGATCAGATTAAATATTAATCATACAACAAACGCAAAATTAAAACAAATCTCATTAATTCTTACCTGCCTTTTAAATTTTACGTATTCTGCTTACCCTTTCATTTTCTTTTGTTGTTCCTATTTAGAATCTTTTTATGAGAGGAAATTGGTCAAAGTAGGAAGAACTCTCGAAAATTGAGTGAGTAACTTTTTATGTTTTTTCTTGAGTAACTAATATCCGTTATAATCATTAGACCTTTGATACAAACATTTGTACAAAAAAAAAAAGTTCCAAATCACATTATTTCGCATACCAATACAATGACATCCCTAGTAGCCAAGGCCAATATATCAGCACAAGAAACCTTGTGCTTACACCCTGGCACGCTTTCAACGGCGGCTTTCGCTCTGATCACGGTGTCGAAGCCGTCTCCGGCAAGTGAAAGATCATCCTGAGAATCTTTCTCAGCATTGCCACTAGGAGATGCTAATATTACAGAAGCATCACATCCCTGTATATATACAAATGCAACATGCAACAAGATTAATTGATTAATGCACCCCACATCACTTAAAATGTAGTCACAAAACTAAATTTACAACAATAAATAGCATAACTTGATTAATATGTATAATAAGTTAATAAACCACCTTGATGAAGCAATCGTGGAAGAAAAGTCTAAGAGTGGCAGGAGCAGTGACAACAGTCTCTTGGAGCTTCTTCTTCACAGCATTGCCTACAATTGTCTCAACATTTGGACAAGAATTGCTGTAATAATTATGCTTTAATTGAGCAGAACAGTGGTTTGGAGACATTATTAGGATAACTAATATTGTAGTTAATACAAAGAATATGAAATTATTTGTGTCCATCTTTTTTGCCTTCATTTTTGCATAAATATAAGTTGATGAATTGCATATAAATAGAAGAAAGAAGATGAAATGAAAGTGTCAAATGAAGAAATTCTATCTCTGACTTGTTGTTCTTCGTTTAACATGAAAATGATTTTGATTCTTTTTTGAGGTTGTAAAGAAGTGCACTCAACAGAACATCCAAGGAATGAGTTTTTTTTAAAATATGTATAAAGACAAAATGTGGGATCCAAAAGTAGCATGCACTGAAAATTATACATGTAAGAGAATTAAGGGGAAAAAAATAAAGTAAAAGTTCTTTTTGCAAAATAATTGTCCATCACATGAAAATATGTTCTAATAAATTTGGTTGCTAATTAGTGGACATTTTTGCTTAGTTGGAGCGGTGGATTTTGTGGTCTATACAGTTGGATTACATTTACAAATTTGCTATAAAAAATAAAACTTAAAGTAGTGAGAAATTTTGGGTTGTGGTTGTGGCATATTAGGCAGCATAAGAGCACAAAAGAGAAGTGTTTGAAAAATAGCAATATATAATTGACTTGATCAGTGACAGTGATGAGTGATCACACACGTTTGACGTTGTACAGCCGAGTTTTTTTTTGGTATTACGTCAACTTTTCTGCCTTTAGTGTTCTCTTTGTTTTTATTGGGTTTAGGTTAAAAGTTTTTGCTCCATCAATTTTGTATTGTTAAAATGACATTTATGTCTAATGAGTCACACTTCATTAATATACTTCCTCCATTTCAAAATACATGCAACGCTTTTCAAATTGCAGACTCCGAGGCAATTTTTCTTAGTGTACAATTAGATGGGAAGTGGTATGTGATTAGACTAACTAATAATACAACTAATACATTATACCAACACCTAGGATCCACCATCACTACCCTACCACCGCCAGCCGCCACCATCCCGCCAACACCACCGCCAGCCGCCACCATCCCGCCAACACCACCGTCCCAACCACCCCGCCAAAACCACCGCCAACACCACCGCCACAACCATACCGCCACCACCATCATCACCACCACAACCACCTCGCCACACGCCAACATCACGACCACAACCACCCCGCCACCACCCTGCTAACGAATTTAATCATTCAAACCTAAAAATTCAAAACGCTACTCAATTCCACCTAAAACAAAAATTCAACCATTCAAAACCCTAAAAATTCAAAACACTAATTTGGAGATCGAACAAAAATTCAACCATTCAAAATCCTTAAAATTCAACAAAAGTTCGAAGGAGAGAAGGAGATCGAACGCCGGCCAACAAAACTATTCTAAGTCCAACGTCGGCGGAGGTGCTAAGAAGAAGAAGAAGAAGAAGAAGAGAGAAAGAAGAATATCGAAGGAGATAAGGAGATCGAAGGAGAACGAAGGAGGAGCCGAGCACTGACCCGAGAGAAAATCGCCGAGGCCATCGACGGCGCAGCTGAGGAAGTCGAAGCCAGGGCGGAGATTGGCAACGGTTGCTGGAATGAAGGTTCTGACGGAAGTGAAGGTTGGGGTGGGTTCAGTGGTGTGAGTTGGGTGAGGGTTAGAGTGGGAGGAGAGAGAAAGGTTGCAGATGAAGGTGGGTTTGTTGAGAGAAGAGGGGGTATGGGTGAAGGAATGGTTGTGGGTTGTGGGAAAAGAGAAGAAGGGTGGTGGCAGGAAGAATCATGAAGGAGGTGAGGGAAGATTAAGTAGTTTAATGGTTTTAGATTAAGAGTATGTAATCAATACTAATTTTATAAAGTAAGGGTATTTAAGTAATTTCACCGCTAAAATTTACTAAATAAGGAAACAAAAAAAAAGTGTTGCATTTATATTGGAACACCCCAAAATAGAAAGTGTTGCATGTATTTTAAAACGGAGGAAGTAGTTAACTTTTTATATTGGTTGCAATGTGAAAAATACATTCCTAAAATCGTATTAACAAGTTTTCTCCACACGAATTCTCCTTTTATGATATTGAAATCTACCATAAATTCTTTTTTGGTTGACTAAAGAGCTACAGAGTGATGTATTGTATTCAATCCAAAGTTTTGGGTATTACACTAAGACAGTCATAGATTCTAGACATCTTGTAACCTAATTTCATCATTTCATGGTTTCTCCTTGAATAACTCGATTCATGACAAAGTGTCACAACTCACCAGTCACAAGTTAGATGTTATTTTTAACAACGCACCATTACCAGAGCCTTTTATTGCAAGAAATCAGACACTCCATGGCTGCCTAATTACAGGCCTTTCATTCAGCAGTACAAAAACCGAAGAAATCAAGATCATTACGATATAATATAAATCACGATATCAGAATGAACATACTGAAGAAGATAATATATAGTCCACAAAGTTGACCCAGAAATCAGTTGCGCAGACGACTCAACATTTCTATAGTACACTATACATAGTTAGGCAACGCGTTGGACACAAATTTGGGTACAACTACAGTATGCCTCTAGCTTTTTACATGTCTTCAGAACAATCAATCCATATCTCTTACGAAGAGAATATCTGCTGAAGTGCATGTGGCAAGTTCAACACGATTTCTGCAAAAGCTGAAGATAACAACAAAAGACGGTAAAACATAGTCATGAAAAGAATGTTAATAGCAACAATTAAATAGCTAATGTCACGGAACAAAAAGAATGAGACTCCCAACCTCAGAAAACTGAACAGCCCAGTGACCCCTCTAAAAATCATAAATGGGTCATACTTCTTTAAGAAAACCAATTGTTCAGAAAATAGGAAAGAGGGAAATCAGAGGAAGGATACAAGTAAAGACATGATGGTTCCACCAAAGGCTTAAATTTTAAACAAAGTGTATAGCATGATCAAGCCAAATCAGTATGAACATAAATTATGTTCTCTAAAAATCTTATTGAAAAAAAAATCTCAATCCAAAAATCATAGTCATGTAACTATTATAGGATGCCTGAAATCATATCATATTTTAAAACTAGAAATAAATAAAGGTTAGATGATTAAAACTACCCCTGGGAGATAAGACAGAAAGGAGACAGATATTCTAAAGGGTATATCAATCAATGATAAATGATAAATCCTTCTTTTTGGGACAATCTGAACATTAATTCCAGACAGAGGGAGAACTCACATAGAGCATAGGTCTATTACAGAGATTGAATGACCTAGATTGTAACAATATAACCATCTTTAATCCGGCAAAAAATTGAATGAACTTATGGTTATTTCAGTCAGTTCAAAATCTAAAATTTTAAATTATTACCTTCAGGTAAACTCAAAGTTCGTAGGGCATCTTCTGCATAAGATAGGCGCGTGGGAATAAGATGATTTGGCAATGCTCCAGTTCCCTTCCTGCTCTGGGAGGAGTTTAATGGCCAAGCCATGACTCTGACTCTGGTCGGAAGAACAGACACCAAATCTGCATATTTAAGACTGATGGTGATCCTGGTGCTGAGGAAATCCACAATCATGCTATAGTAGTCAGAACATAAATGACAATCAACAGGCTAACAACAATCCCATAATTACTTTGATGCACATAACAGCTTAATGTGGTCAAATAATTAAAATATGATAAAACAGCTCCCATCAAATAATCACCTATTTGAAGCCACAAGCAAATTTATAGGACAGCAAAAACCATCTAAGTTGACAAGAAATTGTCAATGGAAGTAGTCAAGCAGATAAATAAGACAGTGCTAAGAACTAATATTGTAGGGAGAAGGGTATTTTAGATATTATATTCTTTGGTTTACTTGGGGAATAAGTTGGATAGTTTGTTAAGGGGAGTAGTATAAATATAGAGCAACTGAAATGGGAAGGGCATCTTGAAAATTGATAAGTTTGGTGAAGGAAATGGTTACTTGGGAGAGCTCCAACCTCTTGAATGTTGGTTAGGTTATAATCGGTGTTAATCATCAATACAATCATATCTTAGTAGTTTTCTCATTAATTCTTCATTAGTCCTTTTTCCTAATTCCTCTAAACCTGCTGTTATGCTGAGAAATTAGCTAAGGCCTAAGAGTCATCTTGGTTCTCAGCAGACAGCTAGGACATCAAGTTCTAGCATCCTATGGCATCTCCATACCTTTCTCCTTCGGACATAAAGAAAGTACGAAAGAAATAGAACTTCACAGAAACAATATTTAGTTGTCAAGATGCTAACACACAACCGTAAAGTGGAGAAATGCATTTAGCATATAAATTTAGATACCATGCAGCTTCAAACTAAGCTACAAAATTACTAGCATCAGTCATACTGCTGAGAAGTGCATCTGAATCTAATTTTCCCTAATCCACAGTTGATCCTAACAGCAAAAAAATTGTGACGCAACACCTTACCAAGAATTCTTCTACCAAAAGGAATTCTGACTGCACTTACCATTCAAAATCCTCCAGCACAAATTCAATCATATGATAAGGAAGGCTATGATAGAGATCTCCGATTTGGTTCCCATAAATGTCTTTCATGAGGCGCACCTGTCAGACAAAATTAGAAAGCCCACATATTTGTCAGTGGATAGGACCATAATCCATTTCTGAAACTAAACAGTTCATCTAGCAAAGAGACACTGCCATAAATTAATACAAGTAAAAGACACTCATACACGAAACCAACCCCACCCCTTCTTTTCCCCAGTACCAAAATACGACATGAAGGCAAGTGAGAGAGCAACGTGAGATGGAAATAAAACTCTTTTCTCTTCACCCATTAGCTTTAAATTTCACTTAACTCCACTACATTTTACTTCCATCAACTAGACAGCTACTGGGAGCAAACCTTGTCTTCTGCCATTTTGGATGAACCAAGTAGACTGAGGGATGATTCTTAGCTGCTGAATACCTAATGCTTGAATTAAAGTTCATCATCTACATGAGATATTAACAGCTTGATGACTTCAACGATCACCTTCCTAACTGGTAGGCCTTTTTGTTGCACCACACCAAACTTACTGGATGGAGAAATTGTCAAAATAACCGTCACAAACAAAACCTCAGATATTTCTCTCTTTTTCACTCTCCCTATGGGGTTTAAGGGTCTGCAGTAAACCCACATGTCCACGTCTTTAAAAATGAATCCCATCAATTTAAAGCCATATATGTTCTTATCTTCTAGATGTAAGAAATCTGATGTATTCACACAAAAGAAAATTAGAAACTAAATTACACACTTCCCTACTTTTACTTAACTTCTAATATTCTACCCAATTTATCTTATACTTAATTTCCAGAAGATACCAGTGGAGAGTTCATGGATTTATCACTAGGCTCAAGCCTAAATCTACACGTCAGCAGAAGAGGTCATAATCTGTCCAAGGATCATATACTCCCTCTGTTTCACAATAATTTTCCTCATTTCCATTATGGTATATATCAAATCCAAATTACCAATATTCTCTCCATGCATTTGATTTACTACAAAGCTATTCTTGTTGGCTCTTTTTTGCATGTCTCATGGTCCATCCATAATTCCATTTATTCAAGCACGCTGAAGCACTGGTACCCAGAGAAAAAAAACGCGGTCGCAGTCGCGTGCGCGGGAACGGTCGTGTTGTCGCGGGAACGGCTTGTAACGGGGAATAGAACGTTTCGCGGCCGACGCGGTGTGAATTTTTTTAAAAAATTCACATTAATACGTTCTAAATTTATTTGCATTGTTTTAGTTTATGAAGCATTAGTACAACATAATATAATCATATCTATCATAATATAATGTTTCATCAGCTATGTAACTAAATCATAAAATATTTTGGTCAATGTTTGAAAAGAACGGATGTAACGGGGATAAAACGTTCTAACGCGGCGAGTTCGCGTTACAGAACAGACAACGCGGCGAGAAGTATGTGATTTTTAACATGGCATTCCGTAACGGGATTTCGCGGAACGACAAATCCAAAATCCGTTACAGAACGGCGGTTCTGTAACGGAACGGGAGAGTTTTAAATCCATGTGGTACCTGACAGTGATAGAGTAAAGAAATTAACTCTAATCTCACAAGTAATTCCAACAAAAGTCCAGGTTCCTCCATAAAATACTCGGGAAGAACATAACAACTTCAACATATAGTAATTCCCTTTCCAAGGAACAACAAGAGAAGGTATAGCGAAATTTACTCCTCAGAACTACCCGCTGAGGTGCTTTCTAATCTTGTTAACCTCCCTTAAAGAAAATATTAGCTGACACAGAGACACCCCAAACGTTCAAAGACAAAGATTCATAACAGATAAACTCAAAGAGCCTAAGTTTCCCCTGGCAGTCGCATCATTATTCATGGAACCCAAGTTCCACATTCCAAATAATTCCCCATAAAATTTCCATCCCTCAAGGTTCTCTCCCTTCTGCTACTTCCTCTCTCCTCTACTGTTTTCTCTCTCCTATTTTACTCCTATCTCTCCTCGCTCCTGTGTTACTTTCTGTCTCTCTCTCCCATAAGGCCATGAGTCCACCCCCCCCCTCCTTCTCTCTTCTTTGTAATCTTATTATAAATGTAAAAAAACGATATTTAATACGCAATTGAGCACATTGGGGGAGAGCACTATAAACTAAGACAGTAAGACATCAAACATAGCAGTCTAAAGATTTAATTTTTATAAATGAAATATTTCTCGAATACCTTTGAACACAACTTTTCCTAAAGCTTCTCCATTAAACAGAGAATGAGCCTGCGTAGAAGATACCTTTATACCAAACTTACATTTAAGATTACCCCCACAATCTCCCCCTTGAGATAACTGATAAGTACCCTTTATACGAAACTTACATCTAAGATTTACCCCACAATCTCCCCCCTTGAGATAAGTACCCCGATAATAGCTCCCCCCCCCCAGCCCTAATCACTACCCCACATAAAGGCAAGGTCTTAGTAGTAACTTATACAGGTTTCCACATTTATGGGGTCTGCGTCTAGGGTATGAGAACAGTATGATTGTTCTAAAGAACACACACTTGTGCTGACATTCTCACATCTCTCCGTGGAAGCCAACTATCAGAAGTCAATGCCCTTCTTTTCATCTGACCATATGTCCATATCATATATCACAAACATTGGGATTTTATACTCATCCGACCTACGTTGAACAAATTAACTGGGACATCTGGAGATTTTGCACGTACACTCCGAACACAGTGATAGTGAATACCTATTTTCACTGAAAATATATCTCTCCTCCAACAGCTCCAATATCTACAACTAAGAATTGCCAACTTTCAGGTGCATTATATCTCTAAGCCACATAAAGCACTCAAGAAACTATATTACATGTCTACCCTAATTGTCTAAGTCAAAATTTTGCAACATCACAATTCACAAAAGAGCTTCAATTTCAGCTACAACGATATTATTCATTATTTTCTCAAGCAAAAACTTTTTAGAATTCCATTATGGAGGATACTCATATTACTGAACAGCAATATATTCTACACCACCAGTCCTCACCACACCCAGCTTTGATGACAAATTCCAGGATAAATTCACCAAAATAAAATGCAGATGGGTTTCAAATCAACCCAAAATGAGGACCACCAAGTCGCTTTTAAGAGTCAGCAATCATCCATCTCATAACACACAAGAGATAGCACATGTTTATTTTCGAAAACAACAAATCTGCTCTTAAAATCTCTCAGACAAAAGGGCAAAGATTAACGTTCTGATCTTAAAGACAAGCCTATCTAAACATAACTCCCACATGTCTTGTGTCGTGCACATCAATTCAATTCATTTCTAAATTTCACATTCGGAAAACTTCCATGAGCCGAAATCTCACCTAGAGCACATAATCTTATTAGCCCAACATATCAAGAAGAGTAACAAAGAGAGGGAAGAAAAACAAGAAAGACTAGTGCATTTTCCACAACTTCCACTATGAGACCCATAATTCAGAAGAATAACTAAAAGTATAGCTATTAGTGTTATACATCAAAAGAATCATCGCAGTTGTATGGATAATAATAGGTTGGTAATTATAAAAAAAAAGGTCAAAAAATTTGAATTATGTGATGCCCAACTACACAGAGGAACAAGGTAGTACTATTCTACCTGCTCCCTTCTATCCACATATGCCTGCAACAGTTCCCCAACATGATCAATGAATTTCTGAAACAAAAATATATACAGTTCTTTTTCAGAATTGGCAGAAGGCATGAAACTACTATGCAAGTACATAAGGGTGAGGCAACTAACCTCACCATTGCATTGGACGAGAGAAGATCATTTTCAGCTTCTCGTATAGGCAAAAAGAAAGGAATGGTGTGCTCTAAAACCGTCATCTTCTCTAGAAATGACTTGCTCTCGAGGACACAGTGATACAATTCGCATGGCTCTCCTGGTCATTGCAGAGACAGAATAGTAAAACAATACTCTGATGCAAATGCAAGCTCAATTGGCTGTATCCATTCAAAAATCTTCTTCAAATATTCTCATTCTAGTCTAAAGCCAAGAGAGAGATTCTTCCCAAGGCAAACCTAAAAATATATCCATTGACATATTATACATAACATGTGAAGCACATAAACTATAAATCACAGATTTTTGTAGAAGTGCTTCATAACACCATGTATTACCCCAAATTAGGATTCAATTCTTAGTAATAGAGAAACTAAAAGAGACTATATCTAAAAAAGACACTTCTCCGAATCTTGAGCCTTAACACCACTGGGCACAGTTTCCAATACACTCTTTGTCCCCTGTTTGGCAATTAGAGGTTAGGCTGTTAGCTTTTAGCTACTTGTATTAGCTGCTTTGACTAGCGGTTTGTATTAGCTGTTGTGTGAAAGTGTTTGGTAAATAGTTAGTTGATTGGTACTTTATTAGGTAAGATGAACAACAAGATATTAGAATAATTTATTGGTGGGGGTTATTTGGTAAAGGATAGTAAATTTGACCAACTTTAGGATATATTAGTCATTACACAACTATTTGACCAATAAGATATTCTAATTTTATAAACCTCTCTTCCAAAAAGCTCCTACTAGTAGCTTCTTCAAAATTACCCTTTTGTGCTCAAACCTCTCTTTCAATACTATTTCAACCAAAGTACCAAATACTTCCATTAGATGTTTGGACTAGTCAAACCTCTCTATCCATCTCAAACCTCTCTTTTTATCCCAAAACTCTCTGAACCAAACACCCCCAATCAAGAATCTACAATTGGAAACTAACACTCCACTAAACAAGCAATGCCCGAAGAAAAAGAATATGATCCAAACAATACAAAAAAAATAAGCCCAAGGGACTAAATCAAACTTTCAAGACTTAGCAAGGAGAAAGGACAATGAAGGAGACTTCGAGGCAAAGTTGTCAAAAGTTGACCTGAACCAAAGACGAGTATGACATATTAAATTGCACTCAGAAAGATAATTTAACCCGACAACCAAGTTGATCCCAGAATTTGAAATCCGAACCAAACCGCACTCGACAAAAATAATAGCCTAAAATTTGAGGTGACCCAATAAGGAGAGACTAGGCTCAAACCAAATCAGCACCTAACCTGTGATGACCCCGAAACCCGATTTACCCCAAAAGACTCGCATCTAACCCGACCCAACTTCAACCCACATCTTTTTTACCCAACCCTCGACCCGCTTTCAACTCGGTGTTTTATTAACTCAACCCAATTTCAACCCGACTTACCCGACCCGAATTCAACACGATGTTTTACTGACCTCAACTGATTTCTTCTAAAAATAGACAAATCACAAAAGAGGGTAAAAAAGAAGAATGAAACGAAAAGTTAAAGACCAACAGGAAAATATTTGAGTCCATCAGGCTTGACAAACATAAAAGGCAAAATGAAATTGAAGCAAATTCAACGCCAAGTACGAACTGTAATAAGGAACATTGCATGGTGATAAAACAAACACCATCGGGGTATTTGGAATTACCAAGCAAACGATGTTTCATATTGTATTCCAATCCTTGCACATTCCAAACAACATATAACCTGTATAACAAGTAAATTAATAATTACAATAGAGTTATAGAAAGAGACCCCTTACCCCCTAATTATTGTTTGAATGCCTATATTTGGATCATCACAAACTTATTATCGTCCTTATTTAAATAATGCTTTACCTTATTCACCAAAAATAAAGAATTAGAGAAAGTGTATCAACATCATATAATTTCACCCAGAAAAAGCAAAGGTCAACTATAAACCTTGCTCAAAAATCTGGCCCCATTTTGAATAATGATTTTAGTTCTTAACATAAGAACTCCACAATTGTCATTGTCATGTTACAGCAATCACATAGCACATTGTTATGCATTGGGTATAGGCAAAGGGTGATATAGGAAATACATAATAATTAGGCTAGCTTGGAGAAAGCAAGTACATTAGCCCTATAAATAGAAGAGATTACTGAGAGGAAGAGGCATGATGAGAATACTGGTGAGTTATTTTAATGTTAGCTTTGAGAGTTTGTCAAGTCACTCCAAAACTTGATAATCTATCTTTTACATTTGCTGTAATATCTTATTTTAGTAATGAAAATCTTCATCTTTTTCTTTTACTTAATCGATCCAGTTTCCATTTCATTACATGTATCTTCAACAGTCAACAATAACAAACATAAGCTTCAACTGATGACAAAACTGTCTTGTAGCCAATGTTTAAAATTAATCTACATATTGAACTTCCCAATTACTATATTTTCAACCAGAGCAACAACAGGTAAATGCTCAAGGTGAGGCTCAGCATGTTCGGACCTCTAGGACAAGGATCAAATCACCCCCCCTCCCTTCGAATCTATATGTAGAACACTAGAACCAGGGATCAGGTGACTATTCCACATATTAGAACAACTTTCAAATCGCATATTTCAATCAGCGAATGGGGTCAGACAGTAGAAGAGACAATTATCATATTTATTATTCATATGAACAGATCAGTTCCAAGAACGGGGTAAGGCTATAGTAGTGGCATTTTATGCCTGCATCGAGAGTTTCTTGGCTCTTTAGTCCAACACTTACTGAAAAAACATATATATGTTAATAGTAAGTTTAGCGGATCATGGCCCGTTTCTTAAAGTGTAACCTATCAATCAAATCATTTGGAAGTCGAAGAATGGAACTGCCTACAGCACATTAGGAGTTCCCCCACCCCCCCCCCTCTCCCCACAAAACGGAAAGATCTTACATGTCAAGTTTGACAGGAAGGTACAAAGTGATAACATTTCACTGCGGATAGATCATTTACTCATCCCTCTCTCTTCTCTCAATCAGTAAAATAGCATTAGCCATTTCCTCCTCACTTCAACTACATATATAAAATTTCCCCCTCTTCTAACACAATGAGCTGTATGATCAAATTTTCAAACACATCCTAAGGTCAAAATTTAATTCTTGAATTCTGAGGTATAAACAACAAAATATGTCGAACATACATGTGGTATTGTTTAATATAATTCCTGGGTGTGAGTTGGTTTATCCTCACATACTTGATATAGCTCGTAACGAGTCAGCACTTACAGTAAACGTTTTTGCATCTGAGCTAGGAATAACAGAACTTTGATATACGAGCTAAACAAAAGACACAATATGCTAACACATGAAATTGTCTAGTTTTTTTTTTTTTTTGTGAGTGAAACCATTTTATATTTGGTTCAAGACTTTTACTTGAAGTTCACCCCATTCACAATGAGATAATTCTACAGAACGGAAAACAGGTGATGTTACCTTACTTCCCACCCTGTAAGTAATTTTTTCAAGGAAGGGAGAATCTAGCTCAATATTTGAATCCCCTGCTGTTGCCTTCCTATCTGCTTCCATGTGAACCTAACAAAGAAAAAAAAATACCAAATACCTCAACCAAGTGCATGAATCTGAAAATGTAGGTGAAACATAAAAAAAATAAAAAAAAAATTTACAAAAAAAAGGTTTTTTGATAGAATTAGAAAAAATGACACTATCGGTCCCAAATACGGTCGGTTCACTTTAAATGGTCCAAACTTTTGATTATTTCACAACAATCGCAACTTTGGGGGTTCTACCACAAAATCGTCCTTCAACATAATTAACTTGATAGATCGGTTAATTATGACGTATTAAACTCTTCCGTTGGCTTTAGTTAATTAAAATAAAGGGTTATTAGATGAGTGTCATGTGTTTTAATTAACTAACAAAGCAAATTAATTAAGCTGAAGGACCGTTTCGGGAAGAGAAGCCCCAAAATTGGGACTAGTATGAGATAATTAAAAGTTGAGACCTTTTAAAGCAAAATGGTCATAGTTGGGACTGTTAATGTCAATTTTTCCTTAAAAAAAGGGATATTTTGCATAGATATACAGACACATGTATCCATATAACATACTCTCTCTCTTATTGTAGCTAGAAGCCCATCATTCCAATCTTCACCTTCTAGAGAAATCTCTGCAAAACGACTTTCGAACTTGGCTCAGATGTTGGAGACAAATGAAAAAACACTACACTGTTAAATGAAAATTAGAGGCCCATCACAGATGGTGACGAGAAGAAGTGCATCGTCTAAAATCACTCTACTTTTATAGATTAGGAACGAGAGAAAGAGGAAGAGGTTGTTAGAAATCATAT
The DNA here is from genome assembly GCA_947646795.1 of Beta lomatogona. Lineage (NCBI taxonomy): Eukaryota > Viridiplantae > Streptophyta > Magnoliopsida > Caryophyllales > Amaranthaceae > Beta > Beta lomatogona. The sequence continues at coordinate 287,625 of CANSNZ010001258.1, read as the reverse complement.
TCTAGCACTATATGACCCACTAAAAACAAGATGACAAAATGACAAATTGCTAAGCTGTATTACGCGTGAACTGTAAAGGACACTTTCTAAAGAGCTTATCAAACCTTAAGAACACCATCACTAGTTGTAGAGCAAGCTCAGCTAATATATTAGTCATAGCTCAATGCATCTACAATATTTCCGTTGCAAACCATAACTGGCTACAGGGAAGAAAAAAATCAGTTTATACCCATTAATTTTTAGAGAGAGAAAGATTAAATTTTGCACATAGGAAAGTGTAGATTCAGTTGTTCTGAATTTGAATCAAACAATTAGACAAGAATGCTGGCCGGGTTGTTGGGTTACAACTTACAAGTATAAAAAGAAAATGGGCGATTCGGGGAGCTAAGCTTTTGTGATGAAATTCTTCAGTAGATCAATTAAACCATGAATCCTTTTGAAATATAACAGGAATGCATTATTAAGTTTTACTTTATTGTCAGACGATAATAAAAAAAAAATGAATGACCCTAACAAAGGAAATATTACAGGATGAGCCTCCACGACCACTGGGCAACCTTTGGATGACCCAAAAACACTTATAAGCATGATTGAAAACCAGGGTTGTTTCTTTTAGTCCATATTCACAGCTAGTGATCAGCCAATAAATCTTATAAGCAATCAATAGTTATACATTGAAAAGTTCGTGAGCATCAAAACAGCTACTTGCTTTAGTACATTATAACTGTCATTCTCTCATTTCATAGCAACTAAAGGCTGGGGTAAGAATAGTAGAGATAAACACCCAGCCCCTCTATAGTCTATACTACTCCTCAAAATAGAGAGAGCGAGAGAGAGAGGGGACCAAAACATTAGGGAAGGTGATTATACGGGACTCGGTTTATCTAGATTTTACAAAGGACATAATAACTCCATAGTCCAAATAGAGCTTTTCCAGCATTTTCTGATTCATGGTGTTAATAGTGATGGTGCTTTAGTATGCATTCACTAGACCTCAACCAGGAGTCTTGTCTCCAACTTCTGTTTGTTTTCGGGTATTGTATGACTTGTGCTTTTCCAATCTCCCCGCTTATGCTATTTTTATATGCCTAGGTCTATCTGCATGCCTTGCACAAATCTCAACCTCCTCATGTGATCCACACACCCAGGAGTAATGAATCATGAATGAATAAACTTTTCCACAAGAAAGCAAACAAGATATAAGATCCAAAAGTTCAGATCTCAAATATTCTCAAACACTTGTTTGAAAAAGTATATGCCTCAAAAATTTCCGATTTGCTGAGGCCAAATGCTAAAAATCAGTTCATAATACCCTGAAACACATCTCCTTAGCTACTCTAATTTCCAATGTCCATTGTTATGATATAGATATACTAGATAAAATAAGATCAAAAATTAAATCCAAGGACGAGAATTGGAGAGACGAAATGGCACACCCATTTGCCAATACATACTAAAGAAAATTATGCAACAGCTACCTTGAGTTTGAGACGCTCGAGCAGCTTCAAATTCTTTTTGCAAACGCTCAAATACCATCTTGTCAGAATCCCTAAAAGAGAATCAAATACTCCAGTTATGCAGTTACAACCACTTTTTCACTAACATAAATATCACGAGATGACAATTAAAACCTAATGACCAGCTATAGTACTCCTACAGTCTTGAAAAGCTTAAGAGGACTCTGGAGAGCTGTGAGTCACAGTACTCGCTAACTTCTTGCAATAGAGGGAATATGCTATTGCAGTTGGCAGTTTTGCACACATTAAGTATAGTACGACCAATAGAAATAGAGTCATCAACTTTTATGAGTAAGCTTAATTCGAATGGGTGACTTTTAATGGAAAATGAGGTGACTCTTGAATCGTAGAAAGATATGAGGTTACTTGGTTCATCTTATTTTATACACTACACAGCACACACACATCTCATATAAAAGAATGTGTAGAAAACACCAGGGATTTACATGCAAACATCAGGGTTGCAATAGGGTTCAATTACAGTGAAACCACACAGCTCCTGCATTTGAGAACAATAATAATGTTCAGCGGGATGAAACAGGCAAGTACCTTTTCCCCACCAGCTGCAAGCATAAAAGACGAGCACTGACACTGAGTACAGATTACCATCAACAATAAGTCTAGATGCCGCCACGTGCATGGGTTTTTAGAAAGATACTTGTGATCTACTATTGTAATCTATACAAATATATTAAAAGGGTGGCGCTCTCCCTAATGGCGTTTTACTTTATGTAATCCATGTACAATAAAAAAAATAGAAATTGCATAGTATAGGCTTTGATCCCGTGACCTCAAGTTCATCATATACTAAAGTCTTAACCACTAGACCAAGTGGTATTAGTGTTATCATTTTAAAGTACAATATGAATAAATGAAAATTTTCCTTACCCGGGGCATATGTGTTACTATAACTCGAGTACTCATGTCAGACACGGGTACGTGTCCAAGTGTATGACTCGGCTATTTTATGACAATTTTACATGATTTTAGCCAAAAATGAAGACCAAAGTTCTGATAACCATGTCGGAATGTCGTGTATCGGACATGGGTACTTAAGGTAAAATGAAGAATCCAAGTAACATTTGATATAATTGCTATCATATGTGGTCGGAGACTTAAATTCACCGATCGGATTAATAATTAGAACACTTCATATGGAATCATAAGCATGGCAAAGCAATTGCCAGGTCATCATATATATGTTTGATGCATTTGGCACAGTTTCGTAAAAGACAACGCCTTTTAAACACATAGTATCAACACACATAAGTTCAAATGCTTAAACCCTCGAGAGAAAATATAATAGATGGAAAGGAAGCCAACTATGCCGGTAATTTGACACTGACTCGTTAATTACATAAGTTACCTTCAAACTAAAGAGAAGCATTATCTAAAGCTTTTCTCCATTGCACAAAACTTAACCAATAACCATCCATCCCCATAAAAGCAGGTCAACTATATTACTCCCATTAAAGCAGCCTAAAAGAAGATAGAAATACAATCAAACGTTAGCAATTATGAAAGATTTATACCTGGAAAGACGCTCTGTAAGTTCTGCATGTCTTTTGATGACATTTCTAACTGTAACAATTCCCAAAAAAAAACATCAACAAAAAATCCCTCTCAAAGTGTCAATTCAATTAGGAGGTGAAACACAAAACACACATATTTCCTCTGTTCCAAATACAATGCAACACTTGCACTTTTAAAGTCAATCTCTATAAACTTTGACCACGAATTCTCACCATTAGAAAAATAGTCGTGTAGGTCTCAAATTTTCATAACATTTACTAACACATCATTAAAGATATTAACAGTCAAAAACAGTTCAGTGGAGGCCGCGAAAATGTAAGTGTTGCATTAATTTCGCAACCGAGGAAGTACATTTTATTCTATCGATAAGTAAACATAATCAAACACATACATCTAGCTTTTGTAGTATCAATCCGTATATCTTCATCTTGAACAAATTCCTGCAACAAATAATCATCATACAATATAAGAGATTTTTCTCGTGCTCTTATTCAAAATGACAAATCTCTGCATTTTATCAATTCATCGAATAAATAATAAGCAATGGAAAAAGAGTTCAATGTAACGGAAATTACCGGTTCTCCCATCGAATATGGGTGTTGATCAACCATAATTAGGGTTTTCTTCACCTTCGAAATTTGAGGGGAAAATATTAGAAATTGCAGCGAAATTCAAAATGAAGGGAATTTAGAATTCGAGGGCTTACATCATGTGATGCTCATGGTAGAAGAGAAGCTCGATATTATAGTCTACTTGCTCAATGTAATTTAGGTAGCTAGGTTTTTTTATTGCTTTTTTTTTTTTTTTTTTTTTTTTTTTTAAAGAGAAATTTCATTAATTGAAAGCCAAACGGCATCTACAATAAGTAATAAAGAAAAACAGGATACAATCAAACAAGAAGATAATTTAGGTAGCTAGGTTTTTTTATTGCTTGGTTTTCTCAATTAATGAGACTAATAGGATGCATCTAGTAAGGGTTAATTTTTTTTTTTTTTTTTTTTTTTTTTCGGGAAAGATAATTGGTCCAAGGACCAACCTCAAGAGCTACTTACTACTGCGGGACAGCGCCATCGTTGGGCTGGGTAGAGGGGATTTATACCCACAAGCAAACAATTTATACAAACTCCCCAAATTGAGAAGTGATGAGAGTTGAACACCCGACCTTGCGGTTGGGAGGTGGGAGCACCAACCATTAGGCTCCCACGAGGACCTCATCTAGTAAGGGTTAATTGGCTTGTAATCTTTGACATCCAACCCTTTAAAAGTGGGAAGTTCCCACTATTCACCCCAATAGTGAATTGGGTGATAAAAGTATGAAATTTACTGTTCCTAAGGATGGCACGTGTTTTGCATCCTCTCCTACTTGGTTCAATGTTCCAACGTTTTCCCTACCAGTCCCAGCCACCTTTTGCTTTCTCTCTCACCTTTTGCCGCGTTTTTTTCCCGCCTGCAAACTCCGCCCTTTCCTCCACCGCGCTCACCACCTTCACTCCCACACTCCCTTCACAATCTCATCTAATTTCAACCATCATCGTTGCAATTACAATCTTAATTTGGTGAAAATCCTCGCATCTCTATTACTTTCTTCCTCCCTTTCTCAATTTCATCAGTTTTAACGAAAATAAGTAAATCCACCATGATTACCTCCAGTAGCAGCAGCAGCCATGGCAGCGGAGCTTTCAAAACCCTTGCTGAGAGAGTCGCGTTTGAGAAAGAGCTTCGAAAGAGCAAATTCATCGCCCACTTCCAAAATCTCCATCTTTAAAATTAATGTCGTTTCCAATGTTACCCAGAAATAATTTGGCAAATTCCTAATCCAATTCAAATCAATTGGGTATTTGGATGAAGACTGGGTAGACTCTGATCCACAATTTATTTTAACCTATCTGAACAAAATATGTGAACTTCAGTGTGTGATTGATTGATTGTGTGTAGTTTTTTTAAAAGCAAAAAAAAATCCTTTTCCCCTGCGTTCTTTGGGAAATTGTGGATTTTGGAATTTATTATGGTTTACAGTTATTAAGGCATTATATGAAGACATTATAAGACTAAGATATTACATAATGTTCATTTTCGAATCTCCTAATTAACTTTCAGTGATTGTTGGTTTGGTCGTTTCTCCCATGCCACCTTTCCCTGAAAATAGGTAGAGTGACTTGAATAAAAAATGATGAGTCTATTCACGTCTTTAGGGGTTACCCCCATCAAAAAAGTGCTTTCAGATGCACACAATCTCTCAAAAAAATATTGTACTGAACAGCAGTTTTACACCATCTCCCTGTTTTTGGGGTTAGGTTTCCCTTATTTATTTTTCCCTTGTATAAATACTTACTATGACCTAGATTTTGTCTATATACTTTGCTCAGTTTACCTGGTAAGCTGTTTTGCCTTTCTCTTTCTCTTTTGAGCTCCTCTGGGTTCATTTGAAGTCTCAACTGTTTCAATACAAAATTACATTGACACTTTGAACTTACACTTTGAACTGGCCTGGTATTCACTACTTACAATGAATGGACGAGTTTTCAAGGCTTAACTGTATATTAACTCTCATTATTGAACTTAGACTATAATGAATTTGGCCCTAAATACCTTAAGCTTCTTACATTGGACTTATTTTGTGCATCAACATTGAATTAAAGCTATGTTGGCGTTTCTTTTACTACTATGTGGTTGTTTCTTTTACTATAGTATTTGCTGTGTTGTTAGTGGCTAATTATGCAGTTCTACCCTTCATATGTTTTGAATATGAGTTCTAACACTGTTTCCAATGCTTGCTAATAATAAGGCAAGTCTTTGGTATTTGTGTTCTGCTTGCAGGAACATCTGCCAAAATGCAATTAAACTTATGTTAACTTGTAGAACTCTTGATGTTCAAGTTTTACCATTTAGTCTAGATGTTCTTTCAGAACTATTAACCAGAAGTGATTTTTAGACCCCTTTCAAGAAAATTTGCCAAGTGTGTATTTGAGTGATCTTGAAAAATGTATGAGTTCAGATGTTGGAAGTATTCAGGTCTAACTTAGTTGTTCTTCCTTAATTTTTACCAAAAACTGATTTAAAACTGATGCTCTTAGATCAGTGACTTTTTTTTTCTCCTTGCAAATTTACGGTGTTTTCAACATTGGATTTTAGCCACACTGTTTTGTTTAATTGTCTAAGTGTACTTAGCTATGTCATAGTTAATCTTGCTCTGCTGTTATCACAGATTACTTCCTGTATTTTTCTTTATAGGTTATTAGGAGCCTGGTTCTTTGTGTTGTGAGAATGGTGTCATCTTATTTGTCTTGGTTTCCGCCTTGCTCTTACAAGAGACTCTCCTGAATTTTAAGCCTTTGTAGTTGTATTTATTTACGTTGCTCGTTATTTATGCTAATGATCCTCCCCTTTGTACTGTAGGCCTTGCTTATGCCTTGGACCTGTTGGTGGTATTTGCTTTGCAGTTGAACTACACTGGTAACGCTTCCTATAATGCTTGTTACTTGCCCTTCTCTCTTTTTCAGCTCTTTGTTCCTTTTCTTTTAAAACTTGTGTCGTGAATATTCATTGTTAATTACTAAGTGCAAATGCCGGCCTGTTCAAATTTAGTACACAAGATTACAGTTGCACATGTGACTAGCAGTTTTTATGTTCCTTTTGTTCAGTGCCTATGGCTAATATGTTTGCCATATCACATTCAGTAATTGTAGGAAGGTTGTTATTCATGTACCCATATTTTCGGTTGTCCATGTGGCTTAGCAGTTTTGTGTTCCTTTCTTTTGTTCAGTCTATGTTGTTTAGATTAATACTAGATTTTATGTAGTTGGCATATATGAAGCCTGATTGGTTTTGGGTTTAATAGAAATGTCTTGCAGATAGATCCATTTGTTGTTTAGTGCTGACTCGATGTCCTGTGTCTAATCCCACCAAAACACTACTAAAATAGTTGTTCCTAATTACAAGTCATGGATATTCCACCCCAGACAATTTCGATTCCATTTTGTCCTCTCCTCAAACAAATAACCGAGTGCCTACACTTTCCAGTGCCAATCTATACTTTTTTAAACATATCTAAGAATAATGTTTGTGTATCTGTTGCAACGGAGTGCGGTCCAGTTGCTTATATATATGTTGGTGGAGAGGCCAGCAAGGTGGAAGAGTCTTGTGAAAGAGCAGCTGAGCAAGCAGTGCGTAGCCTTATCAGAAAATACAATGTTTGTGTAGAAGATTTCACATCTTATAATAAGCGAATGTTTGAAAGATGCTCTAGGTTATATCGATTGAAAAGAGCAGAACTGGAGCGTGTTGAAAAAAAATTGCCAAGGATTGTGATACATGAACATAAATATTTGGACATTCAATTGTCTGTGAAACATGTTTGTCTGAACTACATGGAAGTGTTGGCTGCTGTTGTTAGGCACACACAGGCCTTACTCACGCAGGTTGAGACCCTTTGCTTTGGTCGTCGCACTTATGCTTCTTGGTTGACAATCACCTGCCCAAAGAGTGCTAATGGCATTGAATGTGTATTTGGGGACTACTGTGACACGCTTGCTGACGCAAAGCAGAGTGTTGCAAAGAAGGCGATTACTAGCCTCATGCGCCTATACAACTTTGCACTCAACGATGCAAATTATAGGTCCGCCAATTATGCTGCTATTCTATGCTCCCTTGAAAGGGAAAGTTATTTAACCGTAAAGGAGCGGGTTCTTGGAATTAAGGAACCAGTCCATCCTAGCCCTTTCTTAGTGGAACCAGATTGCCTGACTCCTCGTGGTGTTCAATTTCAGATACCTTCTATGGTTTCTCCTCCTCCCCCTCCTGTGAAGAGCAAATCAAGGCCATCTTTTGGAGGTTCAGCTGCTGCTGGTTCAGGCGCTGCAGTTCCGCTCCTCAACATTCCATGCGAGCTCGGAACTGTGTTTAAGCGCCGTAAAATTGCTTAGACTATCTGGATCACTTCTTCTTGTTGTTAGTGATCTTAGTATTTTGTCGAGCTAGGCTAGCTCCTTTGTATTAGAAGTAGTTGTTTAATTTTGCTGTAACTAGGCTAGGTTGGTGTGGTCAAGCTGTGAAGGCATTCACTCCATAATTCGTGCCTCCTTGACTACACTTAGCTCTGTTTTGCTTAGCCTAAGGTAGCTTATATATGCCACGTTGTAAAAGGGGTCTAAAAGATCGGTCTATGTGTCTGGTTTCCTGCTTACCCTAGCCTTGGGTGAATAGCAAGGCTCGCATGTAATACCCTCCTTTGCAATAAAAATGGCCTTGTGTTTTTGTTTCTTATGACATGCCTCTTGCTTTAAGTTGCTTTTGTTCCCTCTTAAAATTGAGTTACAGAAGGCACTGTGTATATGAGATTCACAATAATTTTTAAGGAGGTGAGAGGGTTGTAGACAAGGTGCATTTCTGTCCTTTAACTTCAATTGATGTCGTTGTATGCTTAGGCCGTATTCCATGCATAAATCATTGATATATCATTTGTTTCCTTTAGTTTAATTTGCTGTTCGTGCTAAAGGAAATTGTTTTCTCTTAGCTTATGCTCTAAGTATTCTTATCTGCATTGCCTTCTCTTTTTGCAGGAACCCAAACGGTTATCCTAACTTCTTTCTTGGTAGAGCGCTTTGGTTCTGGTGGGAGAAGTGATGGGTACTTATGTTTCTCCTAATTAATTTATACGCTTCTTTTTTTAAAAGTCTGCTTGCCTCCAACTTAAAACTATACGCAGAGTTAATGTTCTGTTAACATGTTCTGATTCTTTGTTGTGTAGCCCAGGCATCTCTTAGCATGCATTTCTTAGGCAACGTTGCTTACATTTAAACTACCAATGAAGTTTAGGTTGTTTTCTCCCTATAGACTACCCTAATGTCCAAATACCTTTGTATTTGCAGTTTTTGGTCTTGTTGTGTATCCTGCTTTTCAGTTGCCCATGCATGTCAAGGTTTACACGTTTGGGAGTAAGTTCTTGGTTTTTTTTGTAGAGCCCACTAGCAACAAGGACACCTAAGTTGGAACCCCTATTTACATTCATTTGAAAGTCAGTCAGATAGACAGATTGCTTTATACAGGTGGATCATGCTACCGTGCTCCTCTGTGCTTACATGTAAATTAAATGAACCCAAACTGGTTATGAAATTTTCCTTCACCTTGTGAGCCTGCATGGAATCTCTATAGCATTTGTACACTATTCTTATTAGCTATGGAAATTCCAGATAACGCTTCGTCATCTAGGACGCGTGTTAGCCAGCGTTTAAGAACAATTCAGCAAAATACAGATGTGGATAGCGAAATGGGTGATGTAGACCCACCACTCCCAGCAAGCCGCTGCCATAATAGGCGCTTGTCACAGATCACAGAGGCAGCACCACAACCACGGAAAGCAAGAGCAAAGCACCAGAAAAGAACAACAACAAGTAAATAGTCGTGCCTTCAAACCATACCCTTTTACTCGATTTAAATAAACTATTATATAGCTAACAAGTTTTTGCTTCCAAACCAGTGGAGGCTGCTGTAAATGTTGGTCAGCCAATGCCAACATCAGCACTAGAACTGCCTCTAGCACAAAATTGCCCCAAATGTTCTGCTTTAAAATTTGCTTATGAATAACCTGGGTTTTGCTGCTCTGATGGTGAAGTTGGAGTAGCTTCCAATACATATCCATCTGAGCTTATTCGCCTATTTACTTCACAGGATGCCGACTCGCTACATTTCAGAACATATGCAAGACTCTATAATAATCTCTTTGCATTTAGCTCGCTGGGCGGTATAATTAAATCAGACACTAAAAAAGGCATTTACAATTTCAAACTTCATGGCCAAATATATCATTTTATTCCAGACTTGTTGCCGAGTGATAAAAAACCCCAATTCTTGCAGTTGTATTTTTATGACGCACAACATGAATCAGAAAATCGATTAGGCCTTTTCCCAGAGCTCGGCCCTGACATTATAAGTATCCTCATGGCAATTATGCATTATAATCCATATGCTAAGTTTTTCCGGTCAATAAAAGAAATTGATGTTGCTGAAAATACTGAAATCCGGCTAAATAGAGATCCTGTTCTTGATCAACGCGTATATAATGCTCCTATGGCGGAAGAAGTAGCTGTTATATGGTCTGAAGAATCCGCATCAAGCCAGAATGATGGCCCACATATTGTTGCCCGTGGTCATTCACAGCACCATAGGATTATGCATTATTACGGATGCTATGATCCTTTGCAATACCCACTTCTTTTCCCACACGGCGAGTGCGGCTGGCACCATGGCCTGGAAAAGATGTCCAAGGGCGGTAGAAAGCAAGTTGACAATCCTACAAATCCTATTTCAGCATCAAATGTTCATGATGCAGCGGATTTCTTAGCTTACGAAGCTGCCAGTAAGTTTATCTTATAATCTACCCAACCAGTCAAATATTCAATCCTAGGTAACTAAATATGCCCTCAGGGCTAATTGCTTCTTTGTGTGCTTTTCCTTCAATTTCAGCTGCCGGAAAGAAAAAGCGAGGCAGGATATCCTGTAGAGAATATTATGCTTACCTGCTCCAAATTCGCCAGGGGAATTACCTCCTTAAATCATGCCGCTTGCTTCAACAATTTATAGTTGATATGTATGTGAAGCTCGAAAACACACGCTTAGATTTCTTCAGGAAAAACCAAGCAGCAATACGGGCTGAACTATATCAGGGTATCCTAGATAGCTTTGAAGGTGGTGAGACACAGGCTTGTAATGTAGGCCACCGAGTCGTTCTTCCACCTTCCTTCCTTGGTGGGCCTCGTGATATGAAACGGCGTTACCTGAATGCAATCGCGCTTGTACAGATGTATGGAAAACCTGACTTATTCATCACAATGACGTGCAACCCCAACTGGAAAGAAATCAAGAGAGAACTTGCCCCTGGTGAAAAGGCTCAAAATCGCCCTGACTTGGTGGTGAGGATTTTCCGGGCAAAACTGATTGCTTTGAAAAAAATAATAATGGAGGATCATGTTTTAGGTGAGGTTGCAGCATTTACATACGCTGTTGAGTTTCAAAAGCGCGGATTGCCACACGCACATATGTTGCTTATTTTAAAGCCTGAGAACAAGTTAAAGGACCCTGCTGCATTTGACAAATTTGTATGTGCTGAAATCCCTTCTTCAAGTAACCCTCATCTACGAAAAATAATTTTAAAGCACATGATGCATGGTCCATGTGGAAAGGCTAATCCAGAGTGTGCTTGCATGAAACATAAAGGCACTGTGGGGACCTGTAGGTATGGTTATCCTAAGCCATTTACACAAGCCACAACAAATCATGAAAATGGATATCCATCGTATAGGAGAAGGGATGATGGTGAAACCACTATAATTCGAAAAATCCCTATGAATAACAGATGGGTCATTCCACATAACCTATATCTTTCCGCGCTTTTTGATTGCCATTTAAATGTTGAGGTTTGCTCAACTATTCAAGCAGTCAAGTACTTGTACAAGTACGTTTACAAAGGACATGACAGGGTTTCATTCAATGTTGCTCGATCTAATGATCCAAGGCCAGTGGATGAAATCGAGCAATTTTCAAACAGGGCGCTATGTTTCACCATGTGAAGCAGCTTGGAGAATCTTTTCATTTGATCTCTTTGAAATGTATCCCCCCGTCCTTGCTCTTCAGGTTCATCTCCCAAACTCCCAGACAATTCAGTTTAGACCGCACGAGCGCCTATATGGAATTGTCTCAGATGATACGAGGCTCAAAACCTCTCTCACTGAATTTTTTAAAATGAATGCCATGTTCCCTAATGATCCAAAATACTTATACTCTGAATTCCCAGAACACTATGTATGGACTCCTGCCTCAAAGGCATGGACAAAGAGGGTGCAACAGAAAATTGTCATTGGCCGAATGGCATTTGTTACTCCGGCTGAGGGCGATCGTTATTTCATGCGGTTGTTGTTAGCTCATGTCCGAGGTCCAAAGTCATTTCAGGACCTCTGTACGGTTAATGGACACACATGTGCAACCTTCCAAGAAGCAGCATTGAAACTAGGCTTGCTTGAAGAAGACGATGCAATTGTTAAGTGTATGGAAGAAGCCGCTGCCGTTGAAATGCCTGGTGCCTTGCGCCGATTATTTACTACTGTCCTGATATTTTGTAAACCCAGTAACCCTTTGGTATTATAGAATAAGTTTTACAAGGCCCTATCTGAAGATTTCAGTAGGAAGCATGTCCAAGAACCAAGGGTTCAACAGTTGACAATACGAGCAATTGAACAATTATTAGAAGATATGGGAAAGTCTGTACAAGAATTTAATCTAGCTGGTCTAAAAGAACCCGAAAGCGAAGAGATCAGGAGAACAAAAGATATAATTGATGCTCTTGATGCACCCATACCTGAAGAATACAGAGCAGCTCGTGGACTTTTAAATTTAAAGCAGCGTGAAACATTTGATTGCATCATTGACCACGTTAGATCAAATACTCCTGGTGCATTTTTTGTAGATGGACCAGGTGGCACTGGTAAGACTTTTCTGTATTGTGCATTGTATGCTGAAGTGAGATCGATGGGAAAGATTGTACTTCCTACAGCAACTTCGGAAATTGCAGCAGCAAATATAGTCACCGGTCGTACTGCACATTCAAGATTCAAAATACCATTAGACCATACAGTCTCCATGGCTTGCAATGTTTCAAGGCAAAGCGGGCTTGCTGCATTATTACGAGAGGCATCACTAATAATCTGGGATGAGGCTTCAATGGCAAGGAAAGAAAACATTGAATCACTCGACTTACTACTTCGAGATTTGTGTAATGAAAATCTTCCTTTTGGAGGTAAAGTGGTTGTTTTTGGAGGTGATTTTCGACAAGTCTTGCCCGTGGTGCCACAGAAGACACAGACTGAAGCCGTGGCAGCGAGCCTTGTATCTTCTGCTTTGTGGTCTTTCTTCAAGAGATTCAGACTCACCGATAACATGAGAGCTAGAGAAGATCTACCATTCCCCAACTTCCTACTTTCCTTAGGCAATGGAGCTCTACAGGGTAGTGAAGTTGCCCAGATCCAACTGCCATCACAATTAGTTCTTCCTTTTGATGAGAACGCAGATTCTTTGGCTACACTTGTAAACAATGTATTTCCAGAAATTGAAAATGTCCCTTTCAGTGAAGATATCTTTACGGACCGAGCAATATTAACTCCCACGAATGATGATGTTGATGAAATCAACACGAGTCTTATTGAGAGGTATCCTGGGGAAGAAGTCGTTTATAAGAGCTTTGACATGTTACTTGATGATGGCTGTAATATATATCCGGTAGAGTTCCTCAACACTCTTTGTCCAGGTGGTATGAGTCCTCACAAATTAGTTCTAAAAGAAAACTGTCCAGTCATCCTCTTGCAAAATCTTGCTCCTTCATCTGGGTTGTGCAATGGAACAAGGTTGCTTTGCAAAAGATTCTTCCCTAATATGATTGAATGCGTGATTACAACTGGTCACCACAGAGGAGAATATGTTTTCTTGCCTCGTATTAATCTAAGACCATCCTCCTCTTTACAATACCCATTTCAGTTTCAGAGGAAACAATTCCCGATCAAACTTAGCTTCGCCATGACTATTAATAAGTCACAAGGACAGACATTAAATCGAGTGGGCCTTTATCTTCGTCGGCCTTGTTTCTCACATGGCCAACTATATGTTGGCCTATCACGCGCTCGTCGATCAACTAACGTGAAGGTCCTTGCTAAGCCAACTTAACATCAAAATTCTGCTAACTCGGTTAAAAACATTGTCTCGTTTAGTGTACTGGAAAAGGCTGGTATCATATAAATACTTGCTTCCCACAATGAGTTTCCCTTAAATATTCACATCTTTAATTTTTGTATGTAGATAGCTCTCCCCTTCTATTTTAATGACTTTGACATCTACACCTTTGCAGGCCCTCTTGCGAACAAGTTCTTCCTTGGTCTATAACTTCATTTTGTCGAGTACTTTGGGCGGGGAAATGATAGCTTTTGTATATCTCAGTTTCTTATGTGTGTAAAAACAGCATCATGTACTCTTTGGTTTCCATAACTTAAGCCTAGCTTTGGTACAGTTTAAGCTTGGTGTGGTTGTGCTATGAACTTAAATGACAAACAATCAACACATCAATTTTGCTCCCTCTCTTCATTTCCCTTAAATAAAAATATGAAGTATTGAGTTTCTAACTTTGTATAATGCTTGTGTCAGATTATTTGATGGAAAAATTAAATCGAGTCAAAGATCAACTATGATTTGCAAGGGAAAAAATATATATGTGGGCTTCAAAAACTGCATAGGACCATTGATTGCTTTCCTTAATTTTTTTTGCCTTCTACAGTAGTACTAAGTTTAGCTAAAGCAACACACAACCAGTACAGTTTTACTGTGCAGAACACATGAGGGAAGTCCAGCTGCACACTGTTCTGTTGACTGTGGCCATACCCCCCTTTTTACCTTCCTTCTCACCTACTCCTGTTGTTCAGTTTATTTACCCTTTAAACTCTTAGCTTTTAACGATTATTCTAGGAAACCATTGGCTCTTCTAAGCATTTTTCTCTGCACAAGTCCTAAGTTCTAAGGAAGCTAAAGGTAAATTTTGTTTTCTTTGTCTTTTTCCCTTTCTATAATTATTATTCTTCCATGAATATGCTGTAAAGAAGCATTCTTAATTGCTGCTTTAATTTCCTTGCCTGTTTTTCTTGCATTAATGTGCTACAAACAAAAGGAACATCTTCATACTCAGCATAGCTATACTCTCACTTACATAGTATAAAATCCACATTTCCCTGAAACTTTGAACCCAAAAAAATGTGCAAAGTAGCTCAACCTATTTGACAATTATTACATAGCTCTACTTTATGTATGGATGTTATGTGTGTGTGTATAGATGCCATCTAAATTATGTAGCCCATTATATCTAGCAAATGAACCTTAAGTAACGTGTATGTTAGGAACACAGAGCAACTAATAAATTTAGATAAAAATGAAACTACCTCAAATTCTAAATCCGGGTGTTGAAAAAACTTGAATTGAGAAGTAGTAGATTTAGTACAGTAATCCTCTTAAGATGAAGAAAATAGTTAAACTCATATAAATTCCTTTTGGAAACAAAAAATTATATGAGGTTAATAAGACCAGTCCTCACACAGTAAGAACTATATTCCACATCCTATCTATGTTTTTGTTATTTATATGTTGGAGATTATTGACGTTATTTGATTGGCTTTTGAATTTAACAAATACTAATTCATGTTTGCTTATCTATTTCTGACTGTTATTTATGTAGAATGAAGCCTGAAAAAACTTATCTCAATAAACTGACTCCTAGCACTAAAGCATACAAAGTTAAGGTCAAACTGAAGGAAAAGTCGCGCATCTTGGCTTCTCCTCAAAAGAAGACTAGATATCAGCAACTTACCTTTGAAGATGAACAAGTACACTTCATTCCTCTTGTGTTTTTCTAACAACTTTTTAGCAAATTCAGTTGCTAGGAATTTGGTTCTTAAACTAATACTGAATATTCATCTGTCATTACAAGTTCTCCTGTTTCCAATATAAAAAAACAGCTTAGAACACTTGTCTTTAATAATAGCAGAGTTAGGTTACTAAATCTTGCTTTAAGACATCATATTGTATGCTTTATGTATGGCAGGGAACCACAATGCGCGGTGCGCTCTTTGAAAACCAAATTGAAGAGTTTGAAAATGTTCTAAAGCACGACCAAGAATACGAAATTGCTAACGCACCTCTAAAACCCGTCATTGCTCGCTATGCTACCAGACCAGATGACTGTCAAATGAGTTTTGGCGGACAAACCATGATACACCCTATCGATCCTGAAGCAAAAACAACACCACCTACCTACCTTCCAATCATTGCAGTCCCCCATACACATGATGCTGCTGATCGCTTTGGTAATTCCGGAAAATTTCTTTTAAGTTCTTTTCTCTGTTAAATTTACAGATCTGTCTAACACTTTCTTGACCAAAATAATAGATGTACTCGGGATTGTTTTGTTTGTTGATGAGCTAAGAACTATCAAGACATCATATGGTGTTGAGCATCAAGTTCGTGAAATTGTTATAACTGATAACAGGTTTATGCTTTCCCTTCAACTAAACCTATTTGTTGCTTAGTAGTTCTAATACAGTACTAACCTAAATAAACTACATGACAATACTGACCAACCTCTAACAATATCTGCTTGGGATGACCTCGCGGGAGCGGAGTGCAATCTATTAAACTCATGGGCAGGAACATTCATGATCGTGGGCTTTACTTCACTCAAGACTTCAAACCACAAAGGTAATGCCCACTGTGTATTCGTAGCTCACTCTTTATATGTTCCTTTATAACATTATTTATGTGTAGGCTTTTCCTTAGCAACGAGCATATCAACAGTGTTTGATCGAGCTCCAACCGGAGAGAGGGTGGTGGCGCTACAAACATGGTAAGAATAAATTGCAAACTTCTACTTGGATTGTGCTCTACATCACACAAACTAATTTCTGCCTACAGAAAAAGAAACTTAATAATTTTTCCTCCAGTAAGAGATGGATCCTTAGGTGGGGAACTTCATTATTTTTTCTCCAGTAACTATGTAAGATAATAACACTGTAATACTAACATCAATCACACTAAAGAGCAGTAAATATTTATGCCCCAAACACAAAAGACCAGCAAGATACAAATAGAACCATTCAAACAAAAGCTAAGCTTCTAGGAAAGGATCTTGACCTTGGCCCCCCTGCACTATGCCAAAACATTACAACTAAAAAAAATCAAGTCAATCTTATCACTAATAGATATCCTTAAAGGTATACCAGACATAATTCCACAATTTAAGTCCAACTTTATTAATTAGAAATTTAGCTGAACATTTTTTGTTAGTTCTTTGATTGATGACTTGCAAAGAACGAACAATACCTGGATGTTAGATTATGACCTCCTCTGAAGAACTGGTAGGGTAATAATAAGGCTTGTAATCTTTCAGTTGGCTATCAAACATATTGTTGGCGTAAGAGTTATAAATAAAGTCAA
Source organism: Beta lomatogona (assembly GCA_947646795.1). Lineage (NCBI taxonomy): Eukaryota > Viridiplantae > Streptophyta > Magnoliopsida > Caryophyllales > Amaranthaceae > Beta > Beta lomatogona. The sequence continues at coordinate 270,562 of CANSNZ010001258.1, read as the reverse complement.
AACGGGAACTTGACAAGTCTTCCATATTCAAGGTCTCTCTACTTCTTGCCTTCTTGGTTTTAGGAACTCTATTATTAGCTTATTTGGCTGGAGAGTTGAACTCTATAGTTGGTCCAGTACAAGATAGAGAAGAGATAAATCAGATTGAAAATTCCAAGAAACATTAAGCGTAATTTTACTACAGAACATAAACACTAACACACCATTTAACCGTCACACACAATACGTAGCTTGTTAATCACAAAAAAATAATGTTGATGACGCATTACTGGTTCTTCAGAAGCTTCTTTCTTTTAATTTCCAGTCTCTGTCATAGCTTGAACAAGCTGTCTCTAAAAAAACACTTCATTGATGTAGATGTACTGTCTTTTTGCTTTACTATCTCTAAAAAAACAAACACACTTCATTGATTCTATTATACTTGACCAGGCTTGCAGCGAATCGCACTCTTCTAGCTGACCGAATGTCGAGGATCATGCAAGTCAGGAATCCAACTAGGCCAAGAATCATACATCCAATAGAGACCATAAAGAACAAGAAGGTGAATTACTCATGTATTAAGTTTCTGTCAAATATACTTTACCTAATTAAATGCTATTACAGCAGACTTATGTATTTCCACAAACAGACCTATGTTTTTTCTCAAACATATATAAATCTAATTAATTTTACAGGTTGAAAATACGCTGCAGGAAGAAAAATTTTGGATTAGGGCCACTGTCCCTGAGCCTGATCTTTCCAAGATTACTGCGTATATTGGCTGCAGCAAATGTGGAAAGCGGGTCGAACTAGCTGCCGGTGTAACCTACACTTGCGCATTCTGCTCGAATGAAAACTGTCTGTCAACCCCTAGGTATACCAAATATCATTTGCTAATACTTGCTCCTCATATGCTTTTCTTTTTTAGTAATTTTCTCCTCTGTCCAAATCAGGGTAACCTTCAAGTTCGATGCTTTTGATGGGACTGAACAAATGACATTCACAGCTTTCAGCGAAGAATGCGAAATCCTTTTCAAATTACCAGTTGCAGAAATATATGAGAAGGTTTGCAATGTAAGTCTCAACTACTTATATATGCTACAAACTTAGATACAAACACAAATGTTTCAGAACATGATATACCTTATAGTATAACACCATTATACATATGGAGGCAACAAATCCTCAATAAATGACACCTTCCCAGCATGAACCGATTCAATCACTTAATGCTGATATGCTATAAATCTAATAATTTATACAATCACATTGTAGGGAACCTTGGACTTGGAAACCATTGCTCATGCTTTGGCCACTAAACACTTCCTGATGCAAGTAGGCCCTGCAACTGCACTCTCAAGGCTCGGAGTTTTGAGCTGGATTCCGAGATCCATTTGTTGGGATTAAAGCGTTCACTGGTGACCGTTTCTTCTTTTGGCAGTCAGTGGGCTTCTAATAGGAACACCAGCCTTTTGTTGTATTCATAGTAGGCGAGCCGTGTGTTCCTGTGCGACACCCTCCTAGCCTCTATAAAAACAATGTCGTACTTATTTAAGGCATATGTGCCTTGCCAAACAATCACTGCTATGCATTAGTTTAGCCTGTGGGAGTGTAAACAACTCAGTCACTTTATGTATTATATAGTACTTGTAGAACTCTATATTCAGCTGTCTTTTACATTTTGCAGGAGCATGAAAATGACACTTATGCGCACTAAAATGTCTTCTAAAAGACTATTAGGCATGTGCATGTAGTGTAGGCAAATTAGACAATTGGTGTGCACATGTTGAGATATATAAATCTGCATATTTCGTTAGATGAATCAAGAGGAATGGGAAGTAGAGAGGAACTTGGAAGGAATTCATCTTCATTTACATCTCGTTATCTAGAATACAATTATTTACAATAAAAAATAATAACAAAAGAATTTTGGGGTACCGCGCGCGTTAGCGCGCGATGCAACAACTAGTAAAATAAAAAATGGAGAGGAGGCTTGAGCGTGGGTAAATGAAATCCTATTCATCAAACTTTTCTTTATAAGGAAAAATATAAAATTGTTGAGATAACAGTGGAAATATGAAATCAAATCCACTGTTGAGCTAATAGTGAAGTCCACCTAAATGGACTTTCACCCAACATGCATTTAATGCATGTTGGGAAAGTTTCTCTCATTCGCTGCAATTGTTGAACCCGTGCAAATGTACACAATGAAATTTTTGCCTATAAATACTGTCATCTGTAAGAAGTGAATTGCTCATTCATATATTATACAATCTACTGATATATTCCTATCAGTACCTTCTCTCTATTATATATTTCTCACAACACGTTACCAGAACGAGTTTGCTACCGAAAAAAATTATAGGTATCTTTAAAATCTTTTCATCCATTCTGTTTCAAGTTCTAAATTTGCTTTCTTCAAGCCCAACCCTATACTATCCGAACAGATCAACAAAGTAACAGGATTAACATTGTTTTATACAACGTCTATGTCTCGGGTGTTTACTTTTGGATAGAGCGAAACAATGTGTCATTCACTACCAACCCATCGATGGGGACTGTAAGACAGCCCGGACCCAATAACCTTAACGACGGTACAAATACCCATACAGGAGAAAACCCACAAACCCTATTCCCAACACCAAACAGGAAGGAACTAGTAGTAAACGTCACCATGCCACTAATCTAGAAATAAGTAATTTGATAATAAAGTCGCTTTCATGGAGGGCAAGGACATTTTATTTTACATTATTGTTTTTGCTCTTGAACCACCTATATGGACAGGTTAATTATTTTTTGAACTTGCCGCCTATATGGACGGCCTAGTGAAGTGATAAAATTATTATCTCTTATATGTGCAATAATGTTATATATATGCAGGAAACAAGCATTCAGAGCGCTATTATATATATATTACTGTCATTAATCTTCTATTTTTTATCGCATTTGTAGTTACATATATTATATTACCATTTTCCCAACATGCATAATAGTAGACCAATTTAGTACAAATATATTGCTCTAATATATATTTGCCAATTAAGAGATCTTAAAATTTTATTACATTGTATATTTTTAACTGTAGATGAACTGCACAGTTAGGGATAACCCTCTATAAAAGCGGATTACCCATCCCCATTTTCACCACACATCCCTTATCTTCTTCCAACTGTTATCTAAACTCACAAAAAAAAAAATCTCCCTCAATCTTTCGGCCACCATGTTCCACGCCGATGACAACCGTCCTCCACCCTCATCTTCTTCTTTTGAGGAGGATTTTTGGAAAATAAGGCTCTACTTATTCCTTATAGTCGGTTTCTTTTTCCTTCTCATGACATTAATGATATAATATCTCCTAATACACAAGTAGGAGACAAAAAAAAATTATCTCCCCGGAAGAATGACGAAAAATGCACATGAATATCATTTTTTTGTGTGTCTTTAAATGCATTTTAGGAAGGTTGTTTTTTTCTCACTCGTTTTTTTCTATTTTTGGCATTTTTTTTGTTTCATTAATATTGTACGCTATTTTAGTATTTTTTTTGTTTGTATTGTTTATGTATAATTATAATGATATAAATCAGAGGAAAATAATATATATGATTTATTATCATTTACAAATTTCAAATATTTACATGTTTGTAGTAAAAAATGGGAGATCTAGTGAAAAGACAATTTAACATACTAGATTTATCTAGGCAAAAGTTTTTAGAATGGACGGTGGACCCCCAAATGAATTTAAAGGCCCAAAGACTGGAACATACAATTAAAGGTGTGACAACCCAACAAGGGGATGCAACTACATCAGCCGCATCAGTTAAAATTGCGACTGAACAAGAAAAGGCAAAAGCCTTAGTCCTTCTTAGGCATCATTTACATGACAGTTCAAAAACTGAATATCTACTTGTGGAAGATCCCAAAGAACTATGGGATAGCCTAAATGAAAGATATGGGTATCACAAAAATGTGCTCCTCCCAAAGGCACATTTTGACTGGACCAATCTGAGGTTCCAGGATTTTAAAACAGTTAGTGATTACAATTCAACATTATTTAGAATTATGTCATTGTTGAGATATTGTGATCATCTCATCACATAAGAGGAGATGATAGATAAAACGCTCTCCACTTTCCACGTTACTAATATAATATTGGCACAACAATACAGGTTCAGAGCTTTCAAAAAATACTCAGAGCTAATCTCAGTACTACTTGTAGCTGAACAAAATAATGATCTTTTGCTGAAAAATCATAATCTTAGACCTACGGGGTCTTCAGCCACCCATGAAATAAATGTAATAGAAAGTTCTAGTCCACCAGAAGCGAATACTATACATAGGGGTGGACGCGATAATTACAACGGTCGTGGGAGAGGACGTCGTAATTACCGTGGCCGAGGGCGTGGGCGTGGACATGGCAGAAGCCAATTTTCCCCAAGAAATAACAATTTTAAAAACTCTGATAAAAATTGGGGACAATCATCTGGAAATCAGTGGCAGACGTCCTACGAAGGAAAAGACACTTGTCACAGATGTGGAATGACTGGGCATTTGGGTCGCACATGTCAACCTGCCAAACACTTGGTAGACCTATATCAAGTTTCAATAAAGAAAAAAAGGAAAAATGCTGAAGCAAACTTTGTTAATGAAGCTATTACATCCATGCCCATTCTTGATGTTTCAGATTTTTTTCATGGATGATGCTGAAACTAAAAACAACTTTGTCTAAATAGCAATGCATGAATATGCTTGGTTTGTTTAAATCGCTTCAATGTTCACTTTAATGTATTCCCTCTTTGATTATTAATAAAATATGCATTTTCTTATACTGATCATCATATTTATTATTTATAAAGATATGAATTTACCAAAAGTTGGAACCAAAGAACAATGTCTTCTCGACAGTGAGACAACACACACCATATTGAAAAATAAAGAGTATTTTTCAAAACTTACAATATTCCAAGCAAATGTTAGCACCATCTCTAGGACAGCCAAGTTAATTGTAATTGAAGGCTCTGGGAAAGCCTGCATTATATTTCCAAATGGGACAAATTTGATAATCAATGACGCATTATATTCGAGTAAATCTCGAAGAAACCTCATAAGTTTCAAAGATGTACGTCAAAATGGTTACCATTTAGAAACGATGACAGTGAACCAAGAGGAATTTATATGCCTCGCGGCAGAAAAATGCGGCAAGAAATACATTCATGAAAAATTACTAGCAATTTCCTTGGGACTATATCGCATAGATATACATCCGATTGAAATTAATATGATATCTAACTAGAAGTTAGATAACGGAAAATCATTTACTCTATGGCATGACCGATTAGGCCATCCTGGCACATGAATGATGCATAGAATCATTGAAAACTCAAATGGACACTCTATAAAGAATGTCAAAATTTCTCGGTCAAATGAATTATCATGCTCTGCATGCTTACTTGGCAAATTGATAACCAGAACATCTATAAATAAGATTGCCACTGAATCTCCAACGTGTTTAGAAAGAATACAAGGAGATATTTGTGGACCTATTCACCCTGCATGCGGACCATTCCGCTATTTCATGGTATTAATTGATGCCTCTACTAGATGGTCACATGTGAGCCTTTTGTCAAGTAGAAATGTTGTTTTTGCAAAACTTCTAGCTCAAATAATTCGATTAAGAACTCAATTCCCATACCACACAATAAAGAGAATAAGATTAGACAATGCTGGGGAATTTACGTCCCAAACTTTTAATGACTATTGCATGTCTATTGGGATTATTGTAGAGCACCCTGTGCCTCATGTACATACACAAAATGGTCTTGCTGAATCATTAATCAAGATACTACAATTAGTTGCAAGATCATTAATAATGAGATCAAAATTGCCCTCTTATGCTTGGGGTCATGCTCTATTACATGCAGCATCATTGATATGATTAAGGCCGACAACCTATCACAAATTCTCACTGTTACAATTAGTACATGTACATGTTGCTCCGCCCCAACACACTAAAATGGGTCCACAAAGAAGGTTAGGAATACATGTTGGATTTGAATCTCCATCAATTATCAAATATTTAGAGCCAACAACTGGCGATTTATTTACGGCTCGATTTACCGACTGTCATTTTAATATATAAGTCGATATTTCCATCCTTAGGGGGAGAGAAAGTGGACCCACAAAACATAAAAACAGAAATTACATGGAACGCATCGCAAATGTCATTTTTGGACCCAAGAACAAATTCATGTGAACAAGAAATCAAGAAAATTGTTCATTTGCAAAGTATTGCAAAACAATTGCCAGATGCATTCACATATACTAAGAAAGTGACAAAGTCACATGTACCTGCTGAGAATGCCCTTGCACAGATTGAAATACCTAGTGACAACAAGGCCGTTGAAAATGAGTTAATAGCACGCCGAAAACATGGTAGACCACCTGGTTCTAAAGAATCAAAATCGAGAAAAAATAAAAAAGCAAGGCGAAACAACAAATGAAATTAATATAGATCCTCAAACGGAGCATGATGAAATTCATGATGAAAACAAAAATAAAGACAAGCATGTTCCAGAAGAAAAGGAACATGAAAACTTAGGCAATAATGAAACCTCAATTAATTATGTTTCTAAAAAGAAACAATGCAATCGAAAAGATGTTGTCTTGAATGAAATCTTTGCTTACTCCATAGCGGTTGAAATGAATTACGATGAAAATGCTATATAACCAAATACAGTAGATGAATGTCGCCGCAGAAAAAGATTGGCCAAAATGGAAAGAAGCAATTCAAGCAGAATTAAGATCACCTGAAAAACGTGAGGTATTCGGACAAATAACCCAAATACCAAAAGGTGAAAAACCAGTTGGGTATAAATGGGTACTTGTGAGAAAACGAAATGAGAGAAATGAGGTTACTAGATATAAGGCAAGGCTAGTAGCCCAAGGTTTATCACAAATGCCAGGGATTGATGATGAGACATATTCTCTAGGTAGTTGATGCAACTACACTAAGATTTCTGGTAAGCTTATCAGTTTCGAAAGGATTGCAAATGAGGTTAATGGATGCAGTGAATGCAAACTTATATGGGTCACTTGACACATATATTTATATGAAAGTCCCTGATGGACTAGAACTACCAGAAAATCACATGCCCAAAGTGATGTTTTCAATAAAATTGAAAAAGTCACTCTATGGGGTTAAAACAATCTGGGAGAATGTGGTATAATCGTCTTAGTGAATACCTATTGAAAGAAGGATTTAAAAATAATTAAATAAGTCCCTGTGTATTCATTAAGCGATCTAAATCAGGATTCGCCATCATTGCTGTCTATGTCGATGATTTGAATATTATTGGAACTCCTAGAGAACTTGAAGTGACTACAAAGTACTTGATGAAAAAGTTTATGATGAAAGATCTCGGGAGGACAAAATTTTGCCTTGGCTTGCAAATGGAACATTTGAGAAATGGGATTTTTGTCCATCAATCAAACTATACAGAAAAAATTCTGAAACATTTTTTCATGGACAAAAATCTCACCCAATAAGTTCTCCAATGATAGTGCGTTCCCTGAATTTGAAAGATGATCCATTCAGACCACGAGAAGAAAACGAATAAATTTTTGGTCCTGAAGTACCATATTTAAGTGTGATTGGTGCCTTAATGTACTTGGCTAACAATACTCGACCTGACATAGCTTTTTTAGTAAACTTGTTAGCTAGATACAACAATGCACCAACAAATAGACATTGGAATGGAGTCACACACTTATTACGTTATCTTCGTGGAACATAAGACCTTGGATTATTCTATCAGTCGAAACCAAATGCGTCACTCATTGGATATGCAGATGGTGGGTACCTATCAGATCCACAAAAGGCTAAGTCTCAATCCGGAACTAATTGCTCTTTATGATGCTGGAAGGGAATGTGTATGGCTAAGGTCAATGATCAAGAATATCCAAGAAGAATGTGGAATGGAAACAATAACAACAAATCCAACTATCATCTACGAAGACAATACTGCATGTATCACCCAAGTAAGCGAAGAATAATATCAAAGGAGACAGAACTAAACATTTATCACCAAAGCTCTTCTTCACTCATGACCTCCAAAAGGAAGGGACGATAAACATCCAACAGATCAATCCTGTGAGAATCTTGCAGATTTATTTACCAAATCCCTTCCGGCGAAGAAATTTGAAGAATTAGTCCGAACAATTGGAATGCATCATCTTCGTGATATATGCTGGATTCAGGGGGAGTATTATATGCACTGCACTCTTTTTCCCTTCGATCAGGTTTTTATTCCACCGGGTTTTTCCTGACAAGGTTTTTAATGAGGCAGTTAATTTTAAGCATATAAGGATACATAATAATTGTACTATTTACCCTAGTTATAGATTTTTCCCACTGGGTTTTTCCTAACAAGGTTCTTAATGAGACAATATCTATTATGAGTTATCGGTGGATATTCAAGGGGGAGTGTTGAGATAACAGTGGAAATGTGAAATCCACTGTTGAGCTAATAGTGAAGTCCACCGAAATGGACTTTCACCTGACATGCATTTAATGCATGTTGGGAAAGTTTCTCCCACTCGCTACAGTTGCTGAACCCGTGCGAATGTACACAGTGAAATTTTTGCCTATAAATATTGTTATCTGTAAGAAGTGAATTGCTCATTCATATATATAATACATTCTACTGATATATTCATATCAGTACCTTCTCTCTATTATATATTTCTTACAACAAAAATCAGTTATTATTTCATAAAAAGATACTTAACTCATTTTTAAACCATAATTTGTGATAATAAAATTATTTAACTCATTTTAAAATTATAATTTATCAAAAAGAATTTCGGGATATTACACTCACTCCCTAGCTTTCCTTTCGAATTGAATCTCTTATCAATTTTTTTACCAACCTTAGGAAAGTCTCTTTTTTTCTTTCCATTTCCTTTCTTTTCTATCTAATTCCTCCCTATCAAACATAGTTTTTATGTATGCCGGATGAGTGTGAGATATGGTGGCAAGTTGACGATTTTACTCAGCATACCAATATAGTGTTTCTTAGTGCTAAAGTTCTAGGTTATTCTAGTACGTGTCAAAATTCTATCCCAACTGAGTTTAATTAAATTTGCAGAGCTTGTGCAATCTCATCATAACCTTGCACAAGGTTGGGAAAGATGAAAATATGATTGATGTCGGAGACTACATGAGATGTCTTTTTGGGATTATATGTAAGATTTCCCGATCTAATCGAATCTTGAAAAAAAAATGGTATGATTATGAGATTTACAGCGTTAATCGTTGAGCTGAATCGTGATAATTTGTGTCTCATCAACAACTAGGAGAAACTAAGTGTACTTTGGCTGCTCTTTAACCTGAGTTATAAGTGAAATCTCTTAATAAAAAAGATGAATGAGAAAGTTAGAGAGAGAAAGAAAAAGAAAAAAAAAGTGGAAAGCCCCAATTCCTTTGTCCCGGAACCCTAGCCTCCCGAAACAATCTCAAATCTACAAGAAAGTATCCCATCCAAATTATTCGTTCCAAATTCTCTAATGGAGTGGTTTCTCCTGTTGCTTCCCAACTAATTATGTTAATTGGGCTGTATTTGGTTAATAAATTCAGAAACCCTAGTTTCAGTAATGATGTGCCTACTCTGCAATGGAGTAGAGCTAGTTTTCAAATTAAAGCTTCGAAATTGGTTTTACATGCCTTAGTTTCCTAACTGGGTTTGCTTTAAGTGAGAGTATTACTCCTCTATTAGTAGGAGTTGTTGAGTTTTCTGACATTTCGCTAGGGTTTTTCGGTAAATTGGGGCTTTCAAGTGTGTGTGGTTTATTTCCCTCATTTATTGCGTTGCAGAGTGTTAGAGTGAAGAGTGTGAGTTTTCTTGGGTTTTGTGTGAGGTTTGGCTTTTCCTGTGAGAGGGTGGTACTTTATTTCACCAGTAATTGGCGTGCTACTAGAAAGAGGTTGAGAACTTTGGATTTGCAGCCCTTGCTCGCATTTAATGCGATGATAAGTAACTATACTCAGGATATTGAAGTTGATTGTGGGTAGTTGGTTCATGTAAACCCTAACTGCTATATATACTTGATTTGGTGTCTCTTTTTTTCTCACTCATTTTAGTCTTCTTGTTGTTTTTTCTTTGCTTATTCTGTGAGTGTTTTGAGTTCTCAAAAATTTGCTGGTGTTCTTATGGCTAATAATTATACGTTTAAAGATGTTATTTTGTCTAGCTCATTTATGGATGGTGGAAATTCTTTGGGTGCATTGGCCCCTGGTAATGCTCTTCCTCAGGCTGTTAGTCAGGTTACCTCTGGTAATGTTCCTGCTTCCTCGTTTGCTGCTGACGTTGTTCCCCCTCTGTCTGTTAATTCTTTTGAGTCCGTGGTGTTGGATGAACTTTCTCAAGTTCAAAAGGATATTGCCAATTAATCTAAATCTTGTCTTGTTGGGAAGATGTTGGGTGTTCCTCTTGATATTCGTACTATTATTTCCAAGAATAAATCTGATTGAATTTTTTTTTAAAGGTGATATTGAGTATCTTGAAATGGGAAATCAATGGATTTTGATTCGTTTTGCTAATCCTAATACTCTGTTTCTAGTCTGGTCAGAGAGACCTTGGCATGTCCAAGGTGATCTCTTTGTGATTCAATCATGGAAGCCTAATTTTGATCCTTATTTGGAGGAGATCAAATGGGTTGATTTGTGGGTGCATATTCCTAGGTTTCCTGTTGAATTACTAAAATTTGAGTCTGTTGCTAGCTCGCTTGCTTCAAATAATGTTGGTGCTTTGGTTAAGTTGAATTCTAGATCTTTGTTGAGAAATAAAATTCGATTTGTTAGAGCTTGTGTTAATGTGGATATCACGGAGCCACTTCTTGAGTATGCTGAAGTGAAAAGAGTTGGAGGTAAAACTCGTGCTTATATTATCTGGTATGAAGATTTTTATATTGGGTGTTCTTTTTGTGGGTGTGAAGAGCGTGTTATTAAGAATTGTCCTCTGCTTAATGCTCCAAAAAAAGAAATTAAAGTATAGTTGTTGAAAAACCCTAAACAGAACTGTATTTTGAGCTCTTATCTAAGGCTAACAAGCAAGAAAATGTTGGCACTTGGGATAAGCAAGCCAATCTTGTGCCAGCAAAGCATAAGAATTTAATGAGAAAGTCTGTTAAGAATCCTCCTTTTACTGCTTATCCTAAGAGGCCTACTAAAAGTGCTAGAAAAGTCTCTGGTATTGTATTTAAAGAGTCTATTTCTATTAATTCTGCTGATAAGATGATGACTCATGGTGGTCATGGTAAGGGTAAGGGGAAAGCATTAGTGATTGCTGCTACTATTAATGATCATTCTCACAATGAGGCCACTTTTGATGATGACAGTATGAGGTCTTTGGCCACGCTTTGCCCCTTTACTTGAGCTTTTCAGGCTAGTTTGCTTGATGCTTCTCCTGTTGATGGAGAAGAGACAAGTAAGTTTTTTGCTCCATATTTGGCTGATAATGTTGTGCTTTCTCCTGTTCCACTCCAAGTTGTTTATCCTCATGAACTTGTTGAGAATTAGTTTGCTCCCATTGATGGGTTTGAGCAGACAAATCTCTCCTGTTTTGAGTCTAATGTTGAGAATGATACTATGCTGCTGGCTGCTGAGCCTTCTATGCATGATTACCTGTAATATCCTGAAAATTTAAACATGCTTAATTAGCTAACTATTGTTGTTTTACTAATTATGTTATCAATGAAATTCTAATTAAACTATTATAAGCTATTAAGGTATTTTATTTCTAAAATAAATAAAAGAGAAGAATGTAATTTTTATTAAGTAGTTATGAATTATAATTAGCTTAACAAGTAAGTAATTAAAAATCACAATATGCATAACTTCTCTTTTGGTATGAATTATCCAAAGTGATATTATTTTAGTTTAATAATAATAATAATAGAAAAAGAAAGAAGAAGAATAATGGAATTAGATGGATAAGTTTAAGCCAAAAAATTTGACTTTCTTTTCCCACCTTCTTCTTCCTTATTCTACCTTCCTTCCTCCTCCTTCCACCTTCTTCTACGTTCCTCCTCTTACATGGCAAACCAAGGTGCATTTCTTTTCTCTCCCAACCAATCAAGTGTTGCCACCATCATTTCAAGAGGAGAATTCTTACTCAAATTTTCTTCCACTCCATGGTTATCTTCAAATCTTTCTAGAAACCTAACAATGGCTATAAATAGCCATGTTCATATATCAAGCATCATACTACATCTCTCTCCCCTGTTTTGGGCTGCTGCCACACCACCACCACCCTGTCGACCACCAACACGCTAGCCAGCCACCCCCTCCCTCGTTCGCACCTCCTCTCTATTCTAACTCGTGCTTTCTCCTTCCTCGCGCTGCTGTGCGCCGTTGCACGGTGCAGCCGTGCCACCACCACCAGCACCCCTCACCGGCGCCGCTTTCCCTGCCGCCCCGACGCCGAAATTCTGATCCAGCTTTGCGTCTAGCTTCGCCGACGTGTCTGCTGCTGCCTTCCTAGTTCGTTCTTCGAACTCCCTGTTCCTTCATTCAATAGCAGGTATAATAACATTACCTCTCAATCCTACATGTTTGGGCTTGATTTAAAAGAAAACATACATAGTCATGGCCTTATTATGGCTATTGTCATGTTGGGCTAATAACTCTTAGATACACTTAGTGTTATTGTTAAGTTTTATAGTTGATCATAAATTTGTTACTTATTAGATTATTGTTTAATGATCTCAATTAACTTATATAAGTTGCTAAAGTTTATTAAGCTACTTCTACATTAGGAAGAAAAACTTAATATAATTTTATGGACTAAAACCAAATTATATAAATTTAAGTATAAGCTATAACTTATATTACTCAACAATATTGGCTATACTTTACTAATATTCATTACCCATTTCTAATGTTTAAATAAAATCATAATACTCAACGAAATATTAATAACTTGCTTAATGATGGTTTAATGATACACCACTTTATTGAGTAAAGAGCCATTTAAGTAATGTAATTCTTAAATATCAACTTATATGATAATTTCAAGGACAACCTTTAATTTACATAACACTAGTAAGACCACTTATAATTAGCTAAGCATTAATTTAATAATAATAACTAAAGGCCTAAATGTTTAGATAAAATGAGTATGAATATCTATATTGTCGTTACTTAATTTCTTGATTAGATTAAAAGGAAAAAAGGGATATTACAAGTCTCCCCCGGCTACGAAAGTCATTACGCAAGATTTCAGGTAACGTCTACTGCTAACACCCGCATTCCCCTTCTAAATATGTTCTATAATAATGTCTATGTTAGTAAGTATTCTTTTGTGTATGGATTGCGGGATATGAAATGTTTTGTGATGAATATGATGATATGGAATAATGTTATAAAATGATGATATTACATGACGATACGTTATATCATGATGATTATGAATATACTTAAAGGTTATGAAACATGATAAATTCAAGTGAAAGACGGTTCTTGGCAGCATTATGTTATCTTGGGTCGTGCACGTACCTTCTAGTCGGTTCCCCACCTTCCGTCTTATAAGGGCTAATGTCCTCGGGTGGCACCGCATTACTATACTTTGGGCACTAACGCCACCTTCCGTTTGTGAGGGCTTTCGTCCTCAGGTGGCTGCCTTCCGTTTACGATGATGTTATGTTCTGGGGAGATGTCCCTTCTGTTGTACTCGCCAAGTTACCAAATAAATGATCTATGCTTATGAACATGATAAAAGATATATGATAATGATTATGATCAAATGTTATAGTTTTACTTTTCTCTCCTCCCTGTTTGCTAATAAAACGATTTGAAATGAGTTTACGTTGTTAGTGTAGTATGTTACTGAGCCTCGGCTCATGACGTTTTGTTTTCTGTTTTAGGTATTAACGGTGATAATAGGATGGCGTAGCAGTGAGGAATAGTTATGTAGTGAAATAGTTAAAACTTTCTTAAACACTTATGATCATAATAAATGTCAGACTATGTACAATGGTTAATTTTTAACTTAAGTTTTTGTTAATGGATAATCACGTTTTCTGGTTATAATATGTTTAGGCTTTTATGAATTTATGTTTGCCTTGTGCTTTCCAATTGGAAAGTACGGCAGTAACGCACCGACTATATAGGTCCCTCTGCTAATAACCGATTAACTAACCTAATGATGTTGATTAGTAGTCGATGCGTTACAGAGTGGTATCAGAGCAACGGTTTCGGTGCCATAAGTAAAACCTTAAAGGTTTTACATTTATTATTAGTTAAATGCCTTAAGAAATTTCTTAAATATACTGAAGGTTTGGTTAACTTTCATTAATTATATGTTAGTTCTCAAAGTCTATAATATGACATTAAAGTTATAATAAAATATGTAGGTAAATAAGTTGTTTAAACTAGAAATGAGCGTGAGTGATAGGATCGGGAAGGGAATACTTTTATGATATTATGAATGCATTGTTCATCAAAACAATATGTCATGAACGTGAAACATTATTTTGATGTTTTAGAAGATGGCAACAAGTGAGAATGAACCTACTAATGGAGGAAATGGAAACCATGAGTCCAATGTTACGCTTGAAGAAATGAGAGCAAGGGTTGATGCTTTGCGAAGCGACTCTGTTCCAGGAGATACCGTTGAAAATAAGAATGGCAATCAGATGGAATTGATGAAGCTTATGATGATGGAACTTCTACAAGGCAAAACAAAAAGCCAAAACAGAGCAGGAGGAATGCTCGAATATGTTCAAGAAGTTCTCTGCTCATAAGCCGTCAACCTATGACGGAAAACCAGACCCCACCGAATATGAGGAGTGGTTGAACAGTATGGAGAAATTGTTTGACGTCACTCAGTGTCCTGATAAGTGGAAGGTTAATTTTGCTGTGTTTTATCTAAAAGGGCAAGCAGATCTTTGGTGGAAAACAGCCAAAGAAATGCAAAACCAGGCTGACTTTGGTTGGGAAAAGTTAAAGGAGTCCATGAGAAATCAATTTTATCCCCAATCTTTGCAGCTTCAAATGGAATCTGAATTTATCCATCTGAAACAAAGGGGTATGTCAGTGCTGGAGTATGCTGTGAAATTTAATGAGCTTGCTCGATTTGCTCCAGACTTGGTGACAACTGATCGTCAAAGGATGAACAGGTTTGAAGGAGGTTTGAACCTTGATCTCCAGGAAAAGCTTGCATCTCATATGAGCAAATCCTACCAGGAACTCTACGACAAAGCCATCAATGTGGAGTGGAAAACGAAGCTTAGGAAAGAGGTTTTTAAAAGTGGTAAAAGGAAAGGGAAGCCTCAAGAAAGCCAACCTAGCAACAACTCCAACAAGAGACTGAACACATGATACTTAGGAGATAATCGTAATCAAAGGCAAGTTCCTCGGTGTAGTAAATGTGGAAAACAAGGCCATCTGGAAAAGGATTGTCGAAGAGGAAGTGACCAATGGTATCGGTGTGGTAAACCTGGTCATGTGATTAGGAATTGCCCAATTCCAGATTGGCGAAGCGAAAATGTCACTAATCGTGGCATAATAAGGGATCAAAGGAATGTTCATAACTCTAGAAATGCAAGCAATGCCAACACGAACAGAAATCCTCCCCGTGGACCCCCGCAAGCCGGAAGAGTATTCATGATGCAACGTGAAGAAGCAGAAACAGATGATACCGTCATTACTGGTATTTTCCCTGTCAACTCTGTTCCTGCTTATATTCTTTTCGATTCTGGAGCTTCCCATTCATTTATATCAGCTGCATTTTCTAGAAAATTGAACGCAAAACCATGCCCTGATTTCTTTGCCATGTCTGTTACACTCCCAAATGGTGAATCCATCTCATGTAATGTTATGTATAAAAATTGCCCTATCCTAGTAGGAGGCTGTAAATTTCTAGCGGACCTAATTCAATTTGAATTAACCGACTTTGATGTAATTTTGGGAATGAATTGGTTGTCTAAGTATAAAGCCGACATTAATTGCCTTAACCATAAGATAACTCTTAGAAGACCAGATGGATGTAGGGTTTCTTACCAAAGAAGAAAAGTCAGACCCGAAATTGTCCCAACCTCAAAAGCCTTTAAGTTGCTTGCAAACGATTGTCATGGGTACCTTTGCAACGTAGTAGACTTAACCACCCCTGAACCCTCTTTGTCCGACATTCCCATAGTTTGTGAATATCCTGATGTATTCCCGGAGGAAATACTTGGCATGCCTCCACAAAGAGAAATAGACTTTAGCATTGACCTTATTCCGAGATCCGCTCCCATTTCAAAGGCACCTTATCGAATGGCACCAGCTGAGTTACCAGAGTTGAAAAAGCAACTAAATAAATTGCTCAAAAAAGGATACATCCGACCTAGTGTGTCACTATGGGGTGCACCAGTGCTATTTGTTAAGAAGAAAGATGGAAGCCTGAGGTTATGTATCGATTATCGAGAATTAAACAAGATTACCATTAAGAATAAATACCCATTACCCTGCATTGATGATCTTTTTGATCAGCTTCGAGGTGCAACTACTTTTTCTAAAATAGATTTGAGATCTGGATACCATCAACTTCGCATTAAGTTAGAAGATATCTCAAAAACTGCGTTCAGAACCGATACGGTCACTATGAATTTACAGTAATGCCCTTTGGGTTAACCAATGCCCCTGCTGTTTTCATGGACCTCATGAACCGAGTATTTAAACCCTACCTTGATAAGTTTGTGGTCGTATTCATCGATGACATTCTAGTATTTTCGAGAAACTTAAATGAGCATGAAGAACACTTGAGGAAGGTGTTGGAAGTATTAAGAGAAAAGAAGTTGTACGCGAAGTTGAAGAAATGTGAGTTCTGGTTGAAAGAAATTGCCTTTTTAGGGCACATCATTTTAGATCTTGGAATCTCTGTTGATCCGCAGAAAATAAAAGCTATCATAGAGTGGCCTAGACCTACCAATGTCTCTGAAGTTCGGAGTTTCATGGGTTTAGCAGGATACTATAGAAGATTTGTCAAAGATTTCTCCAAGGTAGCTGTGCCTATAACACGATTGGTAAAGAAGTTAGTCAAGTTTGAATGGAGTGATGAATGTGAAGTAGCTTTTCAGGAGTTAAAGAAACGTCTTACCTCTGCCCCTGTTCTCACCCTCCCTTCTAGTACAAATGAATTTGTTGTGTATAGTGATGCCTCTAAGCATGGATTAGGGTGTGTGTTAATGCAAAATGAGAAAATTATAGCTTATGCTTCTCGACAACTCAAACCCCATGAACAAAACTACCCAACTCATGACTTTGAACTAGCCGCGGTTGTGTTTGCTCTCAAAATATGGTGACACCATCTTTATGGTGTTCCATGCAAGATCTTCACCAACCATAAAAGCCTTAAATACATTTTCACACAAAAAGAGATAAACTTGAGGCAACGTAGGTGGCTAGAACTCCTAAAAGATTATGATCTTGACATCCAATATCACCTTGGAAAAGCAAATGTTGTAGCTAATGCCTTAAGCCGAAAAACCCATTTTAAAATGCAATCGTAACCATGCCTAAAGAAATTAGCAATGACTTAAGGAAGATGGAAGTGAGAGTTATACAGCAGAGAACTGAGGCACAATTGTATGCATTCGAATTGAAACCGACTCTGTTGGAAGAGATAAATGAGGCACAAAATGGAGACTTGAAGTTGGAAAAGATAAGGAATGATGTGAAAAAGGGGAAATCACCGGGATTTGTGATCCAGGATGATGGCATGAAGATTTCAAGGTAGAATATGTGTCCCTGCCAACGAAGTATTAAAGAGAAGAATTTTGGAGGAAGCTCACAACAGTCCTTTCTCTGTTCACCCCGGAGGGAATAAGTTATACAAGGATTTAAAGCAAACATTCTGGTGGAGCAATATGAAGCAAGAAGTTGCAGAATTTGTAGCAAAATGTCTGACTTGTTAAAGGATAAAAATCGAGCACCAGAGGCCTGCAGGATTGCTGCAACCATTAGATATTCCCTCTTGGAAATGAGATTCAATTTCGATGGATTTTATTATGGGATTACCATCATCATCACGAGGTATGAACTCTATTTGGGTTATTGTGGATAGATTGACAAAATCCGCACATTTCTTGGCCATTAAGAATAACTGGAGCCTGGATAAGCTAGCTGAGTTGTACGTGAGCACAATTGTCAGATTATATGGAGTGCCAAGTTCTATTGTGACTGATCGAGACTCAAGATTCCAAGCGAAATTTTGGAAAGAGTTACAAAGAGCTTTTGGCACGAGACTCGATTTCAGTACAGCCTTTCATCCGGCAACAGATGGTCAAACAGAACGAACAATTCAGACTCTTGAAGACATGTTGAGAGCATGTATACTGGATTTTCAAGGAAGTTGGGAAAAATACTTGTCACTAGCAGAGTTTTCTTACAACAACAGCTATCAAGCTAGCATCAAAATGGTTCCATGTGAAGCACTTTATGGAAGACGATGCAGAACACCCCTCTGTTGGAATGATATTGATGAAGCTCGGATGATTGGACCTGACTTGATACAAGAAACGATAGAGAAAGTACGATTAATTCAAACTAGAATGAAAACTGCACAAAATAGACAAAAGAGCTATGCAGATTGTCGAAGGAGACCACTGGAATTCGAAGTAGGTGATCATGTCTTCTTAAAGGTTTCACCTACTAAGGGCATCATGAGATTCGGTCAATCTGGTAAGCTAAGTCCGAGGTATATTGGTCCATATGAGATTCTAGAGCGAATTAACGAAGTAGCTTATTGCCTGGCGCTACCTACGGATTTAGATAAGGTTCATAATGTCTTCCACGTGTCAATGTTGCGGAAATACATACCAGATCCTAGCCACGTCATTAGACACGAGCCCTTGCAGCTAAGAAACGACCTGATATATGAGGAAAAGCCAATCGAAATTCTCGATCATAGAGAAAAGCAACTTCGAAATAAAGTGATTCCCATGGTGAAGGTCTTATGGGCTAATCACACGTCATCAGAAGCTACTTGGGAAGTAGAGGACTAGATGAAAACAAAACACCCTCACCTATACGAATAAGTGAATTTCATGCAATTATGTGTATATGATTATGTGATTTTGAATCTTATATGCGTATGAATGCTTAAGTTGATAAATGCGTAATGTTTGCTTTTGACCTATGTTGTTTAAGTTTCGAGGACGAAACTTTTTCTAAGGGGGTGAGGATGTAATATCCTGAAAATTTAAACATGCTTAATTAGCTAACTAGTTGTTGTTTTACTAATTATGTTATCAATGAAATTCTAATTAAACTATTATAAGCTATTAAGGTATTTTATTTCTAAAATAAATAAAAGGGAAGAATGTAATTTTTATTAAGTAGTTATGAATTATAATTAGCTTAACAAGTAAGTAATTAAAAATCACAATATGCATAACTTCTCTTTTAATATGAATTATCCAATGTGAAATTATTTTAGTTTAATAATAATAATAATAATAGAAAAAGAAAGAAGAAGAATAATGGAATTAGATGGATAAGTTTAAGCCAAAAAGTTTGACTTTCTTTTCCCACCTTCTTCTTCCTTATTCTACCTTCCTTCCTCCTCCTTCCACCTTCTTCTACGTTCCTCCTCTTACATGGCAAACCAAGGTGCATTTCTTTTCTCTCCCAACCAATCAAGTGTTGCCACCATCATTTCAAGAGGAGAATTTTTACTCAAATTTTCTTCCACCCCATGGTTATCTTCAAAGCTTTCTAGAAACCTAACAATGGCTATAAATAGCCATGTTCTTATATCAAGCATCATACTACATCTCTCTCCCCTGTTTTGGGCTGCTGCCACACCACCACCACCCTATCGACCACCAACGCGCTAGCCAGCCACCCCCTCCCTCGTTCGCACCTCCTCTCTATTCTCACTCGTGCTTTCTCCCTCCTCGCACTGCTGTGCGCCGTTGAACGGTGCAGCCGTGCCACCACCACCCCTCCCGGCGCCGCTTTCCCTGCCGCCCCGACGCCTAAATTCTGCTCCAGCTTTGCGCCTAGCTTCGCCGACGTGTCTGCTGCTGCCTTCCTAGTTTGTTCTTCGAACTCCCTGTTCCTTCATTCAATAGCAGGTATAATAACATTACCTCTCAATCCTACATGTTTGGGCTTGATTTAAAAGAGAACATACATAGTCATGGCCTTATTATGGCTATTGTCATGTTGGGCTAATAACTCTTAGATACACTTAGTGTTACTGTTAAGTTTTATAGTTGATCATAAATTTGTTACTTATTAGATTATTGTTTAATGATCTCAATTAACTTGTATAAGTTGCTAAAGTTTATTAAGCTACTTCTACATTAGGAAGAAAAACTTAATATAATTTTATGGACTAAAACCAAATTATATAAATTTAAGTATAAGCTATAACTTATATTACTCAACAATATTGGCTATACTTTACTAATATTCATTACCCATTTCTAATGTTTAAATAAAATCATAATACTCAACGAAATATTAATAACTTGCTTAATGATGGTTTAATAATACGCCACTTTATTGAGTAAAGAGCCATTTAAGTAATGTAATTCTTAAATATCAACTTATATGATAATTTCAAGGACAACCTTTAATTTACATAACACTAGTAAGACCACTTATAATTAGCTAAGCATTAATTTAATAATAATAACTAAAGGCCTAAATGTTTAGATAAAATGAGTATGAATATCTATATTGTCGTTACTTAATTTCTTGATTAGATTAAAAGGAAAAAAGGGATATTACAAGTCTCCCCCGGCTACGAAAGTCATTACGCAGGATTTCAGGTAACGTCTACTGCTAACACCCCCATTCCCCTTCTAAATATGTTCTATAATAATGTCTATGTTAGTAAGTATTCTTTTGTGTATGGATTGCGGGATATGAAATGTTTTGTGATGAATATGATGATATGGAATAATGTTATAAAATGATTATGTTACATGACGATACGTTATATCATGATGATTATGAATATACTTAAAGGTTATGAAACATGATAAATTCAAGTGAAAGACGGTTCTTGGCAGCATTATGTTATCTTGGGCCGTGCATGTACCTTCTGGTCGGTTCCCCACCTTCCATCTTATAAGGGCTAATGTCCTCGGGTGGCACCGCATTACTATACTTTGGGCACTAACGCCACCTTCCGTTTGTGAGGGCTTTCGTCCTCAGGTGGCTGCCTTCCGTTTACGATGATGTTATGTTCTGGGGAGATGTCCCTTCTGTTGTACTCGCCAAGTTACCAAATAAATGATCTATGCTTATGAACATGATAAAAGATATATGATAATGATTATGATCAAATGTTATAGTTTTACTTTTCTCTCCTCCCTGTTTGCTAATAAAACGATTTGAAATGAGTTTACGTTGTTAGTGTAGTATGTTACTGAGCCTCGGCTCATGACGTTTTGTTTTCTGTTTTAGGTATTAACGGTGATAATAGGATGGCGTAGCAGTGAGGAATAGTTATGTAGTGAAATAATTAAAACTTTCTTAAACACTTATGATCATAATAAATGTCAGACTATGTACAATGGTTAAGTTTTAACTTAAGTTTTTGTTAATGGATAATCACGTTTTCTGGTTATAATATGTTTAGGCTTTTATGAATTTATGTTTGCCTTGTGCTTTCCAATTGGAAAGTACGGCAGTAACACACCGACTATATAGGTTCTGCTGCTAATAACCGATTAACTAACCTAATGATGTTGATTAGTAGTCGGGGCGTTACATTACCAGTCTCAGCCTGATATTTCATTCCATTCTATTAACTCTGAGAGCTCAATTGATTGCAACATTGAAGCCATGAGTGTTGAGCATGACACTTCCTTGTCCAGCTCTTCATAGAGGAGGAAGAGCCATGGTGATGATGACTCAGCCTCATCAGTTCTGAAGAAAAATTGTGCCTAGTCAATGTTGTGATCATCCTTTTTTGTGTAATATACTTCTATGACAGTTGGTTTTTGGAATCTTAGGGGGTGTGGTAGGAAAAATGCCCTTGTTGAAGTTAAGAATTTTTGTCTTGTAAATAAACTATCTATCTTTATGACCAGTGAAACTAGGTCTAAAAATCTGCCTTAATCTGCTTGTCTGAGGAGAACTTGTCTCAAGTTCTGTGAAGCTATCCCAACTCAGGGGCTGTTTGGAGGCATTTGGTTACTTTGGAAGGAAGATTTTGCTAATCTTTTACTATTGTCTATAAATCAGCCCAGTTTGTGGCTTGTAATATTAAGTTCCTCGCTTCTTATTTAGTATTTACTGCTATCTTTATTTATGCACCTGCTAGAAGCCAAGATAAAAATGAGTTTTGGGTTGAAATTTTTAGTTATGCTAGTTCTATATCTCATCCTTTTATTATACTTCCTCCATATCAAATTAAATGCAACAATTCCCTTGACACGGACTCCTAGGCAAAATTTGTTAGGGTGAGATTAATGCAAAAGTTTAGCATAGGGGTATGTTAATAAGGAGAGAGATAGTGGGGCAAAAAAAAATAAAGGGGGGGGATTTGGGCGACAGATTTTTTTTGGGGGGGCTGTGGTTGACCGCAATTTGTGGGAGTCCTTTTTGGTTCCAAATAACTTTGCTCCAAAATTTCAGAATTTTGGAGCCAAAACTTTTAAACATTACCATTTAAATAGCCATTTGTTTACAAAATAAGGACCATAAACTACCATTTACAAACCAGAGAAGATCTTTCTCTCTCCTCTTCTTCTCCTACCTTAAACTATTCCATTTTTTACAAAAAAAAAACCACCATTTACACATGGCACTTGCACACACAGCACCAAATTAAAATCAGATTTCACATCGGTTTGTATAGCAAAAAAAAAAAAAATTAGTCCATCTTGCAGTCAGCATGGAGGATGGAGAAGTTGATGATCCAGGATTCTTCTCCATTGAGCAGCTACTGTGGGAAGATTTTGAGCTACAAGAAGACATAGAAGATGAGGAAGAAGAAATAGCATAGGAAGAAGCACAACTTGAAGCAATAATTACAAAGCACAAAGCAAATCTAACACTAGCACAAAGAAGACTAATTGTGGATAACCTACTTTAAATGAGAATGATGGAGTAATAAAATGGGGGTTTTAAAGCAAACTTGCAAGGGAAGTTGGTGTGTATAAGAGCACTATAAAAAGAATCTACAAAGATGCAATAGAACTAAGATCACAATGTCATGCAATAGATGTTACGCACAAGAGATATGGTAGATGTGGGAGGAAACCTAAGCACTATGGTGATGATTTTTTACAATCTGTGCCTCTGCATCTTAGAACCACAATTAGGAGCTTTGCATGAGCACTGAAAATACGTCATTGCACTATTTACAGGTTGTTGAAAAAGGGTAAATTAAGGTCACACACATCAAGTACCCATCCAAGAGTGACAGAGGCACATAAGTTGACAAGAATGAAGTGGGTTTTATGCCATATTTATCCTCATACACCAACAACAAAAGCAATCTTCATGGACATGCAAAATGTGATACATATTGATGAGAAATGGTTCTACTTAAACCCTGAAATGAGGAGATTTTTTTATCTCCTACCTTTTGAGGATGACCCATATAGGTGTTGTCAATGTGATATGAGAAATTGA
Source organism: Beta lomatogona (assembly GCA_947646795.1). Classification (NCBI taxonomy): domain Eukaryota; kingdom Viridiplantae; phylum Streptophyta; class Magnoliopsida; order Caryophyllales; family Amaranthaceae; genus Beta; species Beta lomatogona. Next base: position 246,951 of record CANSNZ010001258.1, on the reverse strand, counting down.
CAGAGAATGTTGAGGTGGAACAATCACTACTTGATGAGGCAGTTAAGTACCTTAATGAAAGGGATGTTCCTATTTTTTCTAATGTGCACTACTGCAATGAAGGAGAGGAAGTGGATCCAGATTAGGTAACTTACCAATGCAATTTTCTTTGAACATTGATGCAAGTAATGATGACTGCTACACCTAACCAGAGACTAAGTATATGGAGGAACATCATGACATTTTTTGTGTATAGACAACTTTTTGTGTATAAGGAACATGAAGAAGTTCTGGTTATGTGTCTTTTGTGTAAATATGTAAGTAATGAGGCAGTCATGTAATGTAATGCATCTTTTGAAGTTAATGGTAATTAAGTTTCCTTGTTATGTGTAGTTCAATTTTATGTTAAACTGAGATCAGGGTAATGGGAACTCTACACACCAGTTGTATATGGCAGACAAAACATTTAAATGTTAACTCAACATCATTTGACTTCTTTAATGCATCAGGGATTAACATAATCATCATCACATGACCCATGCTTGATACCTCAACAAGTTGAAGCACACAGTGCATTCAAACTTGGAGCCCAGAGCATGGGTAATGTGATATGTTGAGTCCCTTCATCATTTGCATTAGTTGTGACAATTATCTCTCACATATGTTCATTGAGACGTAAAAGGACTCATTTCAACCTAGCAAGCAAGCAACCAACAGAGGGACAGTTTTGTCCAACCAACCAACCAACCAACAAAAATTCCAACTTCTTCCAACATAAACCATCCATGAAACCAAGTTTAGGGAACCAACCAAGCAACCAACCAACCCAAATTCCAATTACAGAAAGCATGACAGTTAATCAAGAGTCCAAATTCCAATTCAGAGGCATCAAAACAATTTCTTTATGCATCATCACATGGGACTCATAACAGATCTAGGCACAAAGCATGACCACAATTTAATGTTGACAGAATAGGCAAAACACATTGATAGCCACCAACACATCATAATCACAAAGCATCACAACAATTTCATTAAATAGCATAACAAGGGACTCATAACAAAGGTGGTCTTTAGTTAACAAATATGTAAATGCTTGCTGTAGCTATCTTTGGTTGTATTTGTTGAGAGTTTTGGCTTTAGATATAGCACTGTTTCATTTCTGTTTAAATTTTTGGCAGTTCATATTCATAATCCTTTGTCTTCTATCAGACTTGGCCAACTGAGGTTGAAATGGCTGAGGCAGAGAGATATCATAAGAACAAAAGATTGAAGAGGAGACTTCCACCCGGTACTTCATAATACCAGGTTTGTCTTAGCCTTGTTTTTTTTATCTATCATCACTTATGCCGATGATGTGATAGTCCCTACGGAAGAGCCCAAATAGTCAAATCCCCACTAATTGTTCATTTCTGGTTGTTTTTGTTTGACACCTTATGTGAAGTGATTAGCATATAATTTTTTTTATGCTTGACACTGCTTGGATTTTGGATGGCAGCGATGAGTCAAATGATGGCATAAGAAATATTCTAAAAAGCCATGACCGTGGACGCATGCACTCGCCGTTGTCGACCCTATCTATGTTTCTATGATGGCCCAAGAACACTCTCATTCTTCAGCGGAAACTGTCAGGTTCCACTTAACTGTCTCCGCCCTAAGCAAGAGTTATCTTGCTTATTTATTTGGAGTGAGGGAGCCCAGCTTCTATGGAGCTATCATAATCTAATCTATGTGAAGTGAACAAAATGAAACTCCGAACACTATTTTAGCTTCTTTCGAATAGACAATTTGCAACACTGTGAATTTAATCACATAGGGAATTTATTCAAGTCCCAAACTACCTATTATACACATGTTATAATCACATAGGGAATTTTTTTGGCTTACATTAGTGATCTATGCAAATTGTTTGTACTTGAAATTTTGTGCTCTCTTCATCCCTCATGCTGGAGAACTTGAGAAAGGAAATGGTCAAATCGAATCATATGTGTTAGGCTGTGCATGTCGATGATCGTCATAATATGTACAGTGTTATGACTAGATTGAAATGAAGAAGAGGGTTAATTATGTGGACACCGAGCCTCCAAATGTTTGGAGGGGGAATTGAGATTACTATCTAAGAAATGAGGCTTTCTTCATGTTTACCATCCAAACATAAGCTGTGGTGGAAAAAATTGGCTTTGACTTCTTGGTGTTACATGTAGCGTATGCATAAAAGAACTCTTTGATCACGCAAGAATCAACGCATTTGCAATGCCAATCAACAACTATATAAAATTGGATTGCAATAGTCTAATCATGTTTTTTCTGTTTTAAAACCTTGTTGGCAAAAATAGTTACTTATTTCTTATTTTTATTTGTGGTGTATGCTTTATCCCAAATTTTTCATATGTGATTATAACTAAGTTAGATTCAGAAATTGTTCAATAATAATAAGCATGATTGCACTGGGTATTGAATGTGCTAAGATTTTCTTCTTTAATGCTTTGAACCTTTTGGGGTTAAGGCTTTGATATAGTTGTTGTTTCAATTATTAATAACTTGTGCCATATCGATGTCACTCCATATCTTTCTAATTTCAGATCTTTATATACTATCGGAAATGAGTGAGGACGTAGCGGCAAAATATTCTACAACAAAATACGTGAATTAATGGTTTGGATCCACTACTACATTTTGAAGCAATTGCAACGGTTTAATGCAACAGTTGACCATAAAGGAACGGTCTATGGCAACGACATGTGCTAATGAAATACCTTTTTGCAACGGACAGTGCTATTGCAACGACTTATTGCAACGGTTAAAGTGAACCGTTGCATTAGAGGTTAACTGCAACATCATTTTAATCTATTGCAACGGTCGATCCAATAGCTAAAGTCTAAAATTTTTAGCCATACGGCCCATACCCGCGCTGACTATTGATGTCCCTCCCTATCCCTAATACTTTTTTTTTCCTCCCGCACAGAGCCACAACACAACACATACAATCAAAGACTAAGGGCAATCCCTAATTCGGTCATGAGCTCCTTGTACTCGTCGGCTTCTCTTATCCCTCGCCGGGATAACTGCGCCCGAAGTGGAATCTGGTGTACTGCTCGTCGGCTTCTCCTAACCGTCGCCGCAACAATTGCACAGAGGAAGGCTGTTTAATTGCTCGTCGGCTTCTCTTAAACCTCGCCGGAACAACTAAGAGAAGAGAGAAAGAGGTGGGGAAAAGAATCTGAGTTAGTTTCTTTTCCATATTAGATTCAATTTGTGTTGTTAATTAGGTTATCTAAACCAATTTTGAATTACAATAAATTGGCAATTTATTTGATCATGTTCTTTATTTTAGTAGGAGTATTAGTTTGATTGTGAAGCCATTGAGATTTGTTTCATCAGCGGATACAAGTCATACAACAACCTCCATTACTAGACCCATAATATGTTCTTCAATAATAGAAAACTCCAAGGCTCCAAATATGCAAACCATGCTGCCTAGAGGTCCTCAGGGTACCGAAGAACAAAATGATGTGAGTAATATCATGGTTAGCTATGTCAACTTTTATCGTTTTTCTTTTATCATGTGGAATATCTCATGTAATACAAGCTTTCTTCAAGATTAATTGTTTTTCGCCATTCATTTTTATTGATTGAAATTTCAGTACCGTATAACAAACGAGGAGCAAGTAAATGTCATTATCTATATAAATAGATGTATCTTGCCTGAAAATATGTATGGCGATGTTATTTTAGCCAAACTCAATTCTGATGTGAGTTTCTTGACTGGTTGACTATTTAGGAGGATTGTTGTCTAAAATTAATGTTATTCATTTTATGTCAGTACCTGTGTCGGATCCTCGGCACTCTATGTAAGCAACTTTGTTTATCCTGAACTGCCAAGTTGTGAAATTTGACTTTCTCATTATCTTTTTAATTGGCAACTAAGGCACAACAGACAATAACAATGAATTTTCTTTTATCCAGGTCCCCTTGATGTTTCAAAAATTAGTGATGGATGATGGTACTGTTGAGATAATCAATGGGTATTTAAGAAGCAGGAGCACAAGAGTCGGCTGGCAGGTTTGAACACATTCAATCTTCTTAAGGTTTCAAGTTGTCCTTGCATTTCAAGTAGAAAATTACATCATATTGCTCGTGGTTTTTTGAAATGTTGTTTTCTTATGGAAGGGCTATAATGTTCTTAGAGGCTCGTCCTTCCCTTGATGGTAAATTACGTAAAGAGGTATTTCTTGTTGACCTGACAACTAGGAAGGCCTATCAGTCTATGTATCTTTAGAGAATATTCTTTTTGCAGATAGAAATTACCATCTGAATGTATTGTCCTATATTTCTATAGTGAAATGGTCTACACTTTGGAGAGGCGGCCTCATCAACTACATCGTTTCCTTCTTATATGTATCTTGATACACGTGATTTCAACTACATTTTGACTTTTGTGATTTAATTTTGCTTTGGAATTGCAAGTTCTCTGTCTCTGATGGAACTGAGATTAGTGGGATTAAGACTGAGGATGTTTAGCTAATATACTATATGAAAGAGTTTTGTGGTCCTTCTAAGTGTGCTCCACCTTTCTCTTCCTATTTCTAGAAAAGGGTTTCCAAGATCTATTATGCTGAACTGGAATTCAAACTTAATTTGGAGGTCAAGTAGTTTTGGAAAAACGTTCTTGATGGAAGAAAAATGTAATGAAAGATCCCACTGAAGTGAATTGGGTCCATGAACCTGAGAGATAGTGAGATTGTGAGAACCGTAGGTATAGTCTTTCCTGTATTTCAAATAAAGACTTAATAATACATTTTGTGGAGCATTATCTTAACACATTGTCATAACCTTTTCAGATTGCTTCAAGCAGATAGCAGAAAGGTTGTATAATGTATACTCAAGGTTTCATCAGGTTATCAACTACCCTTTCCCTGGCAGTGTGTTTTTGTAGTTGTAAACTTTGATGATTGTTGTGGATTTACTAGCAAGACTGTGCTACATGCCTACATGCTCCTTATTCACCTTTTTTTTTCCTATATAATTGTATATTATATGTAGTTTTCAATTCTAGATTAATACAAATTTCGAAGCTCGGGGAATATGTGTATATTTTTGTCATTTTATTGACGCAGTGGCTATTATGGTTCCTTTCCTTAGAGATCGTTCATCTTTGATAAATAGTACATAATATCAGCTAGATTTCAATTCTCGGCTTTATACATAAAATGTTGTGTTGGCCTTGTTGAACACTTTGATACTTCATTTTGGGTTGAAATCACCGAGAACTTTTATAAAATAGCGAAGTTGGACACTTGGGCAAGACACAAATACCCAAGTCCGAGTAACATAATCTAAAACAACTCCCTATCTATTTCTCTTCAGTTACTGGACCATCCCATTGTCAGACTAAGAGACAATTTAGAAAACAAATATAACAACGCAATAATGGTTTAGAGAGGCCACATTGTTGATGAAACGTAGTAAACTAAGGAGTTTAAAAAGAAATTTGAACGAAGGAATGATTAAGTAGAAAAGGGGAAAACATAATTTATGATCACCTAATTCTCTAATGCATTTCTACAATATGCAGTATCCAAGTTATCTGTAATTCATATAATGACTTGCAATAATTGGTTCAAATTAGTAGGTCTAAATGTTTTGCAATCTAGCACCAATTGGCTTTACTCTTTCTTTAATAGAATATTCTTGAAAGGTGAGGGCAAAGAGAAATATCTATTAAAATTAGGTACAATTTCCATTTCACAAAGATTTTCAATTATTGTATATACACATAATTCGGGGGATGCGGGGGTGGGGTGAGGGTGGGGGTTGTTGCCGAGGGAATGCAAGCAGGGGCGGGGATGGGGGTGGGGGCGTTGCTGGGTGGGAACACAAGAATGGGGGGTGTTGCTGGTGGGAACACACCAAGTGGGGGTGCTTCTTGATGGGAACACAAGCAGGGGCGAGGGAGGGTGGAGTGGGGGGTGCTGCTGGTGGGAATGCAACGAGGGCGGGAGTGGGGGCAGGGGGATGCTGCTGGTGGGGATGCAAGGGGGGGTGGGGGGGGGTGGTTGGGAAGCAAGGGTGGAAAATGTTGAGAGAGGTATTGTAGCTCCCTCAACTCGCTTCTACGTAGAGAGGTGAGGCGATTAATTAATTCTGAATTTTGTTGACATGTTGCCAACTTGATATTTACAAACAAACAAGTTGATTCGTGTAGAGTAAGCATACAGTGCATGAAAATCAGGAAAGAACTTTGATATGTTCGTATGCTATGAGATATGAGCTGCTGCATAAGTTGGTTCGTTTAGAGTAAGTGTATTCAACTAACTATAATAGTCATCAGGAAACTCAAAAAAGGAAGCTCAAACAATACTTGAGAGCTTACTTCTAACCTTGGTTTTGTCATAATCCACACATACACACACAAATAATTATCTTCCCTAACTACTTTAGTAAGTTTTTTTCTTATATTTGTTTTGATTACACTAACTTCATATTTGTAGCTCCAAAAACCAAGAAGCATCGAGGACCAACAAAGTTGGTTAAGGTTCATGATCTTACAAAAAAAAAACGCCCTTTTCTTATTCTGAACTCTAATGGGCAGCCAATTGACCCACCAATGAGATCATTCAAGAATTCGCTCGCTTTTTGGGAACAGTGTCAAAAAATCCTTGAGCAAAATGGTGAACAAGAATTATCTTTCGGGACACACTTGTTAAATCAGGTAAGATTTATACATTATATCTTTTCTGATCTTCAATATCCCTTGATGATGATTAGCCCCTTGTCTCTATATATATTATTAGAACCATATGTCGTACTTTATTAAACTTTTGTATAATTCTATAGGTACATCAAGGAGAGGAAAATGTATCACATGAAGAACAATTGCAGTCGCACGAATGACAATTTTTGGGCGTTGGATCTCGCTTAAAAGTAGAGCATGGTTTCGAATTAATTAGGCAACTAGCTAGTAATCTTATTTAATGGAAATATATTTACGCTATAAGTAGATATTTTTTGGTGCATGTATATTAGGTTGGAAGTAAATATATTAGGTGATGAAGCTTCTCTTGGGATTTGATATATATGCGATAGTACTATATTAAGTACTTGGTGTTGGAAATTGTCGAACGATTGGATGACCTTGAATATATTTATGGGTCTTTCTGGAAATCTAAATTTTAATCATTATGTTTATTTTATTTTTTTTGAATTATTTCAGCTTTGCATCAACATCAAGTTAACAGGTTAAAGTATACATATTTGTAGATCCGTCGTTGCAGTAGGCCAGTAGCCACAATATGGAAAAAAATTGCAACGGTTCATGGGATACCATAGAGGCATTGCCTTAGACTTTGAAATGTGTTGCATCATATCTAATGCAACGGTTCATGGGATACCATAGAGGTGTTGCATTAGACTATGAAACGTGTTGCATCATATGTAATGCAACGGTTCATGGGATACCATAGAGGCGTTGCATTAGATAATAAACATGCGTTGCATTAGAACTATTGCAACGGTTATTTGGTGTTGCAACTGGCCGTTGCATTAGGTGTCCAAGACCGTTGCATTAGAGCTAATGCAAGGGCAGCAACAACAACGGTTGTCTGACCGTTGCAATAGCTCTGTTGCAACGGTTTTCGAGTCTATTGCAACGGTTTTTAGGGGTTGCAATAGCTCATTTATGTAGTAGTGGGAGCCAGGAGGAATATTCAGAGAATGAGAGTAGTGTAGAGGATTATTGAATATTTAATTAATAATATCACATGGGACTGTTAGAAATATAGTTAGAAAGTATGCTGTTAAAAAGCAAGTTTAATTTTTTAGCATTAAACAATAAAATATATTTTTAAGAATTTTGTAATAGTTGTGCAATTTGGGCATGTATAATATTCATGTTGTTTCTTGACTCACTTGTAGAAATGAGTGCAAAAAGTGTTGAATGCCTTTAAATTTACGCGTATTCAATATATGTATTTCTTTTCGTAGTGAATCAACATTAAGTTATTAATAAAATATTGATAAGATATCTTTGAGGTTAATATGAATACGTTGCCAACATAATGTAGCAGACATTTCAACTAAAGAAGGCATCCCTATCTTGGAAAAACAAGTCTAACAAGAGAGAAAAGAAACAGTAAATTGAACGGGAGAGATATTCTAAATGTTGCAAATACCATAAAAGATAATTGAGAGGGACAGTGAATGACAAAAAGAGAAGGTGAAAGAGAGGCGAATGGGAGAGAGAAGAAATGCTTTTGGGAGACCATTTCTTAAAGTATAATTGAGGAAAAGAAACCAAAAAACAATTTTAAGAGCATAAATTTAAAGTATACTTTATTTTTCAGTATATTTTTCTAAACGATAACAACACAAACAAGAAGGAAAATTTCTAAAATTTGTAAAACTATAAAAGATGTGTGAGAAAAGGACAAAGGGGAGGAGAGAGCTAGAAGGGGAGGGGAAGGCAGGAGGAGAGAGTGAGAGGAGGGACCAAGTAGGATGGGGCCTTCTAACATGAAGAGGGTATATATTAGGGGAATTAGCCTCAATAAATACGTTCTCTAGCTTTCATCTTAGTCTAATTATATATGGGATTGTTGAAATCTTACTATTTACTTATTAGTGAAAAAGGATAATAATGAGGAGGGAGCTAGAATGGATGGGAGGAGAGAGCGAGAGGATTGAGGGACCAGGTAGGAAGGGACTTTCTAATGTGAATAGGGTATAGAGGAGGGGAATTAACCTTACTATGTACTAATCTAAGGTGGAAATGATTTTTTTTTAAAGTACACATACAAAACTAGAAAAGACAAGCATGATATGTGGAAGGAAGCAAAAATCTTGGCTATTGCAAGTGCAAACATCAAATATCTTAAGGCAATAGCTTCATACTCAATATGCTAATTATATCTAGCCTAATTCGAATATCACAAATACGCCATTTTCTGTAACGTGCTATAGATTAATAGCTTATACGAATGAATGATTTATCTTTGTATACTCGATTTACATCCACCCAAATGATCATGTAATATTGAACCATGAAATTATTATAGATATATAAATCATGAGTCTGAGTGTAAAAATGAAAATGTTCAAATATCAAATATTATTTTGTCAAAACATCTTTACAATATGTTACTTACGTGTGGCTTGTTTGGTATCCCATTTGAAAATGCTATTTTGTTAAATTTTAGTATTATATATATAGAGAGATTAAGATTTTTTTTTTAAAATATAATAATTTGCCACCTTGATAGTCTAAAGAAGATTCACTTGCAAAATAGAGGACTAACATGGGGAATATGGCCATATGAAGAGAAAAATGTTGGGGGGGGGATGAAATTTTCTTGGATGAAATTACAAGTAGCAATATATGGAGTACTAGATAAAAAAATGAAGTTACCACAAGGAAAAAAATGTGCTTCTTGTGACAAAAATTGATGATTCTTATAATAACAATAAATTATAGGCCATTTGACCGACATTGGTGTCAATCTAGCTACTTCTAGCCATACGCGCACGGCCAAGCCACTAGTCAAAACTAAACAAAGCAGATATATTGTTTTCATAATTGCTTTCAAGACTTAAGGTTAATGCACTAAAAAACAACAAACTTGTATGATTGGTAAAATCAGACATTATCCACCGTTAACCATTAACCATTAACCATTAACCCCTACTGCCAACATATAAAGGTTAGGTTTATATATGAGAAACTCAATTTTCTAATCAGAATCAACTCCAACTGTTGCAATCATAAATTTTGAGTCATAGTCACAGACTTCTTTATCCTTAATTTCTCTAACCATCTCAATGAATGACATTTATTTCCACAATATGAAGTGCAAAATTTGAGGCTTTGGATAAATTCATTTTACCATTAAACCAAAATATGTCCCTGATTATGACATCATCAGGGTGAAACTCAAGTTTAGCATCAATTATTACTTTTCCCTTCTTTTTTTAGTATCTTCTTCTCTTTCTGATAGTGGTCACTTGACCCGACCCCTGCATTCCCTTTCTTTTTGTTTAGGAGTCATTCATCCTATAAAAAAAAGCATCACATTAGGAATAAGTAGAATCGACCAGGAGAGAAAGGGGGGCAAGGAGACAGTTTATTGCAAGAGTGAAATTTTTGGTGGTCAAATTTGACCTCCATCACTCTTGTCTCTTAATTCTCCTATATAATAGAGATTTATACTTATGTAAGGAAATATTACGAGGAGATTATTGGAAGGGAATAAGTAACTAAGTTAGGTGGGATGCTAAGTGGAACAACTGGGAAATTCACGTGTCAATGGGGGGAAGGAAAGGTGAAAATAAATAGAGACAAGTCATTCAGAAATTCTGATGGAGCAACCCAAGGAAAGGGGGCAATCCAGGTCATTCCAAGTGAGATAATTCCAAAATTTTGTTATCCCAACCTTATATACTTATAGGAGAAGCTATACCTCGTTTTATCACCCTAACTCACTCAAAAATTTCCTGCCCAAAATCCTCCTCTCTCTCACCATTTTTCTCACAAGGATCAGCGACTAGAACCAGTTGGTACTTCTTCCATTTTCTCTGCAACAAAACTTCATTTCTCTTGCATGCAGACTAATTAGGGTACTCTATACTTGTAGGTACATACTGGTTAGCCAAGAATTTGGGGAAAAACAAAGGGAAACTTGAAGAAATTGAGGAGGAAAGATCCCTTGAGGTAAAATTGGAGAAAATAGATTTCTTGATAGGATGTACGTTTAAGCTTTGTATTGAAGGAACTCCTTCCAATTCTTTATTGTTTTTGTTTGTATGATGTAAGGTGATTAAGTAGGAGCTAAAGTTCAAAATTTATGAAGGAACTTGGAAGGAATTAAGCTAAAGAAATAAGGTACACAAGGACCCTTGGTTCCATGAATGTTCTTTGGTTATGTGAATGTCCATCTAAAGACGAACCCGTTCATTCTTTAAATATTGTTAGGAATGAGGACACTACAACTATCACTATCAAGATTCACTCAAATCTATTTGTCTTTATATGAAGACATACCCCTACTAAGTTCTAAATTGTAGAATACTGAAGATTGACTAAACTAGGAAACAGTTATTAAACTGAACAACACAATTGCTTTTACATTGATATGCAATTTGTAATTATTGAACTCCTTAAAACTGACTTAGTTTTCTTAATGCCAACTGCTTTTCTAAAAACTGAATAAGTTAAAAAGACAGTTATAAATGAAGAATGTGCCATTGAATTTATGCGTATATTTTTCACCAATTAGAGTATTATTGGTGGTAAAAAAATTCATATGAGGAGTGGAAGATTTTAATACGTCCGTCTAAAGTTCAAAAGCAAAAACTAAAACTACGATACAATTTACAACAAAATTATACAAATTAAATCACATAAGATATAAATTTAAAACTCTTCATAATGCTTTAATAGTTTTATTTTGTTAAGTTCTTTAGTAAATATTCTCACTATCCTTTCTTGTCACTTATAATACTTTCCAAAATTATTAGAATACTAATTTAATGATTAATGACAGGTAGAATTTTGAAAAATAAAGTTACCATTGAAATTTATAGTTGGTTTCTAAAAGTAACACTACTTCAGTGAGACATGAAAATAATAATAGTAATCCTTTAGTGAAAAGGTAATCCATAATATACATTCAATTTTCCTTACGGAGCCAATCTTCCTACATTTTAAGAAAAAATAATTTAATTTTCATGTGAAAATTTCAACTAAGGATTTACTACCCCAGTGTTTACATGTTCTCATGTGTGTGTGTATTTTAATTTGTATGAAAATGTTTTGATATTCGATTAATATGGACAATCCCAAATAAGATGACAAAAGGTGTCTACTTCAAAAATATTTTTTCACCTATTGGCTTGCTAACCCTGAGTAGTCCGTTGATACTTGCTCGATTTGAATTTCGTTGCAACATTTGCAGTATAGGATCTTCCAATTCAAGTTAACACAAATATGTAAGTCAATTGTTGACTTCTTTTTTTTACTATATTTGATCAATGGTTGAATCCAATTCATACGATCATCTAATAGTCCACCCTACCTATTATAAAATTGAACTTGAATTAATAGTAAAGATGAGATCATAATACAAGTGCAATTACATGCAAGTTGAGGAGGAATTATGACAATAATAGAGATTCAATTCAAGCTCACTAGTGGAAAAAAGCCCATCTGATGCGGTCAAAACCGGGCTTACTGATGCGATTTTGAACCGCATCAGATGGGCCCGCAACAGCTAACAAAAAAATGATGCGGTTAAAAACCGCATCAATATGGTAAGAATCTGATGCGGTTCTCAAGAATGACCGCATCAGATTGTGTGGTTTTTGAAAAAAAAAAAAAGTCACAACAGCAGCAGCGAAACAAAACAACAACAAATTTATAACATAAACGCAGCAGCGAAACAAAACACTCCAATAAATTTATACAAACGAATTTAAACTAAAAAATAGCATACTGAAATTACAAAACATAACATAAACTAAACTAAAGAATGAATTTCAATGACAAAATACTTAAATTACAACAAAAATGAAACATAAACTAACTAAATTACGAAACATAAATTACATAAACGAAAAAAATTAAAAACGAAAATGAAAGTGGTACAAAAAAAAAAACCCAACCCTAGATCTAGCGACGGTCGTGGCGATGGTTGTTGACAGCAACGAGCGACGGAGTGGAGATCTTCGAGAAGAACGTCACTGACTGACAGCAACGAGCGACGGATGGTGAAAATGACGGTGGTTGATGATGAAAATGACAGTGAGACAGTGAGGAGAGGAAGAGGAGTTTTAGGGTTTGTGAGAGGAGAGGGCGTCGTTTCGGTGAGACACACCGACAGTGAGAGGAGGAGAGGCGCCGTTTCAGTGGTAGTTTTCGGGTTTCTGAGAGGAGGAGTTATAGGTTTATTAGGGAGAGGGAGAGGGAGAGGGTTATGAGTTTGTTATGCGGAGGTGGGCTGGGAGACATGAGGCCACGGAAAATGGGCCATGCGAGAAAAAAGTAGGAAAATCTGATGCGGTCCACGAAACCGCATCAGATTTTGTAATCTGATACGGTCCACGAAACCGCATCAGATTTTGTAATCTGATGCGGTCCACGAGTAAACCGCATCAGATTGTCCTCCCAGCTTTTCCTCCTATGCTTAATGTTGATTTTCGGATGCGGTTTTACTTAAACCGCATCTGTTACTAAGTGACATATAAGGTTTTTTCCACTAGTGGCTTAAGTGCAATTATTACGATACAACATCTTAATTAAGATACAACATTTGATAGTAAACTCACCATCAATACATAACATAACTCCCAGAGTATAAAAAATTCAAATCCATATCCTTTTTCACATGAGACAACATATTAGCATATTTACAAAAGAATAAAAATGACATAAATTAGAATTAATTATTAACTCATGTAATAGATTTCTAGAAATTCAGATTGGGTTGTTTCAAACAAAATTGATACTATTCAAGTCTATATGTTACTCAATGGGAAACATTTTTTCCTTTATTTTTTTTTCTGTTGAAAGGACGTGCAGTTATTTTTAAAACTTAACGAGGAATGTCCATCTAAAGACGAACCCCATAAAATTCATTTTATAAATATTGTTAGGAATGAGGATACTTAACTCTCACTAACAAGATTCACTCAAATTTGTTTGTCTTTATATGAAGACATACCCCTACTTTTCATTAAAGTAATTTCTAAATTGTAGGATATTGAAGCTTGACTAAACTAGGAAACAATTATTAAACTGAACAACACGATTGCTTTTACATCGATATGCAATGTCTAATTATTAAACTCCTTAATACTGGCTTATTTTTCTTAACACAAACCACTTTTCGAAAAACTGAATAAGTTAAAATGACAGTCATAAATGAAAGATGTGTCATCGAATTTACGCACATACTTTTCTCCAATTACAGTTTTAACAACATCACACTAACCATTAAAAATAGAATACTCAAACTCATCAAAATATTTGGATGAGAATATGCAAAAGCATTGACAAACTTAGATACATCCAAAATTCAAGTATTATGAAGATCTAAGACCCAAAAGTAGTAAAGAAATGTTCTCTCAAAAAAGTCCATCACACTACTAGAGTAAGTAGTAACTTGATGTAAGAATGTCAAACAAAAGGGGGAAGAAAGATAGAAAGAAAGAGGAAAACAAAACCAAATCAAACCAAAACAAAACAAAAATAAAATTTAGAAAGCAAAAACACACACCAAAATAATAATTAAAAAAAAGATAAATTTATTACACAAGTGAGACCGTGGGAGGGAGACCAACAAAGAGGAGAGAGAAAGTGGAAGAGAGAGAAAGAAAAGAGAGTAGTACTAGCAGCGATCGAGGGTTGCAAACAAAATCTAATTCCCTCTTTCTCACAAAATCAGCTCAAAAAAATAAAAAAAAAAAAAAAAAAAAAACACACAAAACCCAGAAAAATACAGAAAAAAATAAGCAAATGCACTTGCGAGAGGAGAGAGAAAAAATTTAGCTGGGTTTTCTCCTAATTCTGCTGACAATTCGAAGAAGCTGAAGAAAAAAGATTTCATCTTTTTTTTTCAATTTTTTTCACTCAATTTTCAAGCTGTGTGCTTGCGGAAAATAAGGTCAGAAATTGATCAAAAAAAGGGTAAATTTTAATCATAGTTTGGTAATATAGTTTGTTTCCCATTTTTCCCTCTTTTTGTTGAATTATTTTGTTGTGAAAGTTGGGATTTTTATTTGGGAAAAGGGGGAAATCAGGGTAGTTTTTGATCTTAAATGTTGAAGTTAAAGTTTGCGATCCCAGTTGAAAAAAGGGAAATTGAAGGGTACCCAGTTGGTGAATTTTGAATTGGAAATGTGGGATATTGAGCAACGGTACAGTTACGCGCTATACAGTTTTTACCGTTTGAAGTCGAGGCGTCGTAAGCTTTGTTGCTTATTTTGGTGATTTTGAACTTAGGGTTTTGTAATATTTTGCAGATTTGAATTGTATGAGAGTTGATTTTAAGGTTTGGGTAGTTGTGGGAGCAAGTTAGATCTCTGGTAGGGTGTGTCATTTTTGAAATTTAGGGTTTTATGTGTGGGGTTAGTATGTGTTAAGTGTTGGCATTTGGGTAATTTGAGTAAGTTGAATTGAGTGGCTCATTGGGTGGGTTTGGGTTTGTGAAGTTGAATGTTGCTGAGATTTGAATTGGGGTTTTGTTGTTGTTAGTTGTTGGATTTTGTTGTATGAGTTTGTGGGGGTGATTGTGAAGAAAAATGCAACCGGAAAAGAGTTCGCGAATGGATATTGGTGAGCTCAAGGCTCAGTTATTCAAGAAGGTCGGACCGGAACGGTTTAAGAGGTACTTCTATTGTTTGAACAGGTTTATAAATCAGAAGTTAAGTAAGGGTGAGTTTGACAAGTCGTGTTATCGGATACTTGGGAGGGAAAACCTCCCTGTGCATAATCAGATAATAAGGGCCATTTTGAAGAATGCTTGCAGTGCCAAGACCCCACCTGCGTCAGTTCATGAAGCGGGTCCCGCAAAGCCTGTTATACCAACTGGAAAGGGCTTGCCTGTGTTAGAGGATGGGCATGGTTCAGCTGCAGCTGTGGTCCAGAATCAAAGTTCAGTGGCCCCTATTTGGTCGAATGGGGCCGTTTTGCCTGTGTCACCACGAAAGGTGAGGTCTGGGATCCGTGATAGGAGGCTCAGAGATAGGCCAAGTCCTCTTGGGCCGAATGGGAAGGCAGACTCGGCTTCACATCAGTCAACTGCAACAGATGATAGTGGGGTGAAGACTGTAGAAAATGGGGATTTGATGGATACGACTCCTTGCGATTACCAACGCCTGCAGCCGCTGCGAGGGCTTGCTGAGCAACCAGAGAATGAAGAGAGACTTATGATAAAGAAATCTGTTGATGTTCTAGGTGTTGTTCGAGGTAAAGACCATAGTAATTTAGCTGTTGTTGAAGATGGGGAAGAGGTAGAACAAGCCAGCCGGGTCAAAGTCTCTAAAAGTCCTCTACTTGCTCCTCTTGGAATTCCGTTTTGCTCAGCTAGTACTGGTGGAACCCGCAAATCATTACCTGTGGCACACATTGGTGATTATGTTAGTTGCTTTGATATTGCCGGACTGTCTGACAGTGAGATGCTAAGGAGGCGAATGGAGCAGATTGCAGCTGCACAGGGTCTTGGAGGGGTTACGATGGAATGTGCTAATACCTTAAATAACATGTTGGATGTATATTTGAAGAAATTAATCAGGTCTTGTTTAGAGTTGGTTGGTGCTAGATCTACAAGTGACTCGTCAATGTATGCTGTTCAGAAGCAGCAAACTCATGGCAAGCTTATCAACGGTCTTTGGCCTAGTAATCATTCACATATGCAAAGTGGTGTTCCTCCTTTAGAAGAACAAAGGGGTCATCATAATGTTTCTTTGCTTGATTTCAAGGTCGCAATGGAGCTTAACCCTCAACAACTTGGAGAAGATTGGCCTTTGCTGTTGGAGAAGATATCCATGCAGGCATTTGAAGAATAAGATCTATGAAGAACATTTGGATTTGCCTTTTGATCCTGGCGGGTTTGTCATTTTGGCTTGAAGAACATGTCAAATATGACATGCTGTTATGAATGGTGTCAATGGCAGTTTAAATCTCGCCTCTGCCCCAAGCCAGATGGTTCCTACCCATAGATGCAGCTCGATCTTCTCAAGATCAAATGAGGGTTTTGAGCACGATGTCTGTACAGCTCCTTTTGCAGAGTTTGTACATGATCAGGAATTTATTTACTGGCCACCAGTGAACGGGTTCTCGAGGATTACCCGGTGGTGGTTGCTCTGTTGTATGTTTAGCATTCTTGTTGGCTGTCTTCTGCCTGAGTCATGTAATTTACTGCCAAGAGGAGGAAACATGGAAAAGTTTTGCAGAATACTGTTGTTTAGCTTGGTAAAGGTAATATTCACATAATGTAAGAGCTGCAATGTTGCTCTACATGTGTTTTTTAGATTAAAGTGGAATTCCAACATCAATAACACATTAACTTCTTAACAGCTTGTTGTTGTTGTTTGACTCTGGATATTCTGCAACTCTGGCTTCTGAACATAAATTATGATATTGTCAATAAAAAGAGCTGAGCAATTTCAATAGATATAATGCAGCAGTTTACATATGTGGCCTGATGTTCTTGGACATTCTATGTGGTATTTCTCGCCATTGTAAATCTTTGTTGGGGAACACTCCCAAGTGTTTTTCATTTGTTGAGCCTTATTTCTACATGTGAAAAGTTATGCCCGATTTGGGTTCTGCATCCTACTATATAAGTACTTAGGCCCATTGCTTCTCTTTTTCTTTGGAATTGTAGCAGGAGAACCTCAATCTTCTTTTGGGTTCCATATTTCTGAGGTGTCCTTAATTCGTATCTTGTCAAT
Organism: Beta lomatogona; assembly: GCA_947646795.1. NCBI lineage: Eukaryota > Viridiplantae > Streptophyta > Magnoliopsida > Caryophyllales > Amaranthaceae > Beta > Beta lomatogona. The sequence goes on along the minus strand of CANSNZ010001258.1, from coordinate 229,530 downwards.
CTATATTGTACTTGGGTAAGTGATATAAGCAAGGGAATCATCTGCCATTTTTCTCTCTCCTTTTTTTTCCTCTATTTTGGGAGGGGTCAACAGAAGGCTTTTTAGAAATATGTACTCTCTGCCAGAGAGTCTCTGCTGGTAAGCAACTTGAGTGGTTATCACTTTCATAATCTTTTATAATATGAAAATATTAATTATAGCTGATTGCATCTCGCTAATGTTATTGATCATATTAATGGACTAAATTAGATAGCTTGATGGACTTTTCTGCTTCTTAATTATGTAATATTTCATGCAGTCGTTAAGTCAATATAAATACAAGAGTCAGCCAGAAATGTGTTTGTGTAAGATAAGGCTGCAAATATTTGACCCCTTTATCCTATCTGTGGCAGCAGCCTTATTAAAAGTGGAGTGATTGTGATTATGATCATGCAGGTCTCATGTGGACTAAAGAACAGGGATCCTTACTCTTTCATGGTTCAAATTTTTGGATTATGCATAAGATCTAAGACATATGACTTTGTTTTATCTAAATTTTGTTCTCATGCATCAGTGTAAGTGGGTCAGGGTAGGAGGTGAAGTAATATTGGAATTGTGAAGCATTCGTTTGCACAGTTGCACTAAGCATGCTTAACTAATTAAGCTTATTTAAAAAATTGTCTTTCTGATGGGTCTTGAGATTTCACTCTGTATGACGAACTGATTCTTGCTGTATTAATTCAGTTACTTTGCAAATGTGATTATTGTTTAGTCTTTCTTTTCGGAAAAAGATGACTACTATAGTATTACTCCTCCTTGAATCCTGTTTATTACATCGTAAAAGATTTTTTTTTGTAAGCTTTATGAGGAGGCTTAGCAGAGGTTCTGAATATTCTGATATGATATACAGGGAAAAAAGGTGATATTATAACTGGTTTAGGTTTCTATGACCTTGTTGCTCCTGTTGTGTTTGTGCCTTTTAGAGAATTTATGATGAATAACTCTAGTCCTTTTCAGCTTATAATCTATGTGTCTCTGGTACTTAACAACTTTTTTTACTTACACTATACAATTATTTACTATATTCTGTCCATTTCTGGAGCTGGATGCTTCCTCATTTGCCTTGACATTTCCAAAAATACTCCTCAAATTTATGATGCACCGACTTTATTCCTGGATATCTTGTTTTTCTACAGAACAGGTTGCAAACACTTGACTGTCATTTCTCCTTTAATCTCGAGTTGTCCCACCATCTTTATATATTATTCTTATATGAAAAACCTCTGGTAGGCTTCTTTCTAGGCATTGGGGTACTGCCCAAATTTATTGGACGTGTCTTTTTGCATAGTAGTATTGTGAGCTGTTCAGTTTCACCAGTAATTAAACGTTTGGTACCCTCTTCTTTGTGTTATATTTGTCTGTGCCTGTATATAAGTCGCCGATATTTGTACATCACTACATTGTACCTAGCTGTCATGGCTTGCACACCTTGATGGGTTATCGGTGTGACTGATTTGATCCTCCCCTTTTGAAATGTGGAGAGGAAGAGAGGGAAGCGTGATTTGTGCGAAATGTTGGACATAACTGATGTCCAATAGTTGTACGTCTCTTTTTCTAATGATCTTTTTTCAAAAAAAAAAAGTTATAAAAAGGAGATGCTTCCACCTATTGTCTCCTCGTGAGTGGCAGGATCTTGTCCTCTCCTGCTCAGGTAGAAATGTAATAATACAAGAGTAAGATTTTTGATTCCATAAATAAAAAGAGACTTATGTGTTAATGTTGGTGTTCGTGAAAAGAAGAATTATGAAGTGAAAGCTGGTGTCCTTAGAGATTTTGGTGCACACTGGCAGATTTGGAAAAGAAAAAGTTAAAGTTCTCTACTGTGAGGCTTTTGAGTTATTGCATTCAAGTACTTCATACTCAGCTGCACTTGTTTTTCCATGATTCTAGGAATTAGTCTTGCCTGCTTCATAAGTTTGAGGCATGATGGTTATTACATAGCACACCTTTTTGTTCTGCTTTTGGTGTAGTAAGTATTATGTAATTGGAAAAAAAGAGAAATGTAATCAGCAGCTAAAGAGTCAGGTCTGCTTGTGGTTACTGAAAGTTTAATGTTATTACTTGTCATAGAATGAGCTGACTGCTGAGGCACTACTCAAAAAATCATTCCAAGGGACATGGAGGATTTCAGATCATGCTTACTTGGCGCCAACTATAGCTTGTTGATATTCTGAGAAGTTTGTTCAAATTGTTGTGATGATCTTTCTTGTGCTGGCCATAGATATCTGATATCCTAAATGATCTACTCCTATTTTGTATCAAGTCTTTTTTTTTCCCTTTTCCCTTTTGTGAAGTGTGTCAGTCTCATTTTAATGGAAAACAGACCTATATTTTAGTTATGAAAATAATTGGAGATGCAGAACTTTAGTGAGGCCTTGAAGTGAGTCGGCAGTCAGGTGCTGTACCAGAGAACGCCAGTGCTAAGAGTATGAAGACCATGTTCTGCCCTGCCTTCCCCTCAGGGCTGGTAAGAATCTTAACTTCTGCTTTTTTCACCAATTTTTATTTATTTTTTAGTTAATGTTACTTTACAAGAGAGGAAATAGTGAGAAAGGAAGAAAGGGGAATGTCTCGTTACTCCCAATGTGGTAACTGGCAAGAGCCCTCATTTTGCAGTGTCGAAATTCTAGGAAAAGGTAGTCCTTATCCCTCCCTCCCAGATGCTAGAATCTGGAACTTGTTGTCTTAATGGTGCTACGTGCAGGATCACACTAAACTGTTCAAAGTTCTACAGTTATTTCAGATGCTCTGATGACCTCTCCATTCTGCCATCTTTATGAAGTAACTAGGGTGTCTAGATCATCCATCAAACAACCAATAGAAGAAGCCATAACAAAATTTTGAGGAAAAGGCAAGTAGGTTGCAGGTGGTTGCTGAGCCTTAGGCATCTCATGTCTCGTAGCTATTTTATGGTGTTTTACATGGATACTTTATGTCCAGTTTAAGAGAGGCATCTCACCTCCTCCCCCCCCTCTTAATATATTGGGTATATGGTTGGTGCTGTCATAGTTGCATGTCTTGATGTAGTTTTGCAGATAAGCATCTTCTACAATTTCGTAGGATGCCTGATAATCTTGCTTTTGGCTCTCTGGAAATTTCTTGTCTTCTTGAGGGGTCTTCCACCTTCGGCAGGTTTTGTCTGTGATTGTTTGAGTTATATTTGATTAATGTTGTGTCTGTTACAGTAAAGAGTTATTAGCCTGGTTGGCTGCTGTTACTTATCGCAATAGCTCATTTGATCAGCTCAATGTGCTAGCTGGTTTTACTAGCTGATTGATTGTTATCTGGCTGGTATAACTAATAGCTGTTTTACAGTGTAAATGTAGGTCATTTAATCTGCTACTTACGACAAAAAAGCTCTCATAACAAGTTCTAAATTCGAGCTTATTGCAAGAGAGCTTAAGCACCTAAAAAGAACTTTCTGAGTTGGTCAAACAGCTACCATTCCTGTCCCCCTGGCCCCTTCCCGCCCCAAACCCCAGAAAGCTATAGGTTCTTCAATAAGCATTCAGGTTGCCAGACTCCCTCTTAACCTAACTGTGTGGAAAGAACCTTCCTGAAAGTAAGAATAATGTCTGTCTAATTTGAGTTTGGAGTCTTGCAATTGAGTTATTGGAAGGTAACCTCTCCATATTAGATTAATTTCTTATTTTGTTCCAAGATGCCTCAAGTTTCCACTTCTTTCTCTCTGGAACTTCTGATGCTATCTTCTTTGTAGAAACCTTGTTTAATAATTCACATTCCTGATTCCTGTCTGTAATTGGGTATCTATTTACCGACCTATGCTGAGAACTCCTTATTATTTTGTGTGTATTTTTCGCTTTGGTATCTTTTGTGTGGTATAGTTCTATCAATACTAGAAAGTTAGGGGATTTTATCTTCTAGGATGTTATTTCCACCGGCTATAGTGGGGGGCTGCTTAAAGACATTGATCTGGGGTTCTTCGCATTTGGAATATAGTTTATCTCAATGGTCTAATGAGAGCCCTTAATCACTTTAGTTGAAGGTTGACCTGGACCCGAATTTATTGTAAACTTGTTGCATTATCGGCTTCTGTGTTTCTACTTCCATCAACCGTGACAAAGTAAAGTAGGCTCCAATATTTGTTTCTAATTGCTCGCTTCCTCTCTATATTTCCCTCTTTTGGTTGACCAGTGCCTGCATATTACTCACAACTACAAATGGTCCATGTTTGGCTGCTTTGATGAGTTTGAAACCAACAATTTTGAATGCTTTCAGATTAATCAAGTACATTGGCGATGTTTGCAACAATTGACATCAAAGTTGATAGTCAGTCAGTCAGAGCAGAAGACTCCACAATGAAGGTCAACTGGGGTGCTTTTATCTCCATGGAAGATTCACGGTGAGTATCAAAAAGTTTTTCGTTGCATGAAACATTCTTCAAGATAAGTGGTTTTGCATTTCCCTTGGGCCTTTTTTTTTTGTCTTTTATTGAGGGTGTTCGTTGGTTTGTTAAGGGTGGAAAATACTTTTTCCAAGGATGAAAAACTTTTTTTTGTTAAGAGGAAGGAACGCCACATTTTCCTCGCTATACATGACCTCCCTCTTTTTCTCCTTTCATCCATCCTCTCCTTTTCATTCCATTCTTTCTTGGTTCTCTAACTTTTCATGCCTTGAATCAAAGAAAGGGAAACTAGTCTACAAATTGTGCCGTGAAAATGTTTTTCGTGAAAAAAAAAATTTCCATTGGAATTTTTTCTCGTTTAACCAGATGGAGCCTTATTGCTTTTCTGATTTATCGATATTATTTAAGAATATTCTCTGAAACTAATATGATCTTGAATCTTGAAGAGTTATCACATATTTTAAACCTAAGAGATTTTGTTCAAAACCTGGATATAGTTATTTATGATATGATAACTAACGTCCTAACCGTTCTTGGTAGTCACAGGACGAAGAAGCTCAGGAGCCAATCTTCATATTCGCTATCAGCGTGAATTATGCACGTTGTCCATCACCTGTGTTGTAATTGTTGGTGCAGCTACTAGTAGTATTAGCCATGGCATTCTCGCTGGTAAGGTACTGTTTATATCGCTCGTTGGTGGTCGCAACAAAATGGAAGAACTTGTTAATCCATCAGTTGTTAAAATCCAAGAATTGCACACATTGTGATCAATTTAGGAGTAAGTAGAGAGTTGAAACCATAAAAGACGGAGTAATTTGAAACTGTAAAGAATTTTGCTAATTAGCTTGAAGAGGCCTGAGAATGGGCTGACACAATCAAAAGTTCAGCTTGATATGCTTTCCTTTTGACCAAACAGTGTAACATAAAGCATAGCTATAGGTGGCAATAAAGTTGATTAGCACCTTCAAGTTCAGAATGTATTTGAATATACTACTGTAAGTATAGTAATTAGCATCTTTAAGTTCAGAATTGGATTAGATTTTATTGATAGTTTCCATACTGGAAAAATATTACTTCATTGTTTTGATTCTTTCTTGTTGAGAAAGGCTGTACCATAAAAGAAGAAATCGGTCAACTCGAATGGAGCCAAGAAGGTAAAATTTTCCCTTTTTTGAACCATTTTCTATGGTGTTTCCAACTGCTGCAGTTCACACATACAAGACTCCATTTTTCTATACTTGTTGTGGGAAACTGCTGCTCAAGGACAGGATTAAACCAAAGAGAGAAAAAACTGGACCTAGAAAGTCGAAGGAGATATAAAAAAAACGATGTAAATCTCCGGAAGCATATACAATCGCTTGTTGGTGATGATGGTGAAGATAATGCGGTTACGGTTGATGGTGAAGGTGATAGTGAAGCTGCAGAGTTTGATGGAGTTAGGATGCTTTCGACCGCCCTTTGGTTGCGGTTGCTGGGTTCAACTGATGAACTGTACTGCTATTCCGCTCTTGAGGAGGTAGGAGAGAATATGGATTGGCCAAAGATGGAGAAAGGGATGGTTGAGAGAATGATATAAATTCTTATAATCATTTTCTTTGGTCGGGCTCTCTCAATACTAATCACCCAAGTCTGTTTCATGTGTAAATTACAAATGTCTAGGCCGATAGAAGTGTAAATCAATATATATAAATACAAATATTCATAAATATAACCGTAGTTTTTCTCCCTCAATCTAGGGGTCGTCATAAAACTTTTTCCAGTGAAGACAATGCCTAATTTTCTCTTTCATTATTAGTTAAGTTTAGTGTTAATCATGTATCTTTTGCCTCTCTAATGTAGTGCTACTCTATATGTATCTGGGTTTTTTTTTTCCTTCTACTCCCGAGAGTTTGGATTTTATGTTATTTTTTATTCTACCGTAAATTAGTTTGTTGACCGGAATTAATTTAATTTCGTAATAAATATTGGTTTTTCTACAATCAGCTGAATCTTATCCATGTCAATCTCAATGATCATATTTGTTGGAGGAGTTTTACTTATTTCATTTGATATGCTTTTGTTAGGTTTTAACTACTATTGTAGATGCCATATGATTTCGATTTAATATAGTTTAGTTTTGAGATTTTAGTCAATATAGGTTTATTTCAGGTTGTGGAGCAACTTCAAATCTTCATTTTGGCCAAATAAATCGGTTTTGGGTCTAGGTAAGTAGTAACTAAAGTAGTATTTAGGAATCATACTACCATTTGCCCTCCACGAAATACCCGACGAACTCGTAGCAAAGTGCAATGGTTAGTTCCAAATTATTTGAGTAATGCTTTTGGTTCCCTTGCAAATGCAGAGTCCCCCAACCAATATATAAGAAGAAAGTATAATTATTATCAAGTCGCCCGTCTAGCTCAGTTGGTAGAGCGCAAGGCTCTTAACCTTGTGGTCGTGGGTTCGAGCCCCACGGTGGGCGCACTTTTTTTTTCTTTTTACGTTTGAATTTATAAATTAGCTTTTGAAGCCCGTGTAATACACATGTTATATTTTTATGTGGTAGAATTGTATTCATGTGTATAATCTCTTTAGGTTGTTTATAAAAAAATCAAACTTTAACTTTTCATTATCCAAACTATAGATATGCATTTTTATCTCTATATAACTCTATTTCTAAAAATAATTTTTTTAAAGAACATAGTTATTTAAAAGAATGACATGACATAATTATGTGATATTTAATGTGAATAATACGTTACTATTCCTCTAAATTAATATATTTTCATAAGTTGTAGAACTATATTGTAGATCGAGATCTTATTTGGAAGCATATTTCGAGCACTATCATGTGCAATTATAATAATCTGAATCATGTGCAAAATGTTTTATTTAATTAACTTAGTATAATAATTTAGGTTGTTTATTCAAAACCAAACTCTAATTCTCCCTTATCCAAAACTCCATATATGAATTTTTATCTATTTAGAACTTTATTTTCTTTAAAAAATAAATAGAATGATATGACATGCCTACGTGGCACTGTTTATGTTCTAAGAAACTTGAGGAGTATGCTCTCAAAAACTTCCTCTTTTGAAGTATGTATTTACATTACCCTACAAATCAAGCAATGCACGAGCTAATAAACCGTATAACTAATATATAAAGCAGAGTCCAAAAGCCAGCGCACGATGACATTTACCGTCTTTATTAGACAACATTTGTCGAGCTTATTAAGTGACATATCATTAATTTTGAAAAGAACTAAAGTTATAAATTGATAAAACTACATACATATAATTTAGGGTAAGAAAAATAGAGTTTGATTTACAATGAAATACTTAACTATAGTTAATTTATTATAATTTTTAATATAAATTACGAAAAATTATAATTTTTGTACCATTGAAAAGTATTTTAAAAATAATTTAAAACAAGATCCATTTATGAGATATCAAATTTTTTGTGAAAATTAGCAATTTCTCTAAAATTCTCTAATATATTTGAACTAAGATGCATGCATGTTATAAATTTTTGTTATTTGTTTTGAAAATAAAAAATAAACAATCAGAGATCAACTAAAAGTAACGTATAAAAGAAACACAAAGTCTTATATGGCTACGCATATAGTTAACGGTGTGACTGGTCTACATATAAGGTTAATATTATATCTTAAAATTACTAATTAGTTAATATAGTATGGGTTATTTATAATTATTGGGGTTACTTATAACTATAGTAGGGGTTATTGATGATTGTTGGGGTTATTTAAGTCTCATGTTCGGATTACTTATCTTAGGAGTTACTAATTAATATAATAAGGGTTACTTATAATTTTTTGGAGTTACTCATAATTAATATGAGTTATTTATATAAATTGAAGGGGATACTTATGTCTAATATAGTTAGTTTGTCTATGCCACACGGAAGACTTGTTGTAAAAGAAATCATCAATTACTGTAGTTTGTTGGTTTTCATGTTTATCTTTTATAAAACCTATTGCAATTAGAATTAGTGATGGTCTCTGTCCAAAGAAGTCAGTTATTAGTTTTCACCTCCATCTTTTCTAAAAATCTTATTCATGTTAGAATTAGTATCAATACTTTCGAACTTATATATTAAAAAAAATTCGTATTAAGTTAATCATGTATTCTTGTTACTCTTTTGATCAAAGTGATACCAAAATATAACTTGCAAGCTATGATTAGAAGAATCAAAACAAACAATGATTGACTCTTCCCATCTGGTCCCAAATACACATCAAAGTTACAAAAAACAATGTGTGAAATTTTTCAGGAACAATTGCATGGAAGAATAAAAATTCCCCATACAAGGTAATATATATTACTTCATATCAATAGATCCCAACTATTTTATTTGACGTAAGTTTCAACACAAAAAATGAACAGGTATAGAGTAGAAGTTTGAGTGAAAGATGAAACAACTAGCACAACATATGTCCTATTTGACAAACATGTAGAGAAGTTGATAAAAATTCAATTAATGACACTTCTTAACACAATAAAAAGGGTATACCAAATAACCAAAAGCCACATACTCATAATATTAGCATTGAAAACTTTCATCTCTTTTAACATGTAGTATAAGATAAGGCCATATTTGTAGACAAAGAGATCCACCCACAAGCCATGAAATATATAGTTGGAAAGCATTGCAACTTTGAGGTAAGGTTGAATGGCTTCAATTTTTAGTACGGTAGAAAGCAAAATTCACGGTACATCAAGTGTCGGAGGGTTTGATAATCAATCTGGTCATGAACATTTTTCTTCTTCTTCTTCTTCTATCAATAATGAGTCGGATTTAGCGATACCGTTGTCCATTTCGGGAGCCGTGGAGTTTACATGAGAAGCAGGAAGAAGCATAAAGAAATAACATGGAGAGTCCACATGTTTCTCAATCTTCATTTCTTGGAGATTTTATGAAAACGAGATAGGGCCAGAATAAAAAGAAAAGAAAAGAGAGAGATAGAAAAAGAAGAGTCCATAAATAATAAGTATAAAAAGTACAAAAGTAAAAACACCATTGTCCATTTAGGGGCCATGGAGCTTACTGGAGAAGCGAGAAGAAATATCAGGAAGTAATATGGAGAGTCCACATGCTTCTTAATATTATTTTGTTGGAGATTTAATGAAAACGAGATAGAAAGAAAAGTAGAAACACCAAACAAAAAAAATGATCTTTAAGTAAGTTTATTACACATTTAACCGATCCGACTCAAAAAGAAAAACTAAAATTTTTTACTTATTAAATTATAAAAATCTAATTTCTTATTTAAAACAAATCAATGAAAAAAATAATATGAAATACTTATTTTATTTCAAAATAGTTGCACCACTTTAAGTTCACCATAATGTTTGACATTGAAAAACTCTAATCCTTAATATCTTTGTTTATTTTATAAAACGTTTATTTGATATTATCAATATAATTATATATAAAAATCTATTAGCATGTTACAGGATCACTTTTGTTGTTGTACATCGAGCAAAAACCAAAGTCAAATTAGGTATGTGAATATTTCAAAAGTCTACATATTTTTCAGGAAAAGCCTGGGCATTTTCCCGGGTCCCAATACTAGTAATACTAAATCAAGAAGCTTCATTTCCATACAGCAACACCACTCTGTGAATATTAGCTATTCTTCTAGTTTAGTAAGTTCTACCCAAATTAGATTATTATTCAAGCCCAGGTTTCATACAGACGACAACACCACCCGAACAAAATACTTCATATATCATGCCAATTACACGATTAATCATCATGAAAACAACAGATACAATTAAACCTCAAGGTGATCCCTCGTCAATTAGTCCTAACTCCCAAGGAGAGAGGACCTTAAGAATTGGAGACCAATGATCTCTATTATATAAGGGAGGGTAGCGGGTGGTAGTGTCCACATGAAATTACCACCCTATCCTCCAAGCATACAAAATATATCAAAAGACTTGCATAAAAAAGAAAAGATTAAGAAAAACACAATAACTCAAAATTAACTATTTTTACAGAAAAAAATACAGCGAATTGTGAAAAATAAAGATGAGAGAGAAAGCTAGAAAGAGAAAGAGAAAGAAAGAGGGGAAAAAGCCCCAATTGCCAACCCGAGAAACCCTAGAAATCCCGAAAAAAATCCGTAAGCCTTTTTCATTTGTTTCTAATCTCTGCAAATTCTTCCTAGTTGCTGAAATATTTTCCTTTCGTCATTGTCAAAGTACAATTAAGATTTCGTGTTTGCTTTGCGCTAGTTTAGTTTGGTTTAAAGTTGGTAAAATAGAATTTACTAGCTGCAATTATTCAATCCTACGCTATGGGGGTAGGTTTAGTTCTCAATTAAAGTTTTGTTTAATTTGGTTGAGAGAGAGTTTACATGCTGTTACCCATAAATTGTGTCAGCTGTTCCAATTAAAGTGCTATTTTCTAGGGTTTTCTCCGAAAATTGGGGCTTTTTATTGGGTATTGGCTTTTCCTTCATAAATTGTGTGGCAGAGAGCTCGAGTGTTGTGTGAGAGAGTGGAGGTGTTTGTCGTGATGTCATTCATTATTAGTGAGATTTTATCTCAAAATCTCTTCGTCTTTTGGCGTGTTGTTCTTCAAGTGTGCAGAGTCTTTACTCAAAATGAAACCCTAGCATTTATGGTGATGGTAAGTTTCATTTTTAAAGTTAGATTGAAGTGTATGTGGAATTTTGCTCGTGTGATTTATTCTTGCTATACAAGGGGTTGGATGGTTAGTTTCTCATTTCCACTCTTTCTCCTTCTTGCCTCTCTGTCTGTTCACTTCAGTTACTGTTGCATTATTTGTTTTCTGAGTAAAAGTGTGAAATTCCCTAAATTTGTTCTTATGTCGTTCAAAAATGATGTCATGTCTTCTTGTCCTCGCCAGAATGATGGGGTAATGTTTCCTGGTGAAGAAAGTGTCCTATTGTGAGTGATAACCCTGTCGTTATTGCTGCTAATGCTCCTCTTGCTGATTGTGTGTATGATCCTTCGGCTGATGCTACATTTCCTGAGGTTGTTATCATTGATGAGCTCCCTGAAGTTCAGAGAGATATTGAAGAGCTATCCAAATCATGTTTGATAGGTAAGATGTTGGGTGAGCCTTTGAATGTGCATACCATAGTTTCTCGTACAAAGGCTGAATGGAAGTTTATTAGAGGGGAAATTGAGTTCATTGAAATGGGTAACCATTGGATTTTGTTAAAATTTGCTAACCCTAATGACCTTTGCTTAGTGTGGTCAGAGAGAGCTTGGCATGTCCAAGGTGAACTCTTTGTGCTACAAGCCTGGAAATCTCTTTTTGACCCCTTTCTAGAAGAGATCAAATGGGTTGATCTCTTGGTGCGTATTCCCAGATTTCCTTATGAATTGCTAAACTATGAGTCCATTGCCAATTTCTTTGCTGCTAATAATGTGGGTGTGTTGGTCAAACTTGATAATAATTCTCTGCTAAGAAACAAGTTGAGATTTGCTAGAGCTTGTGTTCATGTAGACATAACTAAGCCTTTGTTGCAATATGCTGAATTGTCTAGAACTGGTAGTAAAGTGCGTGGGTATAACATCTAGTATGAGGATTTCTCTACCGGTTGTGCTTTACGTGGCTCGAGGAGCATGTTATTGATGTCCGCCCTTTGCTTCATGCACCTAAAAAAGAAATTTCTATTTCTCTGCTGAAAAGTCCTAAGCAAAAATGTTTGGCTGGGATTCTATCTCTGGCTTCAAGGCAGGATAAGCTTGTCACTAGGGCTGAGAAAGCCAATGTGGTGCAAGCTAAGCCTAAGTCAGTTTCTAGAGTCCCTTATAAAAAGAAGTCAATGAATCAAAAATCTATGTCTCATGATAAGCTTGTTGTTGGTTCTGGTAAGAAAAAAAAAGTTGGTATTGTTTTCAAAGATAGACCTCTTGTCCCTGCTGGTAAAAATGATGAACCTGTCTATGGAAAAGGTAAAGGGAAAGCTGTTCTTTTTGCTGCTGCTCCAGATTGCTATGAGGTGAGTGACTCTGATGATGAGGCTGGTTATAATGCTGCTCCTAGTCATTTACCTTCTGATGCTTGCTTCCAAGCTGCTCTGAATGATGTTTCGCTCTGTGAGAGAAGTGAGGGTGTAAGGATGGCTCTTGCTCCACCTATGGATATGTCCATGGTGCTGTCCCCAGTCCCTCTTCATATTGTCTATCCTGAGGAGTTCATGCAAGGTAATCAGTTTGGCCCCTTATCCAATTTAAATGATCATGCTCTTGGTGATATGTCAGTGTCTGAATCTGGTGTTGAAAATGCTACCATGATTATTCATGATGATAATAATTCTTTTGGTGAGTTTCATACTCAACCTGAGAACTCCTTCCATTCAGTTGATTCGAGAGCTCCATTGTTAAGCATATTAGTACCATGGGTGTTGAGCGGGGAGCCCTTTATGGAACCCACTTCTCTATCCATTGCTTCTAAGAGAAGGAAAGGTAATGGTGAGGAGGATTCAGCATCCTCAGCTCTGAAGAGATCCAAGGTTTAAGTTCCCCTGATAGATGATGGTTTTTGGATGCTTAAAATTGTTTTAAATGTCTTTGGGCTTTTGGAATATCCGTTGATGCAAAAGGAATAATGCATTAGAAGAAGTAAAACTTTTTTGCAATGTAAACAGTTTATCTATTATAATGCTATGCGAAACCAAATATGTCCTTCCCCCCTCCCATGCTTGTTTGAGGCGGTCTGGTTTCACATATTTTGAATGCATCCCTACCCAAGGATTGTCAGGTGGTATCTGGTTATTGATGAAAGATGATGTGATTAATCCCTTTAATCTTCATGTTTTATCTATTGCTACTCGATTTATAGCATGTAGAATCTCATTGTTAAATTCTGGAATTTCGTTTGTCATTTTGTTTCTTTATGCTCCTGCTAGTTCTATGGACAAAAATGAGTTTTGGGATGAAGTGTTTTAATTTGTTAGTAATTTAAGTGAGCCGTTTATTTTAATGGGTGATTTCAATGAATTAAGCACCAAGGATGACAAATTGGGGGGAGCTCCTTTTAAGTTTTCGAGATAAAAAAGGTTTAATAACATTTTATCTTCTACTAATTGCTTAGAACTTGAATTTTTTGGTCAACCTTTCTCGTGGAGAAGAAAAAGAGGTGGAGTAGATAATACTTTAGAAAGAATAGATAAAGCTATTGCTAATCCTAGTTGGCTTAATCTGTTTCCTTTAGCTAAACTTCAATATCATATCTTTACTTCTTCGGATCATTGCCAAGTTTCTTTGAAATTGAATGCGTCAAATTCGGCTAAAGCTCCTCCTTTTAGATTTGAAAAAATGCGGTGTTTAAGTAAAGATTTTGATACTCTTGTGAAAAAAACTTGGTGCAATCAATTTCAAGGCTCTATGATGTTTTGCCTTGTTAAAAAAATGCGTCTACTAAAAGAAAAAGCCAAAGATTGGAATCGCACAAAGTTTGGTAATATTTTTAGGCAAATTTCGCTTGTAGATTCTCAATTAGAAGTTGTTCAAAATAAGCTAATCCTTGAACCTCTTAATGAAAAACATGTTAATAAGCAAGAAAGACTTCTTTCTAAACGTCGAGATTTGTTTTCATACCTGTCTAACTATTGGAAACAAAAAAGTAGAGATAATTTCTGGCTTAAAGGTGACTCTAATTCTTCATACTTCCATGCTAGTGCTTCTATCCGGAAAAATCGAAATACTATCAAGTTGTATAAAACTAGTAATGGGCTAACTGTAACCAATCCTTTGCAAATTGAAGAAGTGATCACTAAAGACTTACAGTTGCGATTTGTAACTAATAGTTAATTACCCCTATAATTTCACATAATAAAAATTTAGAGCTCATAAAAGAGGTTTCAACGAAGAAATTAAAGATGCGGTTCTTTATCTAGCTCCAGGATAAAACTCCGAGTCCGGATGGTTTCCCTCCTTATTTCTTTCAAAAATACTTGGTCGTTAGTTGGCAACTACGTGGTGAAGGCGAGTTAAAGCTTTTTTCCACTCGGGTAGAACGTTATCGAGAGGTTAACCATACGTTTATTACTCTAATCCCTAAAATTGATAATCCATAATCGGCTAACACTTTTAGACCAATTAGTTTGTGTTCTACCATCTATAAGATCATTGCGAAAGTTTTAACTAATAGGCTAAAAGTTTCTTTGGGAAACATTATTCACCCTCTTCAAGGGGCTTTCATTCCGAAAAGAATTATTCGGGATAATATTTTGCTTGCTCATGAGGTATTCCATTCTTTTAAAAATAAAGGAGGTAAGGAGGGATGGCTAGCTATTAAGCTTGATATGGAGAAAGCTTATGATATGTTTGAGTGGAATTACATTTTTACTACTCTTGAGAAGTTAGGTTTCCATAGTAAATTTATTGATTGGATTAAGAGTTGTATTTCTTCTGTTTCTTTCTCGGTAATAGTGAATGGTATTCCTGGTAAGCAATTTTTTCCTTCACATGGTATTAGGCAAGGGGACCCTTTGTCCCCTTATCTATTTATTTTGTGTGCTGAACTTTTGGCTAGGAAAGTTCATCAGCAGAGTTTCTTTGGTTCCAAGGATTTAGGTGTTAAAATTGGAAGATCTGGTATTAAGATTCCTTTTAACTTTTGCTGACGATACTCTTCTATTTGCAAAAGCTAACTCATGAACCTGTTGTGCCATTAAAAGTATTTTAGATGATTATTGTAGAATGTCGGGTCAATTGGTCAATTCTCGTAAGTTGGCCTTTCAGTGTACGACTAATGTGTCGGAACAAGATTGTGATGAGTTTAAGAACATTCTGGAGATGGACTACTCTCTGTCACTAGGTAAATACCTAGGCTGCCCTGTTATTACGGAAAGAGTGACAAAAGAAACTTTTGGAGAAGTGGTGGATAAATCCCAGAAGCAGTTATCAAAATGGAAAGCTAACTCGCTCTCTCAAGTAGGTCGTTCGATTCTAATTCAATTTAATTTATCTACTAAGGCTAATTTTCAGATGCAAAGCTTTCTTCTCCCTTCGACCAATACTTCTAGTCTTGATAAAATTAATAGAAATTTCTTTTGGAATAAGAAGGTTGATAGTTCAAGCCCGAATCTTGTTGGTTGGGATAAAATTTGCAAACCTAAGTGTTATGGAGGCCTTGGTATTAGGAAAGCAAGTGTTAATAATATTGCTCTTCAATTGAAACTTATTTGGAGAATTTTAAAATCTCCAGATAATATTTGGGTCACAATGATTTCAAGAAAATATTTAAAGAATGATAGCATTTGGGATCATAATCCTTCTTCTTCGGCGCTTGGCAATGGAGAAAGCTCATGTCTTTGAGACCTATTTTTAGAAAGGGTATTCGTTGGCAGGTGGGAAAAGGGGTCAATATCTCTTTCTGGTTTGATAATTGGGTTTATGCTTTCCCTTTGGTGGATTTATTTCAGGATCAGCAGCATGATGCCTCTCTAAAGGTTAGTGATTTCATCTCTTTTGGATAACCAATGGATGGTTTCCAAGTTGGCGGGCCTTTGTCTCACATAGTGTGTTAATGGACACACTAAAAGTCTATTTATTCCTTCTTCAGATATGGAAGATAATTTGGTGTGGGGGTTAACTTCTCATGGTGAGTACTCGGTTCAGTCAAGAGCTAAATTATTGCAAGGCTATGGTATTCATTATACCCCAAAAGTTAAGTTTGAATGGTTATGGAAGAGTAATATTCCCCCGAATATTAGGTTTTTTATTTGGAAAATTTGTATGGATGGTCTCCCTACTAAAAATAGACTTGAAAAAAGTCATGTTTTTCTTCCCCAAGAATGTGTTTTCTGCAACTTTCATAAAGAAGATGTCTATCATCTTTTTTGTGATTGCTCTTTTGCCCACAATGTTTTTGTTAGTCTTCAGACCCATGGCTCTTGGCCTACCATGCCTTGTTTTAATAGAAATTTGTCTTTAAGTGAGAATATTTCCGGCATGAGGGACAATTTCAGCCATGAGGAAATTTGTAAAATTTTCATAATCTGGTGGCATATTTGGTTTGCGCGTAATAGAGTTATTTTTCAAGAGGAGGCATTGGTTCCTTCTAAGGCTACGTTGATCATTGTTCGTTTCTTGAAAGACTAGAATCATGCGAATAATCTAGAGGATTGTCTCTCTGTCCCTCTAAATAGTCTGTCCTTAAAGATCCCTAAGGAGGTCTGGTGGAACAAGCCTCGTAGTAATATTTATAAGCTTAATTTCGATGGTTCAAAAGTGAATTATGGTGCTTCCTCTTTTGGCTACATTATTCGTGATGATCAAGGAAATATTACTGTTATGGGTGCGGGTAGTCTTCACTTTAATAATTCTATTCTGGTTGTTGAAGCTTGGGCCATGAGAGAAGGCATTAAAGCTGCCATTTCGTTAGGAATTTCTCATCTTATTGTGGAGGGTGATAACCTAGTGGTTGTTAATTCTCTTAATTAAGAATGTTTGGAAGATATCCCGTAGGAAATTACTAACATTATTATGGATGCAGGGAAGGATCTTAGGGCGTTGTCTTCTTTCTCTTTCAACCATTGTTTCCGTGAAGTGAATCAAGCGGCGGATTTCCTGGCTCTCAAGGGTCATTCGGTTCGGTCTCCTCATCGCTGGTTTGAACCTAATGATCCTGTTTTTCTCTCTATCATCCGAAAGGATGCTTTAGGTTGGTCCTATCTTAGGGGCTAGCCTAGTTTTTCTCTCCTTATCAAAAAAAAAAAAAAAAAAAAAAGAGAGAAAAAAAACAGCAATTCAAATTTGGCGGTTTCCACTACACGTGATGTCCCACACGCATAAAATTCTAGTAGGAGTATAGATGAAGTCCAAGTTCAAAGTATTAATTCTATGCACACGCTAAATCCCAGCATATCTAGTGAACTATCAACAGTAGTGTCATAGTTCTCTGCCCCCTTCAAGAAAACACTCTATCGTCTGCACGCTTGTTAATCTGTTTATTAGACCAGAACTCTTCATCCTAACATTACTTTTGTATTCTCTGCAAAACAAGCATCAGCTTGCAAAAACCACATATACTCTGTATCACACATTTCATTTTGTTCACATGTTATATCCAGTAGTCTTGAAAAGAAAGGAGAAAAAAAGGCCAAAAAATAACAAAATGATTGAATCAACATTCGTCAAGTATATCAGTCTGTCAATTTTATAGAGTAAAATTGAAAACATACATAACAAAAAATTCAACTGAATTACTTGATGAGAAAAAGTGAAGTCTTTAGTTAATAATTGTTGAACAATCACACTCAAAGTCAACTTTAAAACACCCTAACATGGTGGATGTTTATCTATTCATGTGAGAGTGAATCATCAAAAACTTGTATTAGCTTAAAATTTCTCCACGAGAAACAACATAACTCTAACACTAGGAAGACTTGATACAAAAAAGGCCATGAGCATACATAATCAAACCTCATAATCCTCCTCCTCTGCAGACTTGATTGATCCAAAAGGCGAAATGAGAGTCTCAAAATAACCTCCTAGACCGTCTACTTGAACTCCACAAGAATATGCTTCCCCTTGAGATTGTCTTTGAGTATTTAGGTCGATAATCTTGAAGTGCTCCGCAAAGCATAGTGCACTTACTGCATCATATGGAAAAAGCTTTCCGGTGGGAAAGACACTAAGACAATGTAAGTCTCCATGATGAACAGAAATGGTTTTCTCCCAAGAACTCTAGTCATCATGTTGTTTCAGAGTCCAAAGATCAGACTTAATTGATTGATAAATTCGGCAAAGTAACACCAGGCAACCATTCATTACAAAAAAGTTTGCATAACTGTATGTAATAAGCCAATCCATTAACGGGAGTTCTTTCAATCGTTCATTGACTAAATCAAACCCCAATATGCGCTTGGGCCGCATCTCCTCATAGTCCAGGTCTCGGGGAGACCAATACAAAATATCATCAAACACCATTGACCATTGTATTATAGCTCAAACGACCATCATAGTAACGAACCCTATTAAGAATTAAGATCGCAGATTCTCTTCCATTTCCTAGTCCTCAAAGAATACACATAGTAAAGGATAGAATCTTCATCAAAACCAAAAGAGGCCATAAAATCATTTGGTTCAAAAGGAGCAACAATCTTGAAGTCGTCTACTACAGATGATGTACAACCAAACCAACTACTAATCGCCAAGTGATTAGAAGAAATAGGGCTTGCACTTTTACAGTACTCTTGTGTAGCAGGATTGCATATAGAGAAGAATGAATATTCATTATGTGCTATTTCTTCTAAACCGTAATCCTCATAGACATGAAAGTAATTATGCAAGCAAACGAGGCCATTACAAGAACCCACATATCGTATTATGGGATTTTGGTGTGGTTCAAGACCCGATTTAAGATTAAACTCTATTTGTACCTCTTTGAAATTGTTGTGCTCATCATTAGGTAATAACATGAACTTTGATGTATCAATAGTTTTAGTAAATATGATAAATAGATGGGGAGATGAAGAAGAGAAATTGAAGTGGGTTTTTGCAAATTTAGGAGAAGAAATAATAGAATGCCAAAATTTAGAAACAGATTTGAAACGAATTAGAGTTTTTACCGGAAGTCTCGGCAGAATTTGATCTAGTATGAGGTGTTCGGGAAGACCTGGATTTTTTGGCAAAATGATGTTGTTCAGCAAAGCTTGGATTATGTACTAGGGTGCACAATGCTCATTGTGCACCCAAAAAGAACATACCATTTACATAAAAAAACACGAAGCTTTTTTCAACAACTTTTCTACTTTGAAAAAGAACACACGACTTAAAATTAAAAAACATGTAAATACATATTTATAAAAGAACATAGAGTTATAATGAAAAGAACATATAGTAAATGAACATCTACGCTTAAGGTAGAAGAACATCTACCTTCTAAATTTAAATTTGATAAAGGAATCTTTAGTTGCAGATTTTTAGGAAACATATAACAACAATTTTTTAAAATTATAGACTCTAAAAATGATAAAACGACGTAGTTTAGAAGAGGGCGCACCATGCTCTACATGCACTTGGGTGCATGTACTTATTTGCGGTTGTTCAGCAAGCACTTTGCTTCAGCAATTACATTAACATCATACTCACCATTAAAATTTGCCATGTAAACTACTATTCTTTTTCATATAGTGAAAGAGCTCAATTTCTCAATTGTCTTCTTTAACTTCCTTTATATCCAATTTTTCGTTTGGTGAACAAGGCAAACAAAAATTACTTAAACATTAAGGTACATACAAAAAGAGGAAAGATCATATCAAATTTATTACCATATTGAATATAAATTATATATTTCTATTTAAAAATTGAAAGGAGTACTGAAATGACTGAAATCTGTTGGGATAATCTCCCCAAATCCCAAAAATTGGTTGTGGCACTCTCCCTTTAATCGTTTCATTCCATGTCATCATTGACATTATGCACATTAAGAGCATGTTTGGTTCGTGATTTTTGGGCTCTAAAAAGCGGAATCAATTATCGATTCCCATTCTTTTTGTTTGGTTCATCCCCTCATCAATATATTACCATTACTTGGTAGTAATGGACTCCCCCAATTTGTTACCCTTCCCTCCCATCATGTAACAAAATACATTATTTGGTGGTAATGGTTACCATTCCATTTCCATTCCATGGCTTGAACCAAACACCTAATAAAGCTAACAATTTTTGTTACCATTTCTCTCCTCTATTTGTTTCCATTCCCTTTTCTTTCCATACCTTGAACCAAACGACCCTTAAAAAAAGTTCGAAACATGCTCCATATAAGATTCGACCACGTGACCTCAAGTTAATATACTAAAGTTTTAACCAATAAGCTATCCAACATATTTTATTTTTTAACAAGGAAATGTTAATAACCTGGAGTATCGCCCGAGACTGAAAACTAATTATTGTTATTATTTTGTGTTGAAAAAAAAAAGTAAGAAAAGGAAGCAAAGGGGCGGTAGAAATACTCGGATACTTGGGCACCAAGTTGAGTGGTTGGCAAGGATTTAATATTCTAGGTGTAGACTGGTTTTGCCAAAAAAAAAAACTTGAATGAACAGGGTTCATAAAAACTTATTTTGCGTTGGAAATCATATGATATAGTCCGCTTTCGTTTGATATAGTCTGTTTTTGTATGATATAATCACCTTTTATATAGTCAGTTTTTGCATGATATTAGTCAATTTTTTTATATAGTAAGTTTTCGTACAATAAGTAGGTTTTTTTTTCTAATATAGTCAGTTTTTGTATGATGAAGTCAGTTTGGATGCAGAATAAATTATTGTGAATCCAGTCCACCTAAGACATTTTGCTGGCTTTGTAGGCTTTGATTTTGTTGAGTGTGCATTAGGTTGTTGGGAGAACCTCGGACAGCAAAGAGTGAATTTGACCTATTTATATGGGGCTTGCCGTGACGTGAGTAATGCACAAGTAGATCTGTAGATCTGTAGAAGCAGTAGTGTGCGTGACTGTATTACTGTAAGTCTGGAATACTGCGAGGGAGTAATCGGTAAACTCGTCGGAAAAATTTTGAGACCTTTATGTTAATTATAAATTTGGACCCTAAATATAATAAAATTATGCATAGCTTGTAAATTATAAGTAATATATTCTACAAAATATATAATTGTTAAACTATTTTGGACAAAATAAAGCTCACGTTTGAATAATATGGCTAAAAAAACATTTAATTTACGGTTTTTTCACCATATACCCCTGACAAATTTTTTTTTGCACCATATACCCTTTCAACTTTCCAAATGCACCATATACCCCTCACGTTTGAAAAAATACATCCACTTACCCTTATGACTAACGGAAGTCTAACACCGTTAATCATTAACCCTTAATCCCCCTCTAACCCTAATTTAACTAACCTAAAACTAAACCTAACCTAACCCTAACCCCTAATCCCCTTTTAATCCTAACCCTAATCTAATACCCTAACCCTAACCACCCAACCCCCCACCCCACCCCACCCCTTCCCCCCACCACCACAGCGGCCCCTAAAGCCGTCGCAGAACCCGGCCTCGCAAACACCTCGCACCACCCTCGTACCACCCTCGCGGCACCTCGCACCACCCCTCGCACCTCCTTCACAGCACCCTCGCACCACCTTCGCGGCACTCTTGAAACCCTCGCAAGCACCTCAAAACCACCACGAACCCACACATCACCACGAAAGTTGCCACCACCACAAACCCACAACCTTCCTAAACTCCCGAATCTACCACGCGAACCATGAACCCCACAAAATCCGCGAAAAGAAAAAAACGAGAAAGCCGGAATTTACGGTGGGTGCGAAGAGGCGCGAGGGTGTTGTGGAGGAGGGGAGAAGGCGCGGTGTGGCGCTGCGCAGATCGGGGAGGGGCTCGCGAGGGGGTTGGTGGGTGGGGAGGGGAGGGGGGCTGCCCTCGGGGCGCGACTCAAGGAAAGGGGGTTGCGCGACGGTCGGGGAAGGAGAGAGGGGGAGGGAGCTCGCGTGATTCAGCGGGGAAGGGGGGGAGAAGGAGTGTGCGGGGGAAGGTGGAGGGGAGGGAGTGGGGTGCTACGGGGGAAGGGGGGCTGCGGGGAGGGAGGGGGGGGGGGGAAGGGTGGTGGTGGTGCGGTGGGGGGCTGGGGTGGGGTGGGGTAAGGGGGGTGGGGGGAGGGGTGGGGGTGTTAAGTGTTAGGGTTAGGGTATTAGAGTTAGAGTTAGGGTTAGGATTAGGGGTAGATTTAGGTTAGTTAAATTAGGGTTAGAAGGGGATTAAGGGTTAATGACTAACGGTGTTAGACTTCCGTTAGTCATAAGGGTAAGTGAATGTATTTTTTCAAACGTGAGGGGTATATGGTGCATTTGGAAAGTTGAAAGGGTATATGGTGCAAAAAAAAATTAGTCAGGGTATATGGTGAAAAAACCGTTTAATTTAAAACTTTTGGGCCCTTTAAAAAGGGGGTTGTGTGATGTTGTTCGCTTTACACGCCCTATTAGACGGCCTTAGTAATCGGTGTGGGGAAAACACAACAATATTTTTTTTTGACATCAAGGAAACGTACAAGAAACTACGGAAGAACAGTAAAAGGGAGAGGGAGATGCTTTACACGCCCTATTAGACGTAGGGATGCAAGTGGGGTGGGTTAAGTAGGAGACCCGCCCCATCCCCGCCCAATGGGGCGGGGATGGATCCTAGTTTGGTGGGTAGTTGGGTGGGGATGGGGATGAAAGTTATACCCGCCATAGGTGATGGGGCGGGGGTGGATTTTAAGGTGTACCCGCCCCATCCTCGCCTCGCCTCGCTCCGCCCCATCCCATCCCCGCCCCATCCCCACTCACCCTACATCTTACCTACTTAAAATATTAAATTTTCAACAAATTACAAGTCTATAACACTCTTTAATAGTTTTTCTAGCTGTATATATTTAATGTTATTAGTATTTGAAATTATATATGGTATATGAGTATTATTTAGTGAGTTTCAAATGATGATTAAGTGGATGGTAGGGCGGGGAAGGTAGGGATTTGGTGGGGATAGATACCCAAGTGGGTGATGGGGCGGGGATGGTTTTAATTGTGTACATGGCGGGACGGGGATGGGGATGAGTTCCGGACCCACCGCGGGGATGGGGATGGGGATGGGGATGGGATGAAAAAGTGAGGTGGGGATGGGGATGAGAATGCCAAAATCTGCCCCGCCCCGCCCCAGTTGCATCCCTAATTAGACGGCTTTAGTAATCGGTAATCGGAGAAAATACAATAATATATATATTTTTTGACATCAAGAAAATGTACAAGAAACTAGAATTTTTTCCCTAAATAATGTCAAAGGGAGTTTTAATTCCCTCTATGCGTCAAAGTTAAAATTAATTCCCCCCATACCGTCCACGTAGCCACGTAGGACAGAGACGCAGAAAATTATTATTTTATTTTGCACTAGCAAAACCGCTACTTGAATTAGCGGTTTTGTAAGATAAACCGCTATCCCGAATAGCTATTTATCAATAACCAAACCGCTACTACCACTAGCGGTTTACAAATCTAACCGCCAATGACAATAGCGGTCTCCTCGTCCTCATATTCTTGCTTCCCTCGTTTCTTTCTCTTGCTTACCCACAACCCACAGGCCACAATATGACTGTCATAGCAGTCACTATCCCCACCACTACGTTTCGTCCTCCTCTTGCTTCCCCCTCTCTACATCCATCGCCAGCCCGCCACAACCACCAGCTATTTTTCTTTCTTTCTACTGCAAACAGCCCAAAATTATCTATTGCTTCCCTCGTTGACATTGATCGTGTGATTGTGTGATGTTATCTACTTTGTCAAAAATTCAATTATGCAACACTCTTCGATTCATTGTGTTGCTTTATCTTTCTCCACTGCATGCAAGTTCAAATTGTGAGTTTTTTTCCATCTCCGAAAAGTTCAGGAGCAACAACTCCACCACCACCCATCTCTCTTCATCGCCAAAACCACCACAATTCAGGAGAAACAACCTAGGTTTGTGATTTTTTTTTATTTTCAAAATTATCAACCCTAAATGAAGTTTAATTTTTATAAATATTGCATATGTAATTGGAATTTTGTGAATTTGGGAATTGAATTAGTAGTATGTGTTGTGTTAGTAAATTTTTGTGAATTTCTGATTTGGGGATCTTCATTGGTAGTATGTTGTGTGAATTTTGAATTTTTTTTTCTACCCCACACAAAACCGCTCTCGCGAGTAGCGGTTTTCCTTCGTAAACCACCACCTGAGATGGCGGCTTTTGCTACCTCAGCTAGTCAGCCACCTTGTTCACCATGAGGTAAACCGCTACTTTAAGTAGCGGTTTTGTCTGGAGAAAATAAAAAAATATATATTTTTTCGTGTCCGTGATGACGTGGACGGTATGGATGGAATTAATTTTAACTTTGACATATAGAGGGAATTACAACTCTATTTGACATTATCTAGGGAAAAAAATCAAGAAACTAAGGAAAAGCATTAAAAGGGATAGGGAGACGCCTGCAGGCAATGACAATGTCATGAGTCTGCTGAACTTGTGCCCTGTATACTTTGGTAATGCGACACCATGTGAACTATTATCCTACTGTTTTAATATCCTTGATTGTCCATTGGACAAACAGATCCCGAGTACGAGTATTATTGAGACTGGTAATAAGTAGCTCCGAATCTGTATGAAGAGAGACTTACTGGTATCCACTGTCTTTTTCCCACTTTTAACGCATTCAAACAAGCGTAAAGTTCAGTATAAAATATCAAGGGAGCAAAAATTGTACGACCTTGACCGCGGAGATGTTGTGTTAAATTTGGAGCTACAACCCAAACAATACTACCTCGTTTGGTTTGCTTGTGCCAAAAACAATTAGTTTGGATTTGGATTTCAGGATTCCCCCATATATACTGGCCAATATTTGCAACCTTGAAACCCAAAGGAAGATTAGGTTTCGTGTGCAAGGTATTTGTTACTCGTTTCCCCACAAAATTTTATCTCTATTCATCTATACCTACTTCCGGATCCCCTTAAGTTTGCCAAGTTTCTATTTTGTGTGTCAAAGTTTGTAAACTTTGACCACGAATTCCCATTAATACATAATGAAGTTTGTTTAAACGGACTCTCTCACCAGTAGAGATGTGACAGATCAATTTTGGGAACAAGCGATAGTTGAAATTATTACTGTAAATAAAAATCAAAGTCAAAATTATACTAGTATACCCTCCGTCCCATTTTATTATTCACCTATTCCATTTTGGGTGTTTTGAAAATGTTATTTTCATTTCACTTGTTTCTATTTTAGAACATCACTTTTTACTCTCTCTCCCCCCTCCTTTTCACATGGGTTTTGACACTCTCATTTAATGTTCCCTCAAACTCATTGGTTGGATGTAACAAAAAACACTTTATATTCTCTCTCTCCTCTTTTCACATGCCCACCCATTTAATGTTCCCATTATTTTTCATTTTTTAAGGACAATAATGCCAAAAAAGACAGCAACTCCCTATGCATATACACCACAATCATTGTTTTCTTAATTTCCGTGCCCAAAATACAAAAGGAAACTATAAAAAAGGACGGAGGGAGTAGTAGTTAATTGTGGATTAAAAATATTTAAGTTGCAGCATTATTACATTTATGAGTTATCTAATAACTAGATCTCAATTTATGATTTAGAGGGATACCTTTTCTATTATAGAATTAGATGGTTAGCTTTTGAAGAAATCGGTAAGGTTAGCATTTGAGTCAAAATTAGCTACATAAAGTAACGGGCTGATAAATCATATTTATATATAGTTTTTAGTTGCATTTTAGAGCATTTAGATTCATATTTAGGTTCATTATTGCATTATATTCTTAAGTACTTAAAGCAATTCTACTCCTATTTTGTAATATCCTAAAAACTTAAACGTGTTTAAGTAAATAATTAATCATAATGAGTAGTTAAAAATGTAATTTTATTTGTCTCACTAATTAAGCAAAGTATAATAAGACGATTAAATAAAATAATTATATAAATTCTACTAATTTACAAATGTTAATATTTAAGTGATAATATAGTATATTTCTATGATTTCATGAATTAAAGAAAAGGTTAGTTTTTAATGTTAAATCAATGAAGCACAAAATATTCACATCTACTAAAACTAAGGCTGAGCCACGTGAGTTTGGTAGAGAATTGGAGAAAATGTTCTGATTTTTGTTACAAAAAAAAAAAAAAATAATAATAATAATTTTCTCCCAAAGTCAACTAAATAGCTTCTGCTGATTTCCTTCTTCCTCTTCTATGGCATTTGGCAAACATGCCAACATTCTCCAGCTTTCTTCTCTGCCCAAGACTGTCACCCCAATCCACTCCTTCCTAAAGTCAGCAATTCAGAGTTGCTTCTCCATTCATCTTCTTCCTAAATCAGATTTTGTTCCCCAAATTCCATCTATAAAACCCATTGATTCACGGATGAAAAGCACAACAAAAACAACAAGTTTCCTTCTCTCATTTTTCTCGGCAACCACCTCACCACCACCTTCGAACCATCACATTCAAACATCAATCACCATTCACATTTTTAGTCACAAAACTCGCCGGAAATGGCTTAAAACTCGTCGGAAATCGCAGCCTAAAAGGGCTCATTTACTCTCTCTCCTCTGTTTTGGGGCTCTTCCCACAACACCACCACACGCCTAATACTCCGGCACCAATCACCCCACCTGCCGTCCTCAGTCGGCGCTCCATCCCCCGCCTTCAGTCGCCGGCCACCTGCACCACCGCGAGCCCAGACGTCGTCCTCGCACCTTCTCTCATTTATCTCGCTCAACCTCTCGCGAGTCGCGCCCCCCTCCGCACGCAGCTGCGCCGCACCACGACCTGCGCCGCCGTCACTGCTGTTCAATGCCGTCCACCGGAGCCGGAGCTCGTCGCTCTTTCTCTCTCTTCGTGGGCGTTCGTCGCTGCTCAAAATAAGAGCAGAGGTATTACCTCTGTTTTATTCTTTTACTGATGTTGTTTGATTAAGCCCAATAAATACCTTGGTTAGTTAATATAAGTTTGGGCCTAAAGGCTCATTCACCAAGTGAATCGCTAACACTACTACATAATTGACCTATTGTAACACTCTATGGTAACACATTTTGAGATTCAATTTTTATTGACATATATGTAACACTCTTGTAACACTTTCTTGTTATGTAACAATGATGTGTAACACTTTATAATAGGTAACACTTTTAAGGTAACACTTTTTCCATAAGTAACACTCTGATCGTAACACTTTTTGATAACACTTCACAGTAACACTTTTACAGTAGGTAACACTTTGCTCGTAACACTTTTTGATTCATAACACTTCACGGTAACACTTTTTATATGTAACATTTTAACTCTTTAAGGTAACACTTTTTGATATGTAAGTCTTTAAGGTGAACCTTTTAATAGGTAACATCTCAATTTTACATGGCAACACTTTTTTTTAAGTAACACTTATAATATTTTAGATAACATTTTATTGTGTTGCGTGTTTATTTAATTTCTACACTAACACTACTTATTGATTTTTTTTTTTTGAAAAAACATTTGCTCGGTTCTTATATTAATTATCAATTTAATTACGTATCGAATGTCCTTGTCTTATTTGGGTTGCAATATGAATCTTGATTTTATTGTTACTAAAGATTTCTATTAGTTAATTAGCATCGATATCTTTGAATAAAATATATGGACCAAGTCATAATTCTAAGTTTATTTATTTAAAAGTTAATCTATTTTGATGTTATTATATTAATTTTATGAAATAAAACTCCATGATACACAGTTAAATATTTATTGTATTATGAGTTTTGTATTTGGCCCAAATACGAAACCAAACTTTTGTTTTCACCTCTCAAACTCGGTTTTGCCTTCCTCATTCTTTTCGGGTTTTGGAAAGTAAACGCCTCAACCCTCAACACTCAACCCTCAACACTCAACCCTCAAACCCTCACACACACTCTCTCGTCCTCCTACGGTCCTACCTGTGTTGCTGCCTTGAACCACCCTTGGTCGCCGAAGCCATTGCGGCGCTTCTCATCTTGTTTTGCTTCCTCTCTACCGCTCGCATCTCCCTTTCTCTCCTGTTTCGTGCTGCTCCCGCTACCGTAGTCGGAGCTGTGTGAATTGCTGCTGCCTTCTTGGGTGATGCGCCGCCCTGAATGCGGTGGCATGATATGGCGGAGGTACTGTTAGTTTTGATCATCCTTCCAGTCGGTTAGTTTTGATTTGAATTTTTCAAGCGTTTAAATCTTAGTGTTCAAATTTTTTTGTTTTATTTTACAATTGATCATGTTCAATGTAAAATTTTGGTATGGGGTTGCTCAATTTGTTTGATTTGATTCGTTAATTTGATTTGTGATAATGATGGTGGAATCTGATTTGGGGTAATGCGGTTAGTTATTATCTCGGGTTGCTCAATTTGTTTGATTTGATTCGTTAATTTGATTTGGGGTTGCTCAATTTGTTTGATTTGATTCTTTAATTCGATTTGGGGTATGCTGGTTAGTTGTTATCTGTATAGACTTATTTGTGATGGTTGAATCAGAACGATCCTT
This sequence comes from Beta lomatogona, assembly GCA_947646795.1. NCBI lineage: Eukaryota > Viridiplantae > Streptophyta > Magnoliopsida > Caryophyllales > Amaranthaceae > Beta > Beta lomatogona. The sequence continues at coordinate 201,086 of CANSNZ010001258.1, read as the reverse complement.
ACCTTTTGGTGCTTTACTGGGTTGAGTACCTCAGCACTTGCTTGGGCATCCTTTTTCTTATCTGTACGAACTAAGCCAGAAAGTGAGGCTCGAGTGCCACCAAAAGCTGTCTTACTGGTTCTCTGTTCATTTACCACAACATCACTACTATAAAAGCAATTGAGAGTGCTAGAATCATTTGATTTGTTCAAATGTTGTTTCTCAAGTAGATATGCTGGCGCTTGGCAGGATTTGTGAAATGCTGAAGGTACTGTTTCCACTGCTTACAAGCTGTATCTAAACCTGCGCAACTCTATCCTTTGACTGGGATGATTGGCCGTCCAAGTCCTCATGCTCAGAGTCACTGACCCTTTCAAGTTCTTTGTTATCAGACGATACCGCTATGTGTTTCTTGCTATCAGCCGATGTTTCTTTGCTAGATATAGGTCTCTCATGATTGTTAGTCTCACCACCTGGTGTTATATGTGACAAGTAGAATGAAGCGCTTTTCCCATCACCAACCAGTTCTTTCACTAGGATATAAAGTGGAAGAAGTGAGACATTAATATGACCTTTCTGGTTCAACTTCATTGTCATAAATACCAAGACATATATACGTGCATAATACATTCAGTACTAGCTGTCGTGCAAGAAAGAAAAAAGACTTGTTTAAGAACTAAAGAAGTTGGAGAAAACGAGTGTGTGTGTGTTTTTTTTTTTTTTTTGAAGTTCTTTGCATCCTATATTGCAACGCAAATGTATTGGCCTGATAGTTATATCAATTACAACGTCTTTTTGTTAGGAAATAAGATCAATATGGGAGGTTATTGAGTGATTTTATTTACGGCTCATGAACTTTGAGAAGTATAATATGATTGTGATGATGGCATATGCATATAATATATAGTATAATCTATTTCACATGATCTAATTATGTTAGTAATTGCTATATAAACTTTTTATACATTCTGGTTGGATTCTAAGATTTCTGACACTAGGTTGTGCCCTTGCTGAATATCATGATCTGCACATACGCTAGTCAATATTTATGGAGCTCTAGCAGGTAATTAGGTGAGCTCTCTAAGATTCTTTACTAGATTCAGAGCCCAACTACCCTGTTCTTTTCCTAGAGGTTTACAACCCCTTGTTATGCCTCATACATTAACTGTACTTGTTTTTCTTTTCACAACAAGTATATCACTAGTCTTGTTATCATATAAGACTTCAAAGATTTTTTTTTTTTGTTCTTACTGCAGGAGAATAAAGATAATGGATTAAAATAGCAAGTAGGCATGATGCTTCGAGAAACATGCATGCATGGATTGGGCGATGGAATTGAAGACGAAAGGAAGAAATGACCTTAAGATTGATTTAGGTTTATTTTGGGAGAGTTGTGTATATTTTCAATGGATTTTCAGATCAACTATTTATATTTTGAACGCAATAGTATGTTGTCAATTAATGAATACTACTCTTTGGCTCAATCTTTATAATGACCATAGAGTATTTGTAATAATTTATATCTATAATATCATTCTATTTCTTCTTCGTTTATTACGTTTGTAAGTTATAGTATTATTATCATTGTATATGTGCCAACAAATAAAAAAATGTTATTATCGATAATATTATGCCAGCTTAAAAAAGTGATACATAATATACAACAGAGTGCTACATAAGGTAGTTGACAATGATACATAAGGTCTAATAAACTGTTACTTATTAGCAAAAGAGTCGATTGAAAAGTGTTACTAATGACAAAAAAGTGATACATTAGAAATTATAAGTAACACTTTGTAAATGTTACAATAAGTGTTCAAAAGTGTTACTTAAGAGCACTTAAGGTATCACTTGGAAAAGTGTTATCATAGGTTTCCAAAAGTGTTACCTTAGAGCATAGGCGACACGAGCAGATGTATCACCAAGAAAAGTGTTACCTATTTTCTATAATCACACTTTCAACCTTTTATGAAGCACTTACTGGGTGTTACCTAAGGCCAATAATGCACTAGTGTAAGTTTGTTGAGTTTAATAACAAATTACGGTCCTAATAAGCTTATTAATCGTTAATGTTAAATTAAGCTGGAATAAAACCATTTTTTTATGATAATTGTTATATGCTTAAGTAATGACTTGTCTTATGTATTAAGCAAATAACTTATAATATCTAACCTCACTTAGTTGGACTATTAATTTAATTATGGAGTCATAGTAGGTTGCTATAAATTGATTTATAACTTATTATTATGAACTGAACTATTGTGTTGATAATATCATGTTAATATGAATTGTTAGGTTGGTTATATACGCTTTATTAATCTTAGAAACTTAGTATGATTTAGGGATTATTAATTTAAAGGATTCTAATAACCTTAGTTAATTATGTAATATGAGTATAAGCTATAACTACAATATATTACTTCACTAATACTCATGTTCATATATAATAACTAGTTAGCTTGCTCTGTTAATTTAATTTGACTAAATAATATTATAATAATGATTAATGGTTTTATTATAGCAATAAACTTAGTTAATTAAGAGTAGACGGTTAATTGATAATTAATTATGGACTTATATAATTATAATAATTTATGAATATAACAATGTACTTCCATAATAAAATGAAATAGCATAAGTTGTTATGAGTTGTAATTGTTCAACAATTTCAAAGTATAACTAAAGGAGTTATTCCACTTATTAATTGATTAAAGAGTCAAGTTTAATAAATTAAAGACAACTTAAATAGTAATGACTACTATTAAACCCTTTTATGACCTTATGACGAACTCTATGACTATAATAAACTTTAACTAATATTTAGGCTTAAAAGCTAAATAATGAAATATATTTTAATAAAATCTATTCTTGAATAGATTAAAGAAGATAAAGGATATTACAAGCCTCCCCTGGCTATATCAAGGTTGTTAAGCAGGAATTCAGGTAACGTCTACTGCTAACACCTGCATTCCCCTTCGAAGTATGTTTTATGATCATGATTAATATTATGCTTTATATATGGATTGCGGGAAATGAAATGTTTTATGATGATCATGATGATATAAAGTTATTAGATGATGATGATGATGATGTTATGGATGAAATAAAAGAATGTAATGATTCATGATGATTATGATATGCTTAAAATAAACGAAACATGAGAAATTCAAGTGAAAGACGGTTCATGGCAGTATTCTGTTATCTTGGGTCGTGCACGTACCTCCCGGCCGGTTAACCACCTCCCGTTTAGTGAGGGCTAATGTCCTCGGGTGGCACTGCGCACTTCTATATTCTGAGCATTAACGCCACCTCCCGTTTAGTGAGGGCTATTGTCCTCAGGTGGCTTCCTCCCGTTCACTATGTTACTATGTTCGGGGGAGACGTCCCTTCCGTCGTACTAGCCAAGTTACCAAAAAATATGAACTACGATGATGAACATGATAAAGAAGATAATGTTATATGATATGTTTAGTTTGTGAAATAGTTTTACTTATTCTCTCCTCCCTGTTTATAAATAAAATGAGTTGAAATGGATTTACGATGTTAGAGTAGTATGTTACTGGGCCCTGGCTCACGACTTTTTGTTTTATGTTTTAGGTACTGATGATGATAATGGGATGGCGTAGCAGTGAGGAGTATATAATATCTAGACTTATGTAGACTCTTATGATTTTAATTTAAGTTAATGTCAGACTCTGTTTAGTAACTAAGTTTTATTATTGACTAATGTTGGACTAACTTATATATTTCCATGTTATAATATGTTTAAGTCTATGAAATTATGTTGCCTTGTATTTTCCTGATGGAAAGTACGGCAGTAACACGCCGACTATCTAGGTTCCGCTGCTAATAATTGATTAATTAACTTAATAACGTTGATTAGAAATCAGGGCGTTACAGGTTGGTATCAGAGCCAAGGTTTTCGGTATCTCAAGTAAAATCTTAACGGTTTTACATAGATTAGTAAATAAAAAGCTTAAGTAAATTTGTAAAATGAGAGTCATCACCATAAATTACATGTTAACTTTTAAGGTTTATAATGTGTAACTAAAACTATGATAATATGACTAATAAAATATGTGGTTAAATAAGTGGTTAAAAATGAAGATGAGTGTGAGTGTTAGGATCGGGGAAGGGAATATTTTTATATGATTTTTACGATGATATTTATGCCTCGTTTAACATGTTATGAACATGAAACATGTGATGTTTTAGAAAATGTCAACAAGTGAAAGTGGACCTACCAATGGAGGAAATGGAAATCATGGGTTTGAAGTCCCACTTGAAGAAATGAGGGCAAGGCTTGATAATCTACGAAGTGACCCTGTCTTCGAGGAAACACCTATAAATGCTAATGGAAATCAGGTGGACATAATGAGGTTGATGATGGAATTCTTACAAGGAAACCGTCAAAGGGCCAAGACTGAGCAGGAAGAATGCTCAAACATGTTCAAAAGATCATCTGCTCATATGCCGCCTACTTATGATGGAAAACCTGACCCCACTGAGTTTGATTAATGGTTAAATGGCATGAAAAACTCTTTGATGCCACCCAGTGCCCAGATAAGTGGAAAATTAACTTTGTTGTGTTCTACTTAAAGGGGCAAGCTAATCTGTGGTGGAAAACTGCTAAAGAAATGCAGAATCAGCCTGGGTTTGGATGGGAAGGCCTAAAGAAGGCTATGAGGAACCAGTGTTACCCCCAGTCTCTGCAGCTTCAGATGGAATCTGAGTTCATCCATCTGAGGCAAAGGGGTATGTCAGTTCTGGAATATGCTGTCAAATTCAATGAGTTAGCTCGATTTGCTCCTGATCTGGTGTCTATTGATCGTCAAAGGATGAACCGGTTTGAAGGAGGTCTGAATCTGGATCTTCAAGAAAGGCTTGCTGCAAACATGAGTAAGTCCTATCAAGAGCTATATGACCGGGCGATAAATGTTGAAAGGAAAGTGAAGCTGCGGAAGGAAGTGTATGATGGTGGAAAAAGAAAAGGGAAATCTCATGATGGCCACTCCAGCAACAACTTCAACAAGAGGCCGAACATGGGATACTCGGGAAATAATCAAAGGCAAAATCCTCGATGAAACAATTGCGGAAGACAAGGCCACATGGCAAATGAATGTCGTAATGGAAGTGATCAGTGTTACCGGTGTGGTAAACCAGGTCATGTGATTAGGAATTGTCCGACTCCACATTGGCGAAGTAGAAATGTCATTAACCGTGGTCAAGGAAACGGTCAAAACTCTGGATATGGTGGGAATGCAAGCAATGCAAACAGAAACCCTACACGTGGACCCCCACAAGCTGGAAGAGTGTTTATGATGCAGCGTGAAGACACTAGTAGAATAATTGTTTATTGCTGCGGTCATTAAGTGGCCTATTGCGGCGGTTTTCGTGCCACGGCAATAAAGGGCGCAAAGAATAGGTAATTAATATATTGCTTTGCGGTTTTAAACCGCAATATTTTTAAACATATTCTTTGCGGTTTCTAGCAAAAACCGCAACGAATATATTTATTTTTTTGTTAAAAACGTAAAGCGTATTCTTTGCGGTTTTGGCTAGAAACCGCAGCAATAGGCCATCCTATTGCTGCGGTTATTTCCCAAAACCGCAGCAATAGGTCCCGGTACAGGTAAAAAAAAATTTTTTTTTTTTTTTGGAATTTCGAAATTAAATTTGAAAGATTAAAACCATGCAACTAACCCATCCACTATCCACCAAATTCGCAGACAAACTAAAGATTAAACAACATTAATTTCATTAATATATTACATAAATAATACAAAAGATCAAAAAGTAAAATGAAAAAGCAAAAATAACAAAACAACTATTACATAATTATAACAACTTAATGACAAATTACAAAAATTATAATAAAAACAAAAAATAAGAAACTAATCTAAAAAACAAAAAAAATCAAAAAAAATCCTAAAACAAAAAAATCTAAAAACTGATCTAAAAAAAACGAAAAAAATCAAAAAAAAAATCCTAAAAACAGATCTAAAAAACGAAAAAAAAAACGAAAAAAATCAAAAAAAAATCCTAAAAAACAGATCTAAAAAACGAAAAAAAAAAACGAAAAAAATAAAAAAAAATCCTAAAAACAGATCTAAAAAACGAAAAAAAAAACCGAAAAAAATCCTAAAAAAAGATCTAAAAAACGAAAAAAAAAAAAAAAACGAAAAAAAAACCGAAAAAAATCAAAAAAAAAATCCTAAAAACAGATCTAAAAAACGAAAAAAAAACCGAAAAAAATCACAAAAAAATCAAAAAACGATTCATCACTCACCATCAATCGTTCTCATTAGAAAAAAATCGATCTAAAGGAAAAAAAAAAGAAAAAAAAAATTAAAAACACGGCAAACGCCATGGCTGGCTTCAAACGGCAACCGCTGGGCTTCGCCGGAAAGAGGAACTCGGCGATGAGGAAAGACCGGCGAGGATGAGAGAAGACCGGCGACTTGAGAGGATGAGAGATGCGAGGACGGGAGATGCGGTTTTTACGGATGCGGGAGATGCGTCGGTAAGGTTTTCGGGGCGGGAAAAGACCGGCGAGGATGAGAGAAGACCGGGTGCGTCAATGAGTTCGAACCCGGTAGGGGAACGGCAGGGGAACGGCAGGGGAATCCGGCCGGCGACTTGAGAGGAGAGAGGAGAGAGGAGAGAGGAGAGTTGAGAGGAGAGTGGAGAACGGCTGCAATTAAAAAAAGGGATCGGAACAAGAACCCTAATAACGCGCTTGTCTTATATATAAAAAAAAGGGGGATATTGCTGCGGTTTTTTGTAAAAACCGCAGCAATATATTAAAATATTATTATTTTAATATATTGCTGCGGTTTTTACAAAAACCGCAAAGAATATATCTGGTCAAAAAGTCAACTTTTTTTTAAAAAATTCCCGTTGAAACCATATTGCTGCGGTTTTTTGCCGAAACCGCAGCAATATCTTTATTCTATATTTTACCTTTTCTTTTTACGTGATATATTGCTGCGTATGGGTAAAACCGCAGCAATACCACCGCAGCAATAAGCAATTATTCTACTAGTGAGAAGCGGAAGCAGATGATACTGTCATTACTGGTACTTTCCCTGTCAACTCAGTTCCTGCTTTTGTTCTTTTCGATTCTGGAGCTTCCCATTCGTTTATATCTGCTGCATTTTCTAGAAGTTTGAATGCAAAACCATGCTCTGAATTCTCTGCCATGTCCGTCACCATCCCAAATGGTGAATCCATCTTATGTGATGTCATGTATAGAAATTATCCTATCTTTATAGGAGGCTGTGAATTTCAAGTAGACCTAGTTCAATTTAAATTGACCGACTTTGATGTGATATTGGGAATGAATTGGTTGTCCAAGTATAAAGCCGACATAAATTGCCTTAACCATGAAATAACCCTCAGAAAACCAGATTGGTGTATGGTTTCTTATCGAAGAAGAAAAGTCAGACCCAAACTTGAAATCATCTCAACCTTGAAAGCCTTCAAATTACTTTCAAAGGGTCATCATGGATAATTATGTAATGTGGTAGACCTAACTAAACCTGAACCCTCCTTGTCCGACATTCTTATTGTTTGTGAGTACCCTGATGTATTCCCTGAAGAGATACCTGGCATGCCTCCAGGAAGAGAGATAGATTTCAGCATTGACCTTGTTCCTGGATCTGCTCCTATTTCCAAGGCACCTTATCGAATGGCACCTGCTGAGTTACAAGAATTGAAAAAGCAACTAGATGAATTGCTCGAGAAGGGGTATATTCGACCTAGTGTGTCACCATGGGGTGCACCAGTTCTATTTGTCAAGAAGAAAGATGGAACCATGAGATTGTGTATTGATTATCGTGAGTTGAACAAGATCACTATCAAGAATAAATATCCACTTCTCGTTGATGATCTTTTTGACCAGCTTCGAGGTGCAACAATCTTCTCCGAGATTGATTTGAGATCTGGATATCATCAACTTCGCATTAAGCCCGAAGATATTTCAAAAACGCTTTCGGGACGTGATATGGTCATTATGAATTTACGATAATGCCCTTTGGGTTAACCAATGCTCCTGCTTGTTTTCATGGATCCGATGAACAAAGTATTTAAATCATACCTTGGTAAGTTTGTGGTTGTATTCATTGATGATATCTTGGTATATTCAAGAAACTCAAGCGAGCATGAAGAACATTTGAGAAAGGTGTTGGAAGTATTGAGAGAAAAGAAGTTGTATGCAAAGTTGAAGAAATGTGAGTTCTGGTTGAAAGAAGTTGCCTTTCTAGGGCACGTCATTTCAGATACTGGAGTCTCTGTTGATCCGCAAAAGATAAAAGCTATCATGGAATGGCCTAGACCCACTAATGTCCCTGAAGTTCGGAGTTTTATGGGTTTAGCTGGATATTATAGAAGATTTGTCCAAGATTTCTCCAAGATAGCCATGCTTATAACTCGATTGGTGAAGAAGACAGTTAAGTTTGTATGGAGTGATGATTGTGAAGCAGCTTTTAAGGAGTTGAAGAAGCGTCTCACCACTGCTCCTGTTCTTACTCTCCCTTCTGGTACTGATGGATTTGTTGTGTACAGTGATGCCTCCAAACATGGATTAGGGTGTGTGTTGATGCAGAATGATAAAGTTATAGCCTATGCTTCTCGACAACTCAAACCTCATGAACAAAACTACCAAACCCATGACCTTGAACTAGCCGCAGTTGTGTTTGCTCTCAAAATATGGAGACACTATCTCTATGGTGTTTCATGCAAGATCTTCACCGACCACAAAAGCCTTAAATACATTTTCACCCAAAAACAATTGAACCTGAGGCAACGTAGATGGCTTGAACTCATAAAAGATTATGATGTTGATATCCTATATCACCCTGGCAAAGCTAATGTTGTAGCTGATGCTCTAAGCCGAAAATCCTACCTAAATACAACCTTAAACTTGCCGAAAGAAATCAATGATGATTTGAGGAAGATGAAAGTGGAGATTATGCAGTCGAAAATGGAAGCATAGTTGTATGCATTGGAGTTGAGGCCGACTTTGTTGGAAGAAATAAAAGAGACGCAAAGTGGAGACTTGGAGTTGCAAAAGATAAAGAGTGATGTGAAAAAGGGGAAATCACCGGGATTTGTTATCCAAGATGATGGCACGTTGAGATTTCAAGGTAGATTATGTTTTCCTGATAATGAAGCATTGAAAAAGAGAATTCTGGAAGAAGCTCACAACAGTCCTTTTTCTGTTCACCCTGGAGGAAACAAGTTGTACAAGGATTTAAAGCAGACATTCTGGTGGAGCAATATGAAGCAAGAAGTTGCTGTGTCCAGATGTTTGACTTGTCAAAGGATAAAGCTCGAACATCAGAGACCTGCAGGATTGTTGCAACCATTACATGTTCCTGCATGGAAATGGGATTCAATTTCGATGGATTTTATTATGGGATTGCCACCATCATTTCAAGGCATGAATTCTATTTGGGTCATTGTGGATAGACTGACAAAATCCGCACATTTCTTGGCCATTAGAAATAATTGGAGCTTGGATAAGCTAGTTGAGTTATATGTGAGCACAATTGTCAGATTGCATGGAGTGCCAAGTTCTATTGTGTTAGACCGTGACTCGAGATTCCAAGCAAAGTTTTGGAAAGAGTTGCAAAAGGCCTTTGGCACGAGGTTGGATTTTAGCACGGCTTTTCATCCAGCAACAGATGGTCAAACAGAAAGAACCATTCAGACTCTTGAAGATATGTTGAGAGCATGTATTTTGGATTTTCAAGGAAGTTGGGAGAAATACTTGCCATTGGTGGAATTTTCTTACAACAACAGCTATCAAGCTAGTATCCAAATGGCACCATATGAAGCACTGTACGGAAGAAGATGTAGAACACCCCTGTGTTGGAGTGACATTGATGAAGCACAGATGATTGGACCTGACTTGATTCAAGAAACAACTGAAAAAGTACGATTAATTCCAGCCAGGATGAAAGCTGCACAGAATAGACAAAAGAGCTATGCAGACCGTCGAAGGAGACCATTGGAGTTCGAAGTAGGTGATCATGTTTTCTTGAAAGTTTCACCTACTAAGGGTATTATGAGATTTGGTCAAACTGGTAAGCTAAGTCCGAGGTATATTGGTCCACATGAAATTCTGGAACGAGTCAACGAAGTAGCTTATCGCTTGGCGTTACCGACTGACTTGGATAGAGTTCATAATGTTTTCTACGTGGCAATGTTGCGGATATACATACCATATCCTTGCCACGTAATCAGACACGAGCCTCTGCAGCTAAGGAATGATTTGACTTATGAAGAGAAACCGATTGAAATCCTCGATCGTAGGGTAAAGCAACTTAGAAGCAAAGTAATTCCTATGGTTAAGATTTTATGGGCTAATCACACGTCATCGGAAGCCACTTGGGAAGTAGAGGATCAGATGAGAGCAAAATATCCTCACTTATTTGAATAGATGACTTTGATGTGTATATGTGATTATGAAATCTTATGTATGAATGTTCACGTTTATGAATGATGATGTTATCCTTTTCAACTATGTTATATAAGTTTCGAGGACGAAACTTTTTCTAAGGGGGTGAGGATGTAATATCCTAAAAACTTAAACGTGTTTAAGTAAATAATTAATTATAATGAGTAGTTAAAAATGTAATTTTATTTGTCTCAATAATTAAGCAAAGTATAATAAGATGATTATATAAAATAATTATATAAATTCTACTAATTTACAAATGTTAATAATTAAGTGATAATATAGTATATTTCTATGATTTCATGAATTAAAGAAAAGGTTAGTTTTTAATGTTAAATCAATGAAGCACAAAATATTCACATCTACTAAACTAATGCTGAACCATGTGAGTTTGGTAGAGAATTGGAGAAAATTTTCTGATTTTTGTTACAAAATAAAATAAATAAAAAAATAAAAATAATAATAATTTTCTTCCAAAGTCAACTAAATAGCTTCTGCTGATTTCCTTCTTCCTCTTCTATGGCATTTGGCAAACATGCCAACATTCTCCAGCTTTCTTCTCTGCCCAAGACTGTCACCCCAATCCAATCCTTCCTAAAGTCAGCAATTCAGAGTTGCTTCTCCATTCATCTTCTTCCTAAATCAGATTTTGTTCCCCAAATTCCATCTATAAAACCCATTGATTCACGAATGAAAAGCACAACAAAAACAACAAGTTTCCTTCTCTCATTTTTCTCGGCAACTACCTCACCACCACCTTCGAACCATCACATTTAAACATCAACCACCATTCACATTTTCAATCACAAAACTCGCCGGAAATGGCTTAAAACTCGTCGGAAATCGCAGCCTAAAAGGGCTCATTTACTCTCTATCTCCTCTGTTTTGGGGCTCTTCCCACAACACCACCACACGCCTGACCCTCCGGCACCAATCGCCCCACCTGCCGTCCTCAGTCGGCGCTCCATCCCCTGCCTTCAGTCGCCGGCCACCTGCACCACCGCGAGCCCAGACGTCGTCCTCGCACCTTCTCTCATTTATTTCGCTCAACCTCTCGCGAGTCGCGGCCCCCTCCGCACGCAGCTGCGCTGCACCGCCGAGGACTTGCGCCGCCGTCACTGCTGTTCAACGTCGTCCACCGGAGCCGGAGCTCGTCGCTCTTTCTCTCTCTTCGTGGGCGTTCGTCGCTGCTCAAAAAAAGAGAGCAGAGGTATTACCTCTGTTTTATTCTTTTCCTGATGTTGTTTGATTAAGCCCAATAAATACCTTGGTTACTTAATATAAGTTTGGGCCTAAAAGCTCATTCACCAAGCGAATCACTAATTTTGTTGTGTTTAACTAATTACGGTCCTAATAAGCTTATTAATCGTTAATGTTAAATTAAGTTGGAATAAAACCATTTTTTCTTATGATAATTGTTATATGCTTAAGTAATGGCTTGTCTTATGTATTAAGTAAATAACTTATAATATCTAACCTCACTTAGTTGGACTATTAATTTAATTATGGTGTCATAGTAGGTTGCTACAAATCGATTATAACTTATTATTATGAACTGAACTATTGTGTTGATAATATTATGTTAATATGAATTGTTAGGTTGGTTATATACGCTTTATTAATCTTAGAAACATAGTATGATTTAGGGATTATTAATTTAAAGGATTCTAATAACCTTAGTTAATTATGTAATATGAGTATAAGCTATTACTATAATATATTACTTCACTAATACTCATGTTCATATATAATAACTAGTTAGCTTGCTCTGTTAATTTAATTTGACTAAATAATATTATAATAATGATTAATGGTTTTATTATAGCAATAAACTTAGTTAATTAAGAGTAGACGGTTAATTGATAATTAATTATGGACTTATATAATTATAATAATTTATGAATATAACAATGTACTTCCATAATAAAATAAAATAGCATAAGTTGTTATGAGTTGTAATTGTTCAACAATTTCAAAGTATAACTAAAGGAGTTATTCCACTTATTAATTGATTAAAGAGTCAAGTTTAATAAATTAAAGACAACTTAAATAGTAATGACTACTATTAAACCCTTTTATGACCTTATGACGAACTCTATGACTATAATAAACTTTAACTAATATTTAGGCTTAAAAGCTAAATAATGAAACATATTTTAATAAAATCTATTCTTGAATAGATTAAAGAAGATAAAGGATATTACAAGCCTCCCCTGGCTATATCAAGGTTGTTAAGCAGGAATTCAGGTAACGTCTACTGCTAACACCCGCATTCCCCTTCGAAGTATGTTTTATGATCATGATTAATATTATGCTTTATATATGGATTGCGGGAAATGAAATGTTTTATGATGATCATGATGATATAAAGTTATTAGATGATGATGATGATGATGTTATGGATGAAATAAAAGAATATAATGATTCATAATGATTATGATATGCTTAAAAGAAATGAAACATGATAAATTCATGTGAAAGACGGTTCTTAGCGAAATTCTCGTTATCTTGGGTCGTGCACGTACCTCCCGGGCCGGTTAACCACCTCCCGTTTAGTGAGGGCTAATGTCCTCGGGTGGCACCGCGCACTTCTATATTCTGGGCATTAACGCCACCTCCCGTTTAGTGAGGGCTATTGTCCTTGGGTGGCTGCCTCCCGTTCACTATGTTACTATGTTCTGGGGAGACGTCCCTTCCGTCGTACTAGCCAAGTTACCAAATAATATGAACTACGATGATGAACATGATAAAGAAGATAATGTTATATGATATGTTTAGTTTGTGAAATAGTTTTACTTATTCTCTCCTCCCTGTTTATAAATAAAATGAGATTTACGATGTTAGAGTAGTATGTTATTGAGCCTCGCTCACGACGTTTTGTTTTATGTTTTAGGTACTGATGATGATAAGGGGATGGCGTAGCAGTGAGGAGTATATAATATCTAGACTTATGTAGACTCTTATGATTTTAATTTAAGTTAATGTCAGACTCTGTTTAGTAACTAAGTTTTATTAATGATTAATGTTGGACTAACTTTTATATTTCCATGTTATAATATGTTTAAGTCTATGAAATTATGTTGCCTTGTATTTTCCTAATGGAAAGTACGGCAGTAACGCACCGACTATCTAGGTTCCGCTGCTAATAATTGATTAATTAACTTAATAACGTTGATTAGAAGTCGGGGCATTACATATTTGATATGTTTTCGCGTTTTTGATGAATTTCAGGTAATGAATACGTATTTGGAGTATGATTAGCTACGCTTGAGGATTAGGAGCATTTGGGTGGAGGATACATTGCATATGGATCATTTGGATTTTTTTCATAGTACGAGTTTGAGCGAAAACAAAGTGGAAAATCATGTGAAGAAATGTGTAAAAGGAGTCACGTCTACTATTCTAGATGTGCTTCCTAGAATTAAATAATTCCAGTATATTTGGAAACTAGACTTAAAAAGATTTCCAACAATAGGTGGCACCCCCCGAGCAAACTTCTAGTCAAGGAGTTATGCATTTCGGAAGTTCGGGCAGTTTCCACTGGAATCTGCTACCGTACTTGCGGATCTCTAGATTAGCCATTTAATAAATATTTCGACTTTCCTTTATCTTGGAACCTACTTTCCTAATTATATTAGGTTACTTAGTACTAATTAGAGGAGGACTCCTCTCTCTCCTCTACTCTCATTTACGTTATTCTAGTTTTGAGTTTAGTTTTCTTCTTCTTTTTCTCTCTAGCTTTTTAGTTGCAAACCCTAGTTTTATTCTTCTCCATTATTCATGAGTTCAATTAGTTTCTTTCATTGATTTCTTTAATTAGGTTTTCCTTTGTAGATTTAGATTTTATTCTTTATTTCATGATTGAGTAGTTTTTATATCTAGGGTTTGGGAATCCATATTTATATGCTATGAATCTTGATTAATGTTATTGATGGTTTGATTTGTCATTGATATCTCTAATTGATTAGTGTTTTTATTGTTAATCTTGCAACCTGATCAATTGTTTGATTAAATCTTGCTAATAAGAGTTAGAATTGAAAGATCGACTTTTAGAGGCTTACCTACAATTAGCAAATCTGATTATGTTAGCGACCGTACTGCATATGTTGATTTGAGAGCGTTAAGACCCGTCTGTAGGATTAACCTGTGCTTTAGATTTCTGATTAATTGAACTATTGATGATTTTTTGATTGATTTGATTATGAACATGGTGAACCATTGCCCTAGATCCTTTTAGTTTGATTTTCATATCGTATTAGTTTAGAAACCTTAATTCCAATATATCTGATGTTGTTTAGTTTCTCCATACCTTAGAAGTTAGATTAAAACGACCATCACTATGTGAATTCGACCCTACTTACCCTACTACATTGTTAGAAGGTTTTGCAGGAATTATTTTAGACAGGTGTACGACAGCCTATCACATGCTTTCTAAATGCTATAGCAAAATCATACATAACATGAGGCTACATCATTTCAAATGGAAAACGAGAAATTAACACCAATAGTCTTAAGTATGACCGACTTTTTCATAAATAGTCTCAACTATTGATTAACATATTTAGATCCCAACAGTTAGGGGTGTCATAAAAAAACAATCCTATGTTACTTATAACTACTTAAATTGTAAAAAGAAATAACTTCTTTCACTAAAAAAAGCTTTTCTCTTTCATTTCTTTCTCTTTTTGACCATTATTGATCAATACCTTTATTTTTTGATACTTTTTTTAATAAATCAAAAGTCATGTCGAACTGTTTTTGGAGAAATCCCCATAAAGTTGGCATCACTAATACTCATTTATCAATAGTTACGATTGTCTAAAAAAGATCAATCATAGAAGATAGGTGAAACTGTTGCTATCAATTTTTCCAATGGAAATTTGATGTGGAGGAGTCTCATCATAGGAAAAAAAGATAAGATCTCATTTCACCCTTTCAATATTGAAATATAAATATACTTCCTCTATTTTGACCATGCATTTTTTACTAATAAATATAACCAATGTTATTTTTGGTGTTTAGAGAAACACAAGGATATGTGATGAGAGTCGAGCTCAGGATCTCTTGGTACCAGGATGGAAGCTTTAACCAACTAAACTATCACTCACTATAAATAAAACTGATGTTATTATGTGATATGTTGCTAAATTCATCTCAAAGTATATTTTCATGATAGGATACTACTACATAATTACAAATATTGAAAGTCAAATTAGCGCATCAACACGTGTGAAACTCAAAGTGTTGCAACTAAAAAGAAGCGGAGGAAGTATCATATTTTTCAATATGGTAATAAATTTGGCGAATTGGTATTGGCACTCCTCATGTATGTTGAGAGAGGAGCACATGAAACTGCACTCTCACAAGGGGAATGCCCATATCAATTTCTAGAGTGCCTATCATTTTTTGTAAAATTAGTATATCATACATACACACATCCCTATAGGGGATCGTGCGCACGCTGTAAAATGCAGCCTTTAAAGTAGCAAAAACAACCCGAATTAATGAATGGACACGGAATTAACATTAATCCAAATCCAATGAACACGGATAATCTCAAACCAAATCCAATAAAAATTGGCACAGAATGAACGTTAAGTCAGATCCACTGAACACGGATAAATTCAAATTCAAAAACTGATTTGAACAACTATTTTTTCAGAAATACATTAATTACACCACACTCCTTCATTTCTGTAGCACATTTACCCAAAACCTTTTTCTCTTCCAAACTACCCAACTTCTCTCTACTTTCTCTTTCTTCAAATCTCTCCAACTTCTATCTACTTTCTCTCTCTTCCAAACTCCCAAACTTCTTTCTTCTAAAGTCATTTTATTGCATAATTCTGTTGAAAAAATAGATTTCAAGCAAGCAACATCAAATAACATAGAGATCTCTAAAAAAAAAGGTAAGTTTCACAATCCCAAACCCTAATAATATAAGTACAACTTTTGTAAAATTGCAGTTTTTTGAATTTCTTATCATAAAAATTTGCATTCTTTTTTTCTAATCGAAGTGTTTTTCTCTTACTTGCTGAAATTGACGATATATGAGGCTGAAACACAGCCCGATATTTGAATCAGGTATTTGTTTTCTCCTTAATTAATTATTGTTCATATATTTAAGTGCAACCCTTGTTCATTTCGCTTGTTGTTCATGTTTACTTGTTTAATGATATTCTTTTGTCACTCGATGTTCATTTACGTATTTCGAGTTGTTCATTTGTTTGTCTGTGTACACTAATTTGTAGAACTTGTTGATATGACTTATAATTCAGGGTTTTTTGTATAATTGATTGTCTTTTGTTGTCACCTGATGTTTTCTTTAATTCTAACCCTTGTTCACGCGCTTTTTCATGTTCTTTGATTTGTTCATTTTGCTTATTATTCATGTTTACATGACTGATATTCTTTTGTTATTACTTGATGTTCATTTAATCTAACCCTTAATCATATGCTTCTCCATTTTCGTTGGTTTGTTGAACTTGTTGATGCGACTTCTTGTTCATGTTTTCATAATTAACATTCTTCTATTGTCACATGATGTTTATTTAGATCCAACTTGTGTGTTTTGGTTTTAGTTGATTTGTTGAACTTGTTCATCTGATTTATTGTTCATGTTTACATGATTGATGTTCTTTTATGGTCACATAGAGTTTATTTAAGTCAAAACCTTTGTTCTTATGTAACTAGCAGTGTTCGTTGATTTGTTGACCTGGTTCATTTGGCTTATTGTTCAAGTTTGTGACTAATGTTCTTTTGTTATCACCTTATGTTCGTTTTGTTGGGTATACACCCTGAGTCCCACATCAGAGAGATATGAAGGAGTTACCTAGTTATATGCGTTCACCAACTACATTAGTATGAGACCTTTTGGTAAGGAATCCAAAAACAAATCCGTGCGGGCTAGGCCCAAACCGGACGATATCATACTAATTGTGGAGCTGTAGGTGGACTCGTGGGCCCTACACGTTTTAGTTCCCTAAGAATACTGAAAAGTTGGGCTACTGCAGGGTCAAGTTGCGCGGAGGAGCATAACAAGAACAAGGTAGCCGCTTCTGATGAACTTGCTACATAAGCCTCTGGATCAAAGGTAGCTATCGTTATAAATAATGTAAATATGTTATCATTATTAATATTATACTCTTATTCTTATTATAAATTATGATGCTTAAAATATCTTAGTCTTGCTAACGGACATATAAATAATGTAAATATGTTATCGTTATTAATATTATACTCTTATTCTTATTATAAATTATAATGCTGAAAATATCTTAGTCTAGCTAACGGCTCCCCTGGGACACTAGATGAGATATATATTGTTCTATTTAATTAATCATATTTATATAAAATAATAGAACAATATATAATTTCAATGCAAAGTATTTAATGTTTTTGAATACACAAGTAAAAATAAAGAATTATACACATTATCCTTTTATAATGTGTATAACTTTATGATCACTGAGTCTTATATTAAAAGCATATCCTAAGCATTCTTTAATGGTCTTAAAATTTTGAAGTAACATTTTGAATTATGTAGCAAAAGTTTCATTCAACTTACATATTATAATATATTGAAGCTATCTTTTTTAAATATTTTTCGCTTCCGAAACGCTTTACATGTGTTTTTATCCCTGTAAGACCATAAATCTTTTTATTTAAATTTTGAAAGTTGTGAAATGACTCACTTTGTAAGGGGCAAGAATCAAACCCTTGTTATAAGGATGGAAGGAGGGCCTCGAATTAATTAAGCCAATTCTTTCTATCTTGCTTGTTTAATTTTACACATCAATATAAGTATATCTTTGACCATATCTTATTAATTATTAATAAAATAATGAAAGTTTGATATTCCCAAAGAACACAAGAATATGGTATTATGTTATAGTACAAAAATAACTGAACATAATCAAAATTTTCTAATTTTGACAAAAACATTCCAATTGAACAAGAAAAGAACTACGAATGAAGTACATACCAAAGAACTGATGCAGTGATGCATTCTAAGATCTTAGAGGAATTTTTCCACCTTTAAATAACATGTTTCCAGGGCATTTCCCAACTTCACATCTCTGTCACATTGTTTTTATGACACCCTAAACAGAATTATGCATCAAACTTTAAACTCAACTCTTAACAGCAACTTCCAACTTCCAACAGTTGAAGAAGTTGCTGAGGCTATGTTTGACAATACTAGCGATTAAATAGCATAAGACGTACGTAAACCTGATAAGGTAGGCAACTGGAATTGATACGGTATTGAGGGTAATGAGTTAACTAAAACTAATACAGCTGCCAATTGAAAGTTAGTCTGAATTTTTCATAAGCAAAGGTAATCAACATGAAGTTAAAAAAAAGCAAACAGTCGTGACAACAAATAAGAGAAGAAATTTTGAGGAGAGGGTTTATATATACTTGAGAATCTGTTTCTGTAAAAAAAGTGAAGTGAATCTGTTCCCATGATGGAGCCTCTAACAGCTCGAGGATTATTAGTTGGCACATAGAAGAGAAATTATATGTACATCTAAGGAAAAAGAAAATGGCAGCCAAAGGACTATCTATAGAAACATCAAATTTCTGATGAAGAAATAAAATCGACAGATTCCGGTCTGTACAAACTGGGAAAAAAGGAAAGAATATAACAGCGAAAGTTCAGGGAGGCAGAGATGCCGAAGTTGAAGGTGCTGCAGAAGCCTTGCAGATAGGGCACCAGTTCTTGAGCCTCAACCATTGATTTATACATTCAATGTGGTATCTGTGATCACAACTCAATCTTCCTACTTCTTCCCCGCCACCATATTCTTCCTGCACCGAGCATTTTATTCAAATTTACAGTCATCAGAATTTTAAAAAAAATGATGAGGAAAGAAGGGTGTCTCATTCTGCATTTACTTATTCTATGCACGTATTTTCAACCACAAAACATATAAAAGAAAAGGCCAGACTTAATCCTCACTACATAATACCTTTTACCCATGTATCATGGGAACGGTTAGGGTTTCAGAAACAGATTTGTTCTAAAAACGAGAAAACCTCAGGTCCCGGCTGTTACCGGGCTTCATAGGAAATCTCAGGTTCCAAGCCATTTCAGTGCTTTGTAGCGACTCTAATCACCACCTAGGGCAATGTAGGTGAGAGGCTTTAGATGATGACTGCAGCCTTACCCACAGAACTGTAAGTGGCTCTTCTCACTCAGGCTTACTACTGCAAGCAAATTGTTAACACTCGATCCAAAATACAAGTGTTCGATGTCAAAGAAGTTGAAAAAAGTTTATTGAGACATCAGAAGTTAGGCCATAAGAACAGACATAATAGACCCTCAACTGTCTTTGAAGAATTGAATACGCCTCCAGCCTATTAAATATAAAAAATATAGCAAATAAAAGAGCAGGCCACAACTTTATAATACCTTTAACCCATGTATCATGGGAACAGTTGGGGTTTCGGAAACAGATTTGTTCCGAAAATGAGAAAACTCAGGTCCCGGCTGTTACCGGGCTTCATAGGAAATCTCAGGTTCCAAGCCGTTTCAGTGCTTTGTAGAGACTCTCACACTGCCTAGAGCAAAGGTAAGTGTGAGGAGGCTTTAGATGATGACTGCAGCCTTACCCACAGAACTGTAAGTGGCTCTTCTCACTCAGGCTTACTACTGCAAGCAAATTGTTAACACTCGATCCAAAATGCAAGTGTCCGATCTCAAAGTTAAAAACAGTTGGACAATTGAAATTAGGCCATAGGAACAGACATAATAGACCCTCAACTGCCTTTGAAGAATTGAATAGGCCTCCATCTCCCACTCTGAAACAAAATGGCGAGGACAAACTATCTAAACCATGAGGTTGCTGGGAGTCGGGCAAAATCTTCAAAGACACCCCTAGACGCCCTGCAGTACAGCAGAGTTGCTAATACGATTAAAAATAAGATGCAACTTTGATGGGCTGCAGGAGAAACTGAGAGGGCAAGGTACAATGAGTTCTTGTATGTCACATTTAGGCCAAGTGGAGCCTTTTCTAGGCTGAATGTATGGCAGCTTGTCTAGATATGAAGTTGGCATAGAAAACTGATGTCTGACATATTGTTCTTGAACCAGATTGCCTTTCACTACTCTGTTAAATATGAAAAGCCAAAGCATATAAGGATGATTGTGATAAAATTGTAGCTGATTCTCTGTCTTCCCTGCCAAACCTCTTGTCCTTCGCTTGTTATCATATTAGGAGGGTTGGGAATGGAGTCAACCATCATTCAGAAAGGGCATTGCCTTTTAGCGCAGAGAATATTTAGAACAAATAATTCTCTTCATCTCTGGCAACAAAGAGAGAGAAATAGATTGAAGGAGCTGAGGCCCTGTCCAGCTTAACTTAAAATAATAATATTCAGTAAAAATCAGTTTTGATTGGCAAAAAATTAGTTTCAATCAATAAGAATCAATTTTTGTTCAGTAAAAATCAGTAAACTGCATGTTGGAGAAGAAAACACGAAGAATCATTGCAATCAGTAAGAATCAGTTCAATTCAGTAAAATCAGTAGAGTACATATCAGAGAAAAAGAAATAAGAATCAGAAAAAGAATTAAGTTTAAATCAATAAAACAAAATTGGGAAATTTTCTAAGATACCCTTGAGGTTTGGCTTAATTCTCAAAATACCCTTATTGAATTTTGAAGTTCAAAATTTAAGTTTCAAGGGTACCTTAGGAAATTAATGCACTCGAATTTTGGTGTATGATAAGGGTATTTTGAGCCCAAACACAAAGTTTAGGGGTATCTGAGGAAGTCCCCAAATATGAGGGGTAATTTGAGAATTACGTCAAACCTCATGGACCCCTGAGGAAATTTCCCAACAAAATTTGAATTTGTAAAAATAATATCCGTTCAGTCAAAATCAGGTGAAGTGAACAGGGCTTGATCACACTAAAACTACCTACAAGGTACCTTTTTATTTATTTTCAAGGGACCTATAAGGCACCTAATCATTGAGTCTTTTGCAAACTCCTCACACAAGTTCAAGAAACATGTAGTTTTCATAATAACCAGATTTCTGTAATCTTGCCTCCCAATAAATTAGATGATCACACTTCGATGAATAAATGTGGAGGGAAATGTATAAAAAGGTCATTGGTGGGAAACCTGGCATATACTGCATTTGATATCATGCTCATCCTCTCTACAATCTGAAACACCCTGGTAGATGTTCCTTTCAAGACACTTGGCCAAATCATCTTCTGGCACGGCTGTACTTACAGTTCCCATGCTCTCTTCTAAAGCTAATAGTTCCTGTTCAGATAGAAAACACATAGTTCCATCACAAATCACAAACAACAATATTTTTTTTTTGAAGGAAACAAACAACAATATTTTAATTACTTCCTCCGTTTCTTTTTAAATGCAACAATTGGACGTTCACGCGCAACGAGGCATTACTTTGACCATAAATATCTATAATTACATATAGGTAGAAATTATAAAAATTACATATTATAAAAGTAGGTCACAAGACAAATCTAACAAGATCCCACTTGACTATATTTTCATTATGTATAATTCACAAATTTTAATCAAAGTGATAGGTGTGAATAGTAGAAAAGTCTAATTGTTACATTTAAAAAGAAACGGAGGAAGTATTAATGATCGGCAGCTGCCAATATATTCAGGTTTCTTCATTGAAGGATTCTTTGAATTTGTAGTAATGCAAAGATGCCAAAAGAAATAGGAATATATTATTAGGTTTATACATCAATCCTACAGTGTAATCTGGCACTCATACCTCATATGACATATTATCAATATCCAGCCTCATGTCCCTGTGCTGATCATGGAAGGAAAGTCCTCCTAGGAAAAGATTTGTCTCCAGAACAAGCAATTGCTGCAAAAAAGGGTGAAAGTAGTGAGCAAAGGAAGCTCTGAAGATGCTTACAATATAGTTTCTGACATACAGATTCAACCATAATTACCTCGTATGTTGGATCTTCTTCTTGTTCAATTCTCTCTAGCGCTAATAACATCTGCGTGATCCCCAAATATCAATATCTAAAACAATCAATTTCATAACAACACAACACGTGTCAACATAACAACACAACACGTGTCAACATGTCAATACATTACCTCTGCAATCCCATCTAAGTTGTACTGTCTTAAGGTATCACGGTTCATAAAAGAGCGAGCAATGCCAGCTTCATAGGGATCAATAGACCTACTAGGTCGCATATGTTCACTACCGCCACCTGGTCTATTATAAGAACTCAAAGAGCTAGCTGGAGTTCGGCCAGAGAACTGATTTTCCGAACTAAAATCAGTTCCTCCAGTTGATGACTCGGGTAGAGGTGAAGATGGGTTCCTCAGGGGTGACTCAACCAATGGTAATCTGTCCCGAGTTTCCTGATTTGAAAGCCTTGTTCTAGCAACAGATCTCCGACTCCTAACAGATGTAGCATCGTTATTCCCAGGACTCGAGCTTCTGGTACGCCTTGCATCAGAGATTGATATTCCACGATTTGAATAGTCATTCCTCCTACCATCTTCGGTAGCCCCATTCATTTTCTTACCTCTCACAGGTAAACTACTCTCAGCTTCACCATTTCTCTTCCTACAACCAGTGTCCCTCTTCTTACTGAGACTTGATTCAGTAGACTGCGGAGAACCTGATGGAACAACGTCAGAGATTGAGTTACATTTCAATTGTCGCAGATTGTACCTGCTAGCACTAGCACTAGCACCACCACCACCATTTCTTTGCCCTTGGTTGGTTTTATTTAAAGAAAATGAAGCAGAACTTGCAGCAGAATCTTGGCGCCCCAACCCAAATCTCTGAGTATTTCTCTTTGCAAATCTGTTAGAGGGTCCCGAACTGGAACTCCCAGCTTCAGATGATGAAGCTTCAACGGAATCATGATCTTCTGGCTCGGGCTGAACCCTTACCCGGGTCTTTCCAGAGACTTCCTCGGATTCATCTTGAAGACTGCACATTTCTGAATCAGTGTCAAGATTAGAAGGCAGATTCTTTTTCCGGTCTGAAAAAGATTTTTTAAAAGTACTAGGAGAAGCCAGAGTTCTGGATGAACTTCCAATGGTTTCTTTTCCTTGTGCAGATGAACGGAAAGGAGTTTTTGGAGATTTGACTTTACTCGGAGAGCTAACTTTAGCATCCTTCACTGAATTCAACTTGCTGCCACATCCAACTCGGCTGCAAACCTGAACATTTCGATCTTTGTTGTTCTCCGCTGAGTTCCTTAAAACAAGGCTAGGCCCTCTCCTGGAGATAGCAAGCCCACCAGAAGATTTTCTATTGGAATATTCATCCATGAGTAGATTTACAAAGTTTCAGTCCTGCAGAATAATATGGAAATTGTTTTAGGTATTCTACTTTATTGACCATGATGATACAAGGTAAATGTAAACTTTAGCTAACACAAACAAAGATGCCTAATAGGGATTCAAACCCACAGAAAACATACAAGTTTTAAAGCACAGGTATATAGCAAAACATCAGAATCTGACACATTCAGGAAAGTTCTCACATGTCACATATGTAAACTATGTTTACAATTAGTTGCCATTACCAAACATCAAAACTCGTGCCTCTGCAAGCCGGAAAATGTGAAAATATATTTTCTCATGAAGCACAAACATATAAGTGCCTTGTTGCAGATGCTAAACATGGAGTTCATAAAATTTCCTTGTCAACTCTAAGATCCTACTCTCAAGTCTAACGCAGAGAACATGTAGCTTTTAATACAAATACAAGAATATATCAAATTACACTGTACCAGAATTGAAATCATAGCACCAAAAAAAAGAAAAAGAATTGAAGTCATAATATAGGAATATTCTAATTGAAACCCACCCCATGGTTACAAATTCGTCAGCAACGTTAGGGTAATCTATCAATCCAAAACGATGGTTGATGATATCAGACAAAAGGTATCCCCAAAAGAATTTTAGGAAAAGTCAGATAGCCACCACAAACCAGCCGATCTCAGATTACAGGTCTCACCAGAACCCATAAAATGAAAATGAACCAAGCAAGCAACTCCACTTTTTATCATTTCTCAATTTATCAAGCCTGTTCCATCATACAGAACTCCGATTCTACTTTGGTTATGAAACAAGACATCTCAGGTACAACAAGCCTTAACAAGAAACAAGACATATTAACATGAAATTCATTAGTAGCAATCGAATGAAAGAAAGTCCTCCTTTTCAACCCAGCTCACACTTCAGTCAAAACTATCCAAAATGACTCAATAATCATAAAAGGTGTTATCTAGTTTATGAATACAAAAATAATCTAATAGTCTTTCACATAGGTGGTAGGAAATAAGATTCAAGAACAACTATTTTCTTAACATATCCAAATCATGACCACTTAGAAAGATAAAGCCACAAATAGTTCATTCAAAAACACATTTCTCCATTCTCTCCTCTAATATGCTCGGTACTCGAACAGGTGAAAGGTAAAGGGTATCAGCAGCAACAACATCAAAACTCAAAATTACCCCAACGCTAAGATGTAGATAACCTTATTTCTACAACAACAGAATGGCCGTAAAGATAGAAAGCGATTTTTTTATGGAAATTCAATGCATCGACTTGTGTCCCTAACTCATACTTCCAACAACAACAACAACAACAACAACAAACACCAAGAGCACAAGGTTTCCACCAACAATCATGTCGAATTTATGCAACCTCAACTCAATAGGCTATTTCTAATATCCATAAAAACCTCCAAAAAGCTTGTAAAGTAATACTAATTTTGTAGAGTGATCAATAGGAAATCACATCACACGACAAATAATCTTAACTCACACCAGAAAAAAAATTCCTACACAAATGAAAATCTTTTGGTACATAAACTTCTAAAAACAGATAACACGCCAAATCAAATACTTCTACTATTCATACCATAAAATTATAGAAATCCCCCACCAAAAGATTTTCTGACATGCAACAAACACAAAAAGCACCTATATCAATAAACACAATCAAACTCCATAAATATGTGTTACAAATTCCAATAAAAAAATACCAAAAAGGGCAAAAAAACATAAAATGAACAGTGAATTATTAAATAAGCACCTCTAAATTCTCATCAGTGATTATAAACAACAAACAAATAACACAATTAACTCTTGACAAAAACAAAAAATCTCAAATTTCTTTGATCATTTCTGATCATCTTAATCTTAAAAATTAACCAAAATAAGAATAGAACATAAGAGGAAAAAACCCACAATAGTCAGCGAAAGGCGGCCTTCCTTCTCTTTCTCTCTCTATCTCTAACTCTCACCTTTATTGAAGGACAGGTAAAGAACCTTTCTTTGAACAATTCTCAGAAACTTTTTTTTTTCCTTTTATCATGAATATTTATTTATAAAGTATGATTTCTATATATGACCAACACTACTTTCATCCGCAACTTAAGGGGCTTACAAAACTCCACAACCTTAAAAAAAATTCTCCAAATTACAAACAAAAATACATCAAAACCACAAAAAAATAGGGAAAAGAATAAAAATCAAACAACACCCATTTCACTAAATTCTAAAATTCCATTAAAGAAGTAATATTTACAGCTCAAGGTGTTAACAAAGTCCGGATTTTTTTCACAAAATGATAAAGAAGTCCGGATTTTTTTTACTGCCCATATTAGAAAAAGGTGGAGAAAATGAAATTACAGGGAATTAAAAAGGACCCACCTCCAGAAAAACTAGCTGGATTATACAAGAAAAGAGAATATGAAGAATTTTATTTATAGTGATTGAGATGAATTTCTGGGTATTTTTTTGGATGATTGAAATACTTTGTGTTGTAAGTATTTTATTTTGTTCAGCAGAAGAAGGTGGATAGCAAAAATTGCGTATAATATAGAGAGACGCACAAAGAAAGAGGAGAGAGAAAGAGAGAGAGACGTGTGATGTAAGATCCAAGGCTAAACAAACCAAGGAAGAAATTGGGTTTCTTTCAAATACCAAAAGAAAATGGGGTTTGGTGAAATTACAGCCGTCGGATGTTGATTGAAGTCAATTATCAACGGCTTTTGAATGCTTATTACGTCATTTTTAAGAACCGAAAGATGGATAATACTTCTGGTTTTACGCCATAGCCATATGCTTTTATATGTGGACGGAAATATTATTAATAATCATGATGATTGATTATAATAATATTAACAATATATAAGTATATCGTGTTTTTAAGGAAAAACTAGTTGATGGGGCCGGACTATACTGCGACTGCGTGTAAACTATTAAGATAAGGATAGAATGTGTAGTTTAGAGTTGACATTTATCATAAGCGCAAGTCATAGTTTAGTGGTAAGATCATGATAGTAAAAAGTAAGTGGTCATGGGTTTTAATAATATATGCAGATTTGAGGTATGCATATAAGAAGTTAAAAAATTATAAGAATATAAATTGACATGTAATTTTGTCATAAATTGTTAAGCTGATGAAGTATGATTTTTAGACAATATATTGAGGGCTTATTGTTATTAGTTGATGTTGAATATATCAGAATTGATACTTTAAATCAATATTAGTAGAAGTTTACCTTTTCTTTTGATATACAGGCCCGTCCCTGGGGCTGGGCAGGAGGGGCGCCTGCCCAGGGCCCAAGGAAAGAAAACCCAACTTCAATTAAGGCTTTTATTAAAAAAAAAAAATTGAAAAGCCTTTCAATGCTCCAGTAAAAGACGCAGGCGCAGCTTCCAAATCTTCTTGAAAATTGCACAGCTTTCAATGTTCCAGTAAGATATGTTTCATTAAGATACTCTTCCTTCATTTATCAAGCCCCAAATTCAACTCCCCACTCCTCAAATCTTTCAAAACTTTCCATCTTCTCCAATTAGCAAATAAACCTCTTCCAATTTTTTTGTTCCCAATTTTCACCCTCAGTCAATCCCTCAATCTTCTAATTAATCTTCACAATTCAAGATGATTTCCTCCATAAAAGGCTATTTTTATAAGTAAAGCTCCTTCCATGAACTCAACTTCTCACCAATTTCCCTCCTGGTTTTCCTCACAATTATCGGGTTTGAAATTTTGATAATGTGGCAAATTTTGGGTGTTTTATTATTCGAATATACTCCCCTCGCGACGTTTTCTATTTTTGGCAGTTAGGGATGTGAAAGAAAAGAATAATCTGGGATTCTAGGTAATTAATCTTCAGCGTTTTGGATAATCTTTTGTGTTCTTGCTAATTTTTCTAGTTTTTAGATGAATTTCATCTTAAATAAATGAATCTTGCTTGTTCATTTTATTATTCCTGTAAAATTGCCAATGTGTAATTGAAATTTTTTTCCGCGACTATGTAATACGTAGAATTGATTGTTAATTTATTAATATAAATGATGAATTGAAGCTTCTGTCTGATTGTGTATGATTCAATTGTTTTGGGAATTTTGTGCTGTAAAGTTAAACAATCAGAGAAAGCTAAGGGTTTTGGTTAAAATTGATTCATTATACTTTGTATTTCTTAAAGTTAACAATAATCAAATTTTTGATATTTTTTTGGATATGTTATTATTTATTAAGATGTGTTATGTTGAATATTTTTTTTTGTATCTTTCACTGAAATAGATTCAAATTATAAAAAATTGTAAGAATGTAAGGGGCCTTTCTCTCATGTTTTGCCCAGGGCCCATAAAAAGTCAGGAACGGGGCTGTTGATATATGAAGGATTATAAGTGGCGATGATATAAAGGAAATTTAATTTTAAAATTTGAGTACTATCACATCTTTTATTTACTAAGTTTTTGTTGAAATGAACTTTATTTACCAAGTTAGTTGATATCGACCTTGATTAAAAGTACTCATATATTAAACAAAATACGTTCAATATTGAAAAGCTACGTGATAATAATAAAAAATTGGACCAACCCCACAGTGCCAGCTGATCGAATGTTCATTGTCATGCATACTTCTTCGACTTTTTCTTGAGGTTCATACCTTTAATCAAGTAATTAATAATTTAATATAGAATAAGTCCTTAAGAAAGATAATTTAGATGGATGGCTAAGTTTAAGACATTTACGGCCCGTTTGGTAGCCATTAATAAATTATGGTAATGGGAATAAATTTTAAGTGTAAGGTTATAAGGGAAGTACCTTA
This sequence comes from Beta lomatogona, assembly GCA_947646795.1. Lineage (NCBI taxonomy): Eukaryota > Viridiplantae > Streptophyta > Magnoliopsida > Caryophyllales > Amaranthaceae > Beta > Beta lomatogona. Next base: position 172,531 of record CANSNZ010001258.1, on the reverse strand, counting down.
AAATTTCCATGGGGAGACAATTTCAACGCCCAAGTTTGTGTTTTTTTTTTCTATGGGGAAACAATTTCACCCCTAAGCTTGTGTTTTTTTCTCCAAGGGGAAGCAATTTTCATTACCACTCATTACCACCTACAAGGTGGTATTGGATGGGAATGAAAATTTAAGAAGAAAAATATACAATTTAGGATAAATTAGCATTATTATGGGAATGAACAATGATTTTCTTCACAAATTTACATATAAATTCATTCCCATTACCACCATCTATAACTAACTATCAAACAGGCAGTTAAGGAATTAGGATTCTTGGATTGTGACATCACATAATATTGTGTGAAGTGCACTTTCAAGTTAAAACTAACAGTTTGGGGAAAGATTCTCTCTGAAATTGAGGGAGTTTTAGGCCAAATGGCATTTAAAGTGTGGACATCTTATAGTACTTTAACACGACAAGTTTGGTATAAAATGAGTATAATAGTGGGGTTGTGTTCTTCACTCATTTTGGGATTTTGGTGTTATAGCAATTAGCATGTCAGTAGTTGTAGTTAGGCCTTGATACAGTATTAAAGTTGTTGGAGGTGTTACATTACATGGACTTGTATTAGTGGGTACAAGTGACCAAATCAACTAAATATGTCCATGTTTGTTTTCACCTAATTTAAACTGAAATAATTTTATATGATTAACATTAATATTTACCGATCAAAACTAATTTCTATTTATTTACGGTTGTATTTGTAAAATTAAGTTATTTTGAAAAAATAAAAAATGATTTCTACTGCATAGGACTATTTTTTTAAGTTGAAGAGAATAAATTCTTAGGGAATAGTTCCGTCAACTTATAAAAACAAGGATTATTGAACCATTTTTTTTAGGATTGAAAAGTTGAGCAGCTATACATTTAAGAGCCAAGTATAACATACAATTAATTCAAAATTTGTATCGAATTAATTATATTGAAATGGAAAGACATAATACCCTTCAAAAAAATGGAAAGACTAAATAAAAAGCACACAATTCAACTACATTTTTAAAAAAAATTCTCTTTTAGTATGTGAAACGGAGTATCATTCATGTGTTAATTTATTCATATAGGACACAAAAACAAATTCCTATCGCCTTCACCTTTTATTATGGAATTCTATAGGCCTTTTATGAATGCATCGAAATTCCTTTTAATTTCTTACATTATAGTATAACGAGTGGAAAGCTGAAAGGTGTAATTTAATAACTACTCATAAAAATAAAAATTAAAGAAGAAGAAGAAGACAAATAGACCAAAATTAATTCCATAATGGCCTTTTAAGAGTCCTCACCTTATCATCAAAGAAAGTTCTGAAAGATCATGGAGGAAAAAAAAATTTATAATAGATGAATAAATTTAAAAGAAAATGAAAAATAGGGAAGAATATATACAGAGGAAAAACTTGTGTGCTACGTCTCTTAATTAACAAGCAAACTCATCTAATTCATTACTCCATTAAAATTGATTTCTAAATGCTTATATATGCAAATATTACTTACATAGTTAATGTCACTACAAAAATAACTCAATTTAGCAACAGTCAAAATCCGTTGCTATTTGCAGAAAATTCATTACTAACTAGATTTGGCAACAAATTAGAAACAAAAAATCATAGTTTCTAAAAGGCTTGTTTCCATATGAATTTAGCTACTAAATTCAAAACAATTTCGTTGCTATCTTACATCAATGCAAATATGGTAGCTATATTGGTTGCTATGTTGTGTGCATCTGTTGCTAACTTTAATAACAAATTATCTATGGTTGTTGCTGAAAGTGGCAACGAATTATAAATTTGGTTTCTAAAATTAAAAACAAGTTATTTACAATAGTTGCTACAATAGCAACAATGTATTAGTGTGGCTGCTGGAAATAACAACAAATTATTCACAATAGTTGCTAACAATAGCAACAAATTATTCACAATAGTTGCTTACAATAAGCAATATGTTTACTGAAAATGGCAACAAAATATTTATTCTAGTTTCTAATAGTGGTAACAAATTATATATTTCGGTTGCAAAAAGTGGTATGTATTTTAGTTCGCACGTCGACTACTAAAATTTGCAACAAATACTTTTTTTTTTTTTGCCAAATTTAGCAACAAATTTTGAAAAGCATTGTTTCTTTTTTAAATTTAACCTGCCTTTTTTCCGTTAATTTTCGATTCTCAAACAAAAATTTAAAACCAAAATTAAAACTTCTAGTACAACAATCATAACAAATAATGAAAACTTTAATCAAAAGTCGATTCATAGCCTAAAAACAAAGTTTACAAAATAACCAAACATCAAAACAATGTAATTTCTAATAATTATAGTGAATAGATGAAAATGGAGATGATCCAAGATTCAACGAAAAACAGCATTTTGAGTTAGGAAAAGAACTTGATCTTGTATAGTCTTCATAGCACTTGTTGTTTCATTAAGCTTTTTTTGTTGTTTCTTCGAGCTTTGCCTTTGTCTCTTCAAGCTCCTTTGTTTGCTCCAAATTTTTGGAAGTGAGTTATTCAACATGATTTTGCAAGTTAGTCACTAGCTCATTTCTCTCCTTTCTCGAACTTGGCTCATTATGTGGTTTCACATAGTAGTTATCAACAGCACTCCCAAGACCATATACCCTTCCATTTTTCCATCCACCTAAAGCTTCCAAAAGTAACTTTTCCTCTGTTTTAGGATTCTCATCCTCCAAGCTAGCAGATTTGTTGTTCTGGAACTCATCCTGGCAAAGGGTGAAGATATATAAATAAGACTTAACGCTCTTATGTTCTTAAAACAACCAGAACTACATTATCTTACTAAAGTAGGTACTCACCCAAACTTTATGTGATGTCTCGTCCACAAACTCTTTATTCTTATTAACATGACATTTTCTATATAACTCGGCTGTAGTAGGGACACGCTTCAATTCTTTCTCCTAATCAAGTCCAGAAAATCACATAAAAATGTATTAGTATTATTTATCACGATATACAAAAATCTTCAAAAGTGTCTCCAAATTCCGCAATTTTTTATACTTATCTTCGAATATAGAAGTAGTATTTTTTCTTCCATACAAATTGAACTTTTATTCTTCCACTAGATAACAAATAAATAAAGGAATATCCAATGTGTAATATCCCTCCCCAAAAAAAACATGAAAAACATGTGCATATTTAGATTACTGAGGATAAACATGCCCATATTCCTCTAGTGATGGTATCCGTGCCGGATAGTGCTCTAGTTTGCCAAACTTATTTAGTGCAAGTGGAAACTCTAAGTCAAGAATAATTGTAGCAATTGAAATAGCAAGTTTCAGATTTCTAGTAAGTTAACTCTTATGGAACTATGGGCTTTTTCTGCAGTTCCACTACAACCCCCCCCCCTCGGGAACAAACATATGGTGAAGCCAAAGGTAAAGTAGAGTGGGTCATTGGTTCAAATAATTCAATGCGGTGGATCCCAACACTGTGCAACTAAGAAGTCTAATTACTACAAGATATGATGATACTAATGCAATAGAGAAGATAAAACAAGTAAATAAAAAGTATATTTTTTCTCCCTCCTTAAACTATGGTAGCAAACTTAATTATCTCTTTATGTTATTTTCTAATGGATAGAGAAGATAAAAACAAGTAACTTGATCATCAGCAACATTAAACACCAAACAGGTCATTAAAAACCGAATAGAAACCTCACTCACTCGAAAACATTAATAAAATGAAAGAGGTAGAATTTTTAGATCATAATTTCTCTCCATTTAACCAAAAAAAAAAAATCTCTCCTATAAAAGATAACCCCTAAAAAACAAATAAATGATAACTCACTCATTCAAGCAATTTAATAGATTGATTTTGTTCTTCATCAGTGGTCTTCTTTATACTCAGTGGTCTAATTATATTGTAATTCATTTCTCTCTTTGTTCTCTTTCCTATTTTTTCTCTACAATTTTGTTATGAGTGCGTTTTTTGTTTTGTCTTACTGATGAGCTCCACTATAATACTATATCTTAATTCTCTTTTTTCATTCCTCTTGAAGCTTGCTTGACATATGGTGGTATTAAATTTCTTATTTTCCTTGGTAGATTTCGTGCTTGAAGTGTAGGTTTGGTCTTTGATTGAAGACAAGGATTCCGATTCTATATTATCAACCTAAATATAGATATATTCCGATTATGATAATGGTCTATTAAAAAAAATATTATGATACTGGTATGGAGAGTACTATTAATATCACAAGAAAACATTAGATTTAAGCTAGTCTAATCTGATGGTAAAAATAAAATAATGTGTTAGAAAGCTATGAAATAATAATTGTACTTACCAGATCTTTTGCTGGAGGGAGAGAAATTGATTTTTACTTGTTTTCCTTTTTTTATTTGTATTTAACCACAAACTAAATAAACAAAAAGTAACGAAAGTTACTTTTCGAGTCCTTAACAATAACTTTTGAAAGTTCACGTCCTTAACGATAACTTATAGCAAAGTTGAGGTCCTTATTATATAAGAAAAATTGATGTTAGGGGTCCCAACTATGGCTCAACATTTTTAATAGGTCCCAACTACTGATTAACCTGTGGAGGTCCTAACTTTAGGGGGCAGTATCTTTTATTGGATCCTCCAGGTTACTTGACCTGCTAGAGCAGGTAATGAGTCACATGACTCCTTTAAAAATCACGTGACACCCCTCCTGTCTTCTTCTTCCTCCCCTCTCCTTCAGCCTTTAACGTTCATCATTTCTGTCCTCCATCTTTATCTCTCATCAACAGTGGTTGTCCAAACCAAAGAACTCCACCGCACCGACCCAACATTTCATGAACAAAACTTCAACAAGATATCCAAACACACACAACAAAGTTCTTTGTAACATAATCCAAGCTTCCTCAAAGTCAAACCAAAGAAACACTGGAATCATTTTTTATGACTGAGAAAGACCACAAAGTCACAAATTGTTCACTATATACAAAAGATGCCCTCACGCATCCCATAAAAATCTATCTTAAAAAGTTTCCATTAACAACATTCTAGCATAAAAACGCAGTAAATTAAAATAACAACTTAAACTTCAATGGATCTAACCCCAAAAAAAAAAACGAGAAGTGAGTAATCAGATGATATAACTTTTAATCTGAAAAAATTAAACCTTTACGAACGGCTTTGATCTCGGCAGCAGCACGACGAGCGACATTGGCGACCTTCTTGTCTTTGGCGGCAGTGTTGGGGGCTTTCTTGCGGATGACAACGGGCTCTTGATCTTGGTTCATCGATCCAATTCCTGCCATTTTTGAAGTAGTGCGAAAGGGTCAGAATGAGTTGTTAGGATGCGTTTCAACGTTGTGGCTCATGATTTTGCCTTGCCGCCGCCTCCGCGCAGCTGCCGCCCCACTGGAGCTTCGCCCCTGCGTGGCCCCCACCTGCTGCTTGTGGCCCCGCCACCCTCTCTTCCTTCGTGCTCCATTGAAGCAGAGTATCTGGTTAATGAGATTAAGAAACAAAAAAAGAAAGATGTTTAAAGATTTAAGAAATTAAAAATAAAATACAAAAATATCAATTTACCTATTCAGCAAGTTATAAGTCATCTGGGTCCAATAAAAGATAATGCCCCCTAAAGTTAGGACCTCCACAGGTTAATCAGTAGTAGGGACCTATTAAAAATGTTGAGCCATAGTTGGGACCCCTGACATCAATTTTTCCTATTATATACTTAACTCAAGAATCCATAAACAATTGAGCTAAGGTACTTAATTTACTTAAAACAACAATTTCCTAAACACAATAAATTCAAGGGAGTAAAGTGATAGAAGACAAACCAGTTCAATCTTAATTTGCTCAGTTGATTTAGATCCTTGGCAGTGGATAGGAGTTTTTTGTCCAGGCTTCTTTCTATTGAGAGAGTGTGACATCATACGCACTACTCCTGTTAATTTCCTAGAACACTTTTGTTGCCATCCTTTCTTTACCATCCTTTCTTTACCATCTTCGCCATTGAAGGATCCCAAGAGAAATTAGTCTTTAATTGAGCATGCAAAGACAAATTATTAGTGAACGTTTAAGAGGAAGAACAGGATCCCAAGAGAAATTAGTCTTTAATTGAGCATGCAAAGACAAATTATTAGTGAACGTTTAAGAGGAAGAACAAAAAACTTATAGGCGTGTAATTATAATTATAGAAAAATTTATTAAGTATCAAAATTAAAGTCACCTTGAAGGCTTTTCACCATACTCCCTTTGCATATTTGGGAACATTGGACCAATTGTTCCATGGCCCTGCAAAATAAGTCATATATGAAGTTTGAACAACTGCATCAACAACTTCACGAGAGTGGAACCTGTTTCAAAAACACTTAGAACCGACAAATAAAATAGATATACTAAATAAGATCATTTACAAGTACTCACCATAGTCCCTCAGTTTTGTGCAAAATTTGAGTAGCCTCAGGATTACCCGTTTCATCTGGAAATTCAGCTTCCTCTTCATTTTCACTAGTGTCTACGTCTTGATCGGGTCCCTCCCCTCCTCATGATGATTAGAGTTGTGCTCAATGGATTGTTCTTCATTATGAGAGCTATTATGGACTTCCAAGGCAAAATCGGGGTTTTCATCTTGAGATGATCGTGAGATTGGCTGAGAAGGATTAGCGGTTCGAGGCCTAATGATAATCCTCACATTGAGTCCACCTCGGCTTCTAACCATTCTCTCAATCAACCTGCACATTAGAAAATCATAAAAGGAAAGGTAAAAAAGGCACTATAACAACAATAAGTTTTTAACTGAAGAGGTAGAAGGCTATATAACATAGGCTTTGGATTTAAACAGTCAACTAATAGTCAAACTTGCAATAAAGAATCACACAACATTTATTTGAATAGTTCCTAATAAAAATAACATGTCAAATCTAAAATAAACTATTTTCATCTTCTTCTTCATCCTCGTTATCTTCCTCTAACTCGTCATCATCCTCTAACTCATCATCATCTTCTTCCTCCTCTTCTTCCTCATTTTCTTGGTCCTCTTCCTCCTCTTCTTGTTCATCTTCCACTTCCTCATATTCATGAGAAGAAAGCACTTGAGCTTCTTCCTCACTCACTCGAACTTCTTGATCATTTCCTTGAAACTCATATAGCAATTGAGGATTTTCATTTTCATGTACTTGGAATGCCGTAGGCTCAGGTGCATCAATAGTTCCTCTTGACTTGATGTTAAAAACAAACCACCATTGATTTCCTTCATTTCTACTACTTGGACAAGGAGCATAATAAACTTGATCAGCTTGATGTGCCAGTACAAATGGGTTATCCTTTAGATATCTCCTTAAATGATTTACCTCAACAAGATTGTACTTTTCATGTATCCTAGTTCCATGTCCAATATCAAACCAATCACACTTAAACAATACTATTGTATAACGCTTTCTTGCTCCAACATAAGCCAATTCTATCACTTCTTGAAGAATACCATAAAAATCTTTTCCTTGGGAACTTTTCACACAAATACCATATTTCATAGTTGACTTATTCTTTCCATACTCAAACGTATGAAAATGAAATCTATTAATGTGATATTGGTTGAATTTTCGAACTCTTGTCAGCGGTCCAAATGATAATGAACGAGTAATGTCATTATTGATGCCCTTTCCCAATACCTATAATAATAGGAGCAATATGTCACTATGGTCATTGACTCGAATGATATAAATAGTATAATATAAATTCATATAATCACATCTACTAATTAACTTACAAATTCTTTGAACCAATTAGGATATTCATCTTCACATTTGATCCAAACTTCTTCTGGACTTTGATAACCACGTTCTCTCATCATTTGTTCTTCAAATAAACTGTTAATTATTTTAGTATCTTAATATATCTAAGACTTTATTTATATCATGAAATCAATGAAATTTACCTTTCATATCGTTGTACAATTTCGTAATTGATTAAAACATATCGGTAAGCAACTTTGTAATCTTTTTCATCAAGGTAACAAAGTTGGCCTTGTGATGAACTATGCCCGATAGTAGAAGGAAACATCTCAGGTAGATTAGAGTTAAGATCTAGTTCATTATTAGCACATGTTGTCAATCCTAACTCTTTCACCTTGGAATCAACATCTTCTTCAAAATAAAGGGAGCAAAAATTTGTTATCTCCTCAAGTAGGTAGGCATTGCAAATTGAGCCTTCCACTTGAGCTTTATTGCCCACCTTCTTTTTTAGATGATATAGAAACCTAATTAAGAGTAAAATGATTATTATGAATGACATACTTTAATTTAAAAAAATAAAGTTAAAAAATAATTCAATAATATTACCTGTCAAAGGGGTACATCCACCTATACTGAACCGGCCCACCAACTTTTGCCTCATAAGGTAAATGAACAGGGAGATGCTCCATAGAATTGAAAAAACCAGGTGGAAATATCCTCTCTAAATTGCAAAGAATTTCAGGAATATTCTCCTCTAAGCGCACCACGTGATTAACTTTCAAGGTGGTCGAACAAAGATCTCTAAAGAATTGGCTCAATTCAGTGATAACATTCCATACATACAGGGGCAATAAGTCTTTAAAGACAAATGGAAGCAATCGATGCATAAAAACATGACAATCATGACTTTTCATACCGAATAACTTACACTCCTTCATATCGACGCATCTACCTAAATTTGAAGCATAAACTTTAGTTTTTTCACCCATTCACAAACAAGTTTCCTTTTCTCCTTAGGCAACATAAAAGGAGCATTCGGCTTTAGGGTCTTCTTTTCCTTATGGGTTTCCATAGGAGGTTTCAAGTTTAAAGATATTTTTACTTTGAATTTGTTTAAATTAATGAGAAATTTGGTTTTCGAAACGAAAGATAATTTGTCGTGGTGCATTTTATAACTAGATAAAGTAATAATAAGTTATGATAACTTCATTTAAATCCAAAGGAGAAAACATAGACATAGACTGAATATTAACTAATATGTATTTATTTGAATTTAACAGAACTATTATGTATTATAAACTTATCTAAACTTATAAGACCATATTTAATGAATGTATACTCAAATCTTATTTTGTTTATTTTTTGCTAAATTGAACTTATCTGAACTTATTATTATTATTATTAGATCTCATCTGAACTTATATTAACTTATTTAAACTTATCTCAAGTTATCTTAACTTAACTACACTTATTTTTTCTTAGAAGAACTGAAAATAAGTTGAACCGAATCGGCCTAAGTCTGGCTTTTTTGTTTACTGTTGTCATTTTTTCATTTCAACTATGTTTGAGTTGTGTATACTTCTATTGCATAATACTAAAGAAAAAAAAAAGTTTTAGGTGGGACCGTCTCAGTACGTAACTAAGACGGATGTTTTCCAAATTCAGTTACATGTATTTTTTTTAAAGTTCATGCAGAATTGTTAAGAGTTTATAAATTTATGCTTGATTCATATCATTATATATATATATATACACACACACACATACACACACACACATGTGTGTGTGTGTGTGTGTGTGTGTGTGTGTGTGTGTGTGTCTATATATATATATATATATATATATATATATATATATATATATATATATATATATATATATATATATATATATATATATATATATATATAAGATCACATGAGAATGCTTCTTACATGAGAAATGAGAATGAATCTCAACCACACGATTGGATTAGAGTTACAACACTTCTTCATTAGAGTTATACCTCCGAAAAAAATTTGAGCCCAAAAGAATTTTTTTTTTTGAATGTTTTTTTCTAATATTTTTTTCTTGGAGTTACATCACTTTTTCATTAGAGTTACATCACTTGTTCATTAGAGTTATATAGCGTAAAATCCATTCTCATTTCTCATGTAAGTATGCATTCTCATATGAACTCACTTATATATATATATATATATATATATATATATATATATATATATATATATATATATATATATGACAAATAATATCCCTAAGAAGATGTAAAATATGTATAAAGCTTATAAAGTAATCAATAGCTAATATGTTCAAACCAATAACAAATATGCATAATTTTGATAACAATCATGCATGAAATGATAACAAAAGAATATATAAACTTAAAACTCACTAATTAAAGGGATCCTTGAGCGTAAGGTTTCCTTTAGTATCCCCCCTCGCTCTCTCTTAATGATTTCACCTGTAATAATGTTGGCTGGTTATACCTGCAAAAGGAATAAGTTCAGTATGATCATTCATCTTACCTACATAAGAAATCAAAACATTAGTTAAAGGTTCTCATGATAAATTTTGCAATTACCAAACTGTTAAATTGTCAAAATACGAGCAAATGATAATAACGGTGATTTTAATAACTAACATCAAAACTCACATTAACTAAGCATATAATTAAGATTAAAAAAGTAAAATACAACTCTTTTTTTGCCTCAATTTGCTTTGTCAACCTTATTAATACCATGTTCTCTTCACTTTAGAAACTATTATTTTAATCATTATAGTGAAAACCAGTTTGCAAACACTAAAATTATTTTGAGAGAAAATAGATTTAAGGGTTATTCTATGATTTACCCCTGTGTTTTTGTGAATTCTATAATATACCCCTTATGTTTTTTTATTCTACACTGTACCCCTGTGTTTTTTAATTTTTCTACGAAATGCCCCTAGTGTCAATTAATGAAAACGGACGTTATTATTTTTTGAAAACTCCGTTTAGTAGTTAAAACCTCTTAACTTCCATTCTTATGTTCTTCTTCCCTATTGTTCTTCTCTAAACCCTCATCACTCAGAGCATTTGACACCATTTCAGTTGAAATCCACACAAAAAAGTTGCGCAATCCCAACAAATTTGAAACTTGTTGAGAAATTCCATCACTGTGAGTTGCAGCGAAGACGAAGGTTGCGAAGGAGACAGAATTTGAGACGAAAGTGCACAACAAAGAGTTATTAGCTTGGAATTATCAAAATTCAGGTAAAATTCTTGATCTTTAGTTGTTAAATTGGTAGATTTATGTATTTGCGGTGATTAAGTAATGTTTAGGGTTTGATTACTATGTTTTGTTGAAGTTTAGGGCTTCAAATTTGACTGCATGTTTGTTGTTGTGTGTTTATGTTCGTTGTTGCAGACAATGCCTGAGAGAATTGTAAAAATTCATTACTTAGGAAAGTCTGTGAATGTAAATATTGAAGATGTTGATTTATGCTTGATGATAGATATAGTGAATGATATGTGTGAATTATTTGATGAAAAGGGCTATGAGCTCCCTGAATTTCCTGTGCTTTCATATGTTAATGGGGATGAAAGGATTGAACTGGTAGATGATGGGAGTATGATGAAGATGTTTCAGGTTGTGGGTACAAAGGTGATCAATGTTGGGGTTAGTGCTGCAGAAAAAGCAACTTTCATTTGGACCTTAGCACAAAGAGTTAGGAAGGCTGACCAAACTAAGGTCCATCAGTCAGGTGTGACTGAAGGCCCAAAGGACAGTAGGAGCACCAAGGAATCATCCCCACCAAGCCAACCTGGTCCAGTAGTTAGGCCCAAACTACAAACTAGGAGCCAAAAAAAACAGGCCCTTAACACTATTTCTCCACAGATTGACTTACCTTTGTGTAATGATCCACCCCTTCCAAGCCCACCTAATATTTTCTTGAATGAACCAACCCCACCAACCCAAACAGATTATTTTCAATCACTTTCCCCTCTTAGTAGCCCTCCAGTGAGGAGAAGCCCAAGGTTCCCACAATTGCTTACATCCCAACCATCACAACAAGCCGAGTTCCACTTGAGTGGTCTTGACCAACTTGACTGGACTATAAACAGTCCTGATCACAGTCCATTACATGAGCCCACCTCACAGGCCATTCATGAGCCCACTTCACAGCCCATTCATGAGCCCACCTCACAGGCCATTCATGAGCCCACCTCACAGCCCATTCATGAGCCCACCTCACAACCCATTCATGAGCCCACCTCACAGCCCATTCATGAGCCCACCTCACAACCCAACTCAACTGGACCCACTCTTCAACCCAATATGGATTCAAGTGATCCCTGTAGCAAAATAAAAACCAAACCAGCCTTTCCATATGGGAAAAAAATGTCCAAAGCTACAGCAAAGGGTAAGGGATTATGGGTTGCCCAAACTCAAACCAGATCAACTGTTTCTAGTGCTCCTACTACTAGCAGACTTAGAAGAACTAGAGCAAGGGCTATTGTGATGGAAGGTGTAGAAGGGAGTGATGATGATGAATGTGAAGATGACTGGGAACCTGGCCAGGATAGTGAAGAAAGTTCTGAGGATGAAATTGAGGATGATATACTCACTGATGAGGATGATGTGCATGAGTTACTTAACCATGCTTATGTAGATGGTGGGTGGGAGGCTTTTAAAGAGTCAGAATGGAGTGATGAGAGTGGATATTTTAGCGGGGATGTTTAGGAATGGTGTAGTGTATGATGATGTTGACATGGGTAGGATTGATTTGAAGCCATGGATGATGTATGTGGACAAAGAACATTTGAAGGACACTCTTAGAGATTACTTGTATCCAAGAAGGTTTTGCCTTGGTTGTGAGGAGGTCGAGGGGGGCTAGGTACACTGCTTGAATGTGCGGATGAGAGGTGTGAATGGAGAATTCATGCCTCTAGACTACCGAGATGGTCATACTTGGGCCATAAAAACACTCAAGCCTGGCCACAAGTGTGACTTGAATTTAGTTCAGAATCCCATGGTTACTTGTGAGTGGGCTGCTAAGAAATTACTTGAGGATTTCAGATCAAACACAGACATGAAAGGCAAAACAATTAAAGGCCTATTGTGGGATAGGTATGGGTTGACAATGGCCACATCTACTGTGTATAAGATGAAAGAGATGGCAATGAGGATGATTCAGGGGGGCCATGATGAGTCTTATACTCACTTACTAACCTATTGTGAGCTGCTCCTTAAAAAATAACCCTGGCTCGGTAGCTTTTTGCACTTGGAGAACATTGCAAAAGCCCGAGAGACCTTTACGGTTACATCCATCTTCATCGGCTTTAAGTCTCGGTTCCAAGGCTTGATAGATGGTTGTAGGGGATTGGTGGGAGTTGATGGCACTCACCTTAAAGGTAATTATGGGGGGATTCTTACTCGGCGAGTCTCATTGGATGGCAACAATGAGATCTTTCCGATTCTTTATTCTTTGTGGTTGATTGTGAAAACAAAACAAGTTGGAGTTGGTTCTTCACACACTTGAAGACCTTGTTGACTGCAAATGGCAGGAATGATTGGACAATAATGAGTGATAGACAAAAGGTAAAACACTTATTTGTTTGTTTTGTACATTACTAGTGTTTTTTAAAATTACACTTACTAACACATATACTTTGTGGGATACATGTGAATAGGGTATTGATCCCAGCCTAGATCAGGTGTGGCCAAAAGTACCAAGAAGATACTGTGCAAGGCACTTATGCAAGAACTTCAAGAGTGAATACCCTGGTATTTTGATGCACAAGCTGTTTTGGGGAGTGACAAACTCATACTCACTGTACAGTTTTAGGAAGGCATTGCAAAAGGTGCAACAAGTAGCTGGTTTGGGTGCTGTGAAATGGTTCAAGGATGTAGGTCCCCTTGAAACTTGGACAAAGTGGAAGTTTGATCCATCACTTTGCAATGATCAAAACACCAACAACTTTGTGGAGAGCTTTAACTCCACTATTGGCTCGAGATAGGTCTTTGCCCTATATTGACCTTGTTGGAAGGTATGTAAACCCTTTCCTTCACTTCTTCTAGTCTTTAACTCCACTATTGGCTCATCTTGATAATTGGTGCTGTGTTTCAGGTGTTAGAAGAATAGCAATGGTCAGGCATGCCACTAGACAACAACTAGCAGAGCAATGGGTTGATGATGGGGTATGTCCAAATATCAGGGAGAGGGTAAGATTTTTAACCAAGGACTCTAGGACATGTCAAGCTTACCCATCTGGGAGGGGTGAGTATGAAATTCATGATGGTAGGGCTGTTTTACCTGTTTCATTGAATCATAAAACCTGTGCTTGTGGTAGATGGCAGATTAGTGGAATTCCATGTAAACATGGAATCAAGGCAATCTTGGATGCTGGGAAAGACCCTTTGCATTTTGTGAGTGAATGGTTTAGTGTGGCTAGGTACGGGAAGCCTATAACCTTAACATCTCACCTATTCCCGATTCAGAACAATGGCCTGACCTAGGTTGTCCAAAACTCATCCCTCCAACCATGAAAAGAGGAATAGGCAGGCCATCTAGGAATAGAAAAAGGGAGCAGGGAGAGGAAAGGAAGGGAAAAAGGAGCACAACTGTGCAATGTAAGAAGTGCAAGGCATTTGGCCACAACTCAAAAACATGTAAAGGAGGTGCAACAGCAAGAGAGCTAAGGGAGCAGCAAGGTTTGGAGGCTCAATCTTCCAATCAGACAAGGAATTCAAAAACACAAGCTAGCACTTCACAAGAAACACAACCTCGGATGGACAAAGAACTTGATTGACTTGATGATCAATCAACCCCAAACAGCTCCCCCTCCTAGGACAAGGACTTCACAACAGCCTAATCCAAGGGCAAACACTTCAAGGCAAGCACAGCCTAGACTCCCATCTTCACAGCAGCAGCCAAGCACTTCCAGGGCTAGGGTCCCATCTTTACAGCAGCAGACAACAATGCAACCACAACAAACATCCTCACAGCAGCATGTGTCCACAAGGGAAAAACACCCAAGGCAAGCTGCCATGAGCCAGCCATCTTCAAGTATTGGACATGCAATTAGTCCAAAGAGGCAGAAAATCTTGGGCAGATTGCAAATGCTTCAAAAGTAGTTTTTTTGGTAGAACAATGGCCACTGTTTTTGGCATAATTAAACTGACTTTTTGGCGCATGTGCTTTATTTTGTGAACATCTAGGAAATGGTCCACTTTTGGTTGTTGCCAACCGTGTTAATACTAGATAAACAATAGATAGTGCTTTACTTTGTTGCCAACATTTGTTTTTGGGGAGACAAGTTTCATTAGACAAGTTATTTATGTAAGACTTGGTTTATTTTGGGAATGTCAAATACTGAACTTTGTTGCAAATTCTCAAATGCTATTATATGAAATATTTGATAATTAAACACTGAATTTGATGTTCTCATTCATAAGAAAATAGGATACAAACTTAGGTCATTACAAAATAAAAACAGAGAACTATTGCTTACACCCACCAACTTGCAACATTCTCATCCTAATATAACAAAAATTAGCATTAAAACATACAAAAATATACCAATTTTAGCCATCTCCTTTACAAATCCAGCCAATTCATTCACCTTCTCCTTAACCCCCGCAACCTCTTTTTTTGATGTTCAATAATGTTGCACCATGTTCATCTTCTGCATTCTCTTGAACACTAAATTGCAATGCCTCTCCTCTCCTGAGAACATGGTGCTTGTTCAGCCACATGAAGAATTGACAATAATCACATTTGAAGTACGCTTTCCTCGGATTTCTTTGAGACCCGTAAAATGTGGAGCTTCGCAATTTTGGGGGGATACAATTGCACCTAGGGCATATAAATTCGAGTTCACGGGAGATTTTGATTGATAAGAGCTGGAGCTTGACATGTTCGTTAATGAAGGAAAGTATAGGGGATGGAGAGAGAGAGAGAGAGAGAGAGAGAGAGAGAGAGAGAGAGAGAGTGGAGGGAGGGAGAGAGAATGAACTGGATATAAGATGCAGTATGGAGAACAAGAAAAATCGAGGGCTGGAGCCAATTGTTCCCTCCAAAACCTGTCATTAGGAAACATTAACGATAAACGTTAAGTATACTTAACGGAGGGGCATTTCGTAGAAAAATTAAAAAACACAGGGGTACAGTGTAGAATAAAAAAACATTAGGGGTATATTATAGAATTCAAAAAAACACAGGGGTAAATCATAGAAAAACCCTAGATTTAATCATTAAAAATTAATAATTTCATATAACTAACAAGGAATACCCAAATTGAAATATAACTAAAACAAGTTTCATCTCTCGTTAACTTATAATCAATTTGAAAGACATATGATTTCAAGCTTTACCAATAATAGTTTGCAATTCCATGTTCGAGATATATGGATTTCATTAGTTATGATTGCTTGATTTGTAAGAAAGAGTCACGTCATGTGAACCTTGAACTATAATAATATCTTACAAAAGATTTTTACTATAATTTATATAGGTCATGTCATTTTCCACTTGAAAAGTAAATGAACGTGAAATTAGGATAAGTAGTTGTACGTTTAGAGAAGTTTATAATAAAAGATCATAATGGTGCATTAATTCCATGATCGATCACCTGATTTTCACTTAGTGAAATTATTTGAACTTAATTGATATTAAGGACCTCTCTTTTCAGCTTAGCCTTATTGAATGAACTTATCTTAGTATATCGTTACTTATCTGAACTCAGTTAACCATAATTAGGACTTATATGAAATTATTTAAATTTATTGACATTAATTTCCTTAAGTGCTAATGACTTATTAGAACTAATTTACTTGAACTTATTAAAACTTATTTAAACTAATATGAACCCGTCGTAAATTATTTTTTCTAAATTAAGTTAACCAAAACATAACCTTATTAATTAGAACTTATAATAACTTATTAATCTTGTATGTGTACTTGGTTAGCACTTATTTTTCCAGAACTCACGTGAGCTTAATTAAACTTATTTAAACAAGTGAAAATAAGGTGGAAAGAATAGGAGTGTGAGTTCAATTCTGGCACAATGGGAGCAAACTATAATTTGTTTTTGTTTCTAAAAAGCAACAAATAGAAAATTTGATGTTATCTAGAAACTGATAGTAAAATTACTTGTTTTCAATGTAAACAAATAAAATATGAATTGTTATATGTTGTTGCTAAAAACAAATCCAACAATTTTATTTAAATTTTCAAATTTTCGGTAATACAAGAGGTTCATATTATTGAGCAACAAATTAAGACAACTTGTTTACTAAGGCAACAAATAAAAAATTGGATGCCAATTTCGCAACAACTAAAAAGACTACTTGTTGCCAAAAGAAACACGTTACTAATTAGTTGTCAGAGTTTGTTGCTAAAACTGATTCGAGGATCTCTTAATTTATTATTTGTAAAAAACTATAAAAGATTTGTTCCTATTCTAATAACAAATAATAAAATTACTTGCTTCTAATGGCAACAAATTGAATATTTGTTGCCAATATTTGTTTCTAAAAAGGAACAAATCAAAAATATGATGTCATCTAGCGACAAGTAGTAAATTGACTTGTTTCCATTGTCAACAATGCAAATATTCGTTGCAATAAAATGGTAACAAATTGAAAATTTGATGCCATCTAACAACAAATAGTGAGACAATTGGTTTCCAATAGAAACAAATCAAAACTTCGTTTCCATCATTTGATGAAAAAGACAATACGCTGGTAACAGGCAACAAAAAAATTATTATTCATTGCTATTAATCAACAAATGAAAAATCTGTTGCCAACCTACGTTTCTAAAATGCCCCCATTTTTGTAGTGGTAATTAGGTACTTTCTCTGGAAAATCTACCTTTCCTAAGTAGGAAGCAAACCTTTTCTAATTACAATTGATTTCCGCAATTTTTTAATAACCTTTTTTAAGAGATTTCTGCAATTCTGTACTCACTTTGTATTTTTTTTGTTCTTCATCTTGACACTTCTCACTGTTAGTGAGAATTTTCTAAGGTTTTCTCAATATATAGGATAAAATATAGTCATGCGGGGTGTTTTTTCATTCATCTCATGAATACTTTATTAATCTTCTACCATAATAATTTTTACTGATATATAGTAAAAGATATTGAAGGTTAAAGAAGTGCATTGGAAAACATGTACAGTGAAAGTAGGAGGAATAAAAAATACAGAGGGTATATTTCTTAATTATTTTCAAATAACAACAACAACAACAACAACAATAATAATAATAATAATAATAATAGTAGTAGTAGTAGTAGTAGTAGTAGTAGTAGTAGTAGTAGTAGTAGTAGTAGTAGTTGTAACAGTATGAATTTTTAAGCAGATTTAATTATTTTGTTAGCTATATTAAGTCTTCATCAGGTTTTGGTCCTTTAAGTAGTTAGAATTCTCTCCAACATCATACTAGGACAAAAGTGGATAAGAACCATCATTCTTAATAGTTAAGAAATCTAAAAGTGGATAAGCACTAACATTCTTAGTGGTTAAGAAAGGTTCAAGAGGATAAGGACTATCATTCTTAGTGGTTAAGGAAGCCTTGAGAACCAATATATAAGTTAGAAAGCCTTTGGGAGCCTTATTCCTTAAGATTATGAAAATCGCATAGAGACCGTTTTATCGGGTAATAATGAACTTCCAGTTAAAGAGCCTTTTGGGTTGAATCCGAGCTCAGAACCTAATCAAACTTGATATATGTTATGTTTAGGATGTCTTAAGGTTAAAATAGTCATTTGTTCCCAAAATATACATGGCTTAATATAGTAGATTCCTTACATAGTATAATCTGGCAGCTAAAATATCAGTTCGTACCTATCCTGAAAGAAAGCTTCTTAGCAGCTACTTAAGTGTCGATCTCCCAAAGATCTTTTCATGCATGAAAGCCAACACCTCAAGCTAACACCTACAAGAAGAATCACCTAGAAAATCCAAGAAACCGACCTCACCCAGAAGAGGTTTCCCTCCCCCATGGGTACCGCCAGAACTGACTATAAAAGGCGTGTTTTGGTTTTTCGACCCTTTCTCCTAAATTTTCTTTTTTAACACCTACTTATCTTTACATAAAACTCTTCTAGACATAATTCCCTATCATTTCAAGCTTTTGGTAGAGTTTTCAAGCCTTGGGAAGTTGTAGAAAACTGCATAGGAACATAAAACAGATTGATGTAAGTACAGCTTTGCATCTCTCTTGTACTTAGCTTAGTTATTTATGTTCTAAAACTTGTGTAAACTAATCCCTAGCACTTTACATATTCAGGGGAAGCTATAGGAAGGATAAACCACTTGAAATAAGGAGTTTGAGTTACATTAAGCACCCTAAGTGAAGGTACACACTTAGTTTGGTTTGTAACCTAGAGATTTTCCTACCTATGGTTAGATGATTGTTTCTTTCTATTTTGAAGCATGATTATGAAATGAAATATCTTCTGATATGCATATTAGTATGTGTGCTTTGAGTATATGACATGGATTTGGCATGCTATGGTTCACTTGAGATGTTGTACTTATCCTAAGCTAGGCTCGAACACTAAATTGCCATGTTTATGCTTTAAAATGGAATTTGTTAAGTATATGGAATTGTATGGTAATGAAACACTAAATGTCTTGGGTTTTAATGACGGAAGCGAGGCGTGAGCATACACCCGGGTTAGGGCGGGTATTCCCTAACTGTTACTTAACCAGGAGGGGGAAATCCTGGCGGAAGTAGGACATGTCCGGGTTAAGTCTTGTAAGCAGAACAGTAAAAGGTGGGGTGACGACCCTCAATAGTTTGCTACACTCGTGGTCATATCAAAAGATTGATCTTATGAAATCTCTAAGTAATTGAAGTGATTATGACTACTTGCTATTATGACTATGTGTTATCAATTAGTTTTCAAAATACACCTAAACTTGTATTTTCTATTATACAGTGTGTACTCAGCTTTGCTGATAGTGTTGTCATTTATGTGGCCTGTCACTTGGTGGGTGGCAGAGTCAAACTTTGTTGCAGGATTGTGTTGGAAGCCATAATCGAGTTGAGAGCAAAGTTAAGATTCGAATTGTGTATTGTGGGTTAAAGTCCGAGATTTAAGTTTGTATATAGAGGAGTTTATTTAGAATTACTTACAATATAGATCATTCTTTTGCCATGAAATTTGAGATTGAATGACTATGTAATTAAAGTCTTATATAAAGGATTTTGTTTTGTGGGCCCATAACCCACAGGTCCAGGATCGTATACTTCAGGTTGTTTCTGATACGAGTATTATCTAATTTATAAGTGATTATTATTGTTTTGGTGTTAATTGAGATTTGTGATTACTAAGCGAGTTAAGCTAGCAGCTCGGGAATCGGGCTATTACAAATAGTGTAATAGCCCATATTTTTAAGCAGGTATAATTAGACGCTAATTATGTATCTTAGCTTAATAATAATATTTGAGCATAGTTTGATAAAGTTTGTTAATAAAATTTAGTGTTTTAAGACAAAGTAAAACTCTATTTTATACTACAAATTATATTTGTTATATGGTTTTAGGATTAGTATTTTGATTTTAGAAAAAAAATATAATACTAATTGATTCATTGAGGTGTCAAATATCATAAGAGTTCAAGCTCTTATTTCTCCTTCTCTCTCATCCGTGTCAAGTACTGATGAAGACCATCTGTCAAAATTCCAATGCTGCATCATATTTTCATATTTACAAGTTCTTAATTTCTTCGTGTTCATCACCAAGAATTGAAGAAACCCAAAATCCTCTAATTCCCCTCACTCCCGTGTTCTTTCTCTCGCTCAATCTTCTCTATCCTTTGTTATAATGTTGTGGTGGTCGGTGTTAGTGCCATTTCCGTTGACGGTGCTCCTGCAGGCGGTTGTTCGTCTCTCCGGTGCTGGCGCCTCGTGCTGCCGCTGCTCGCGTCTGTTCTTTTCCTTCTCCTCTGCTCGTGGTGGTGGTGTTGATTATTTCGCTAACTTGTGTTTATGTTTTAAGGAAGCCCAGATGAGTTTTGGGATGCTTTTATCAAAGGTATAAACAAATTTCCTTATCTCTTTCCAATTAATGCAATTCAACCAATTTGGTGGGTGGATTTTTAGTAAAATATCTGGTAATTCATTGGGTTTAGAATGACAATTATGGGTTTTCATAAATATTTCTTTTCAACCTCTTATATTGTTATTAAGAAAGCAAATCTGTTTCTTAAGTAACCTGGTTTTGATTATAAGTTCAGGAATTAGTTTTATGTTGATTCTCTTGATGTATATGTGTTGGAATCCATGATTGTGAGTTTGCCAAGTCAGCTGATTTTTGGTTATTGGAAAATTCAGCTAGTTAAAGATAGTAAGACTAAGGAATTGAGATTATAGTTAAAGCTAGTTTCTGTCATATATATAAGATTTTATTATACTTATTATGATGCTGATAATATAGGTAATGGGATTGTGAGCTATAAATTGGTCCTTGGGTTATAGGATTTCAGTTGATTAAGCGAAGCAATTTATGTTTGGAAGTTTAGTTTGAGTGTATGTTCTGCTTGAGAGTGGTTACTAATGATGATTATTATTTTGAGGTGAACTATGCGGAGTTCAAGATTGAGTTGGTGATCAAATGTCGGAATATTGGAGGTTTGTTAATAAGGAAATTGGATTTCGTATGAGGTAACATTTATGTTCAGCAAAAATGTATTTACATGCCCGTGTGTGTTATATTATATTTTTGATATTATATATCGTTTATAGTCATGGCCATGGTTATAGATGTGTTTATATGAGTTAGTTGTGAATTGGTATTGGATGATTATATAAGAACACTCTTTTTCTGTTATTGGAATTGTTCGGAAGTGGTTATATTTAAGAAATATGATTCAAATATGATAATGTAAAAAGGATTTCGTATTTGTTTTATCTAGCTTAGCTTATGAACTGAGATGAGAAGTGGGCAAGGTACAGGTGGAGGAAATGATTCGGATATTAAGTTCAGTTAAGACCAGAAAAGGTCGAATATTGTGTTATGTTATATTATGTAAAGTTTGTGCTTGTACTTGCCATCGATTTGTATTAAGTAATTGAGCTATGCCAGCGATATATTTTAAAGGATGGATTCTTTTCCGAACAATTACCAAGTTTGTTTATGATATGAAAAACGTTTGCGAACTAAAACCGTTTTGACGGGCTGAAATAAAGTTACTGAGTTTTTCGCTCATTTTAGTTTTGTTTTTCTTTTTTTTTTTTTATTCTCCCTCTGCTATTACAGGTTCGTGTTGGAAGCTCAGAGTGGATTGTAAGAGAGAATTGGATCAAGAATGTGTAATTAGATTAATGATAAGAAATTGTATTTAGAAGTACTTAAGTGCTTATGTGAGAATCATGTCTTCTATAGTTTTCGGAATCGAATAAAGTATTCTGTAATCTGATATTTGGTTTTGAAGTTATTATGTTGTGGGCTCTGACCCAACAGGTGCAGGATCGATTTGTATGGTTATGTTTCCACTGCTAGTAAATATAATTCGAGGTTTTTTTTAGTGTTAATTGAGATTTGTGTATGTTAAGTGTGATTAGCTAACAACTCGGAAGTGCGGGCTGTTACAGGTGGTATCATAGCATGGTTATTTATAGTTGTCGTGATCTTCATATGGTGGCATATGAGTTTAAGAAAGATTTTTGGGATTGTTTGAAATTGATTTGGTTATTAGCGGTGTAATATTGAGGAATAGAGATTGAGAAATGGAAGGTTGAGTATGAGGATTGAAGGTTGGTTATTGGGATTTTAGATTATAGTATTTGATGATTTGAGGAAATTATAGAGAATTTTAATTGAGGCTTAGTGATTATTAAGTCCAGGAGCCATTAATCTTTTGAGGTAATGGAGTAGGTTATGTGTGTATTTACTCTGAAACATTTTATGTGATCTATTCATTTTGAAATACTCTCAAGTTTCCGTGTTTTTGAATTTCGAGGACGAAATTTATTTTAAGGGTGGTAGAGTGTAACAGCCCATATTTTTAAGCAGGTTTAATTAGACGTTAATTATGTATCTTAGCTTAATAATAATATTTGAGGATAGTTTGATAAAGTTTGTTAATAAAATTTAGTGTTTTAAGACAAAGTAAAACTCTATTTTATACTACAAATGATATTTATTATATGGTTTTAGGATTAGTATTTTGATTTTAGAAAAAAAAAATTATACTAATTTATTCATTGAGGCGTCAAATATCATAAGAGTTCAAGCTCTCATTTCTCCTTCTCTCTCATCCGTGTCAAGTACTGATGAAGACAACAAAAAAGTTAATCCCTTGAGCTGTCAAAATTCCAATGCTGCTTCATATTTTTAGATTTACAAGTTCTCAATTTCTTCTTGTTCATCACCAAGAATTGAAGAAACCCAAAATCCTCTAATTCCCCTCACTCCCGTGTTCTTTCTCTCGCTCAATCTTCTCTCTCCTTTGTGATATTGTTGTGGTGGTCGGTGTTAGTGCCGTTTCCGTCGACGGTGCTCCTGCATGCAGTTGTTCGTCTCTCCGGTGCTGGAGCCTCGTGCTGCCGCTACTCGCGTATGTTCTTTTCCTTCTCCTCTGCTCGTGGTGGTGGTGTTGATTCTTTCGTTAACTTGTGTTTATGTTTTAAGGAAGCCCAGATGAGTTTTGGGATGCTTTTATCAAAGGTATAAACAAATTTCCTTCTCTCTTTCCAATTAATGCAATTCAACCAATTTAGTGGGTGGATTTTTAGTAAAATATCTGGTAATTCATTGGGTTTAGAATGACAATTATGGGTTTTCATAATTATTTCTTTTCAATCTCTTATATTGTTATTAAGAAAGCAAATTAGTTTCTTAAGTAACTTGGTTTTGATTATAAGTTCAGGAATTAGTTTTATGTTGATTCGTTTGATGTATATGTGTTAGAATCCATGATTGTGAGTTTGCCAAGTCAGCTGATTTTTGGTTATTGGGAAAATTCAACTAGTTAAAGATAGTAAGACTAAGGAATTGAGGTTATAGTTAAAGCTAGTTTCTATCATATATATAAGATTTTATTATACTTATTATGATGCTGATAATATAGATAATGGGTTTGTGAGCTATAAATTGGTCCTTGGGTTATAGGATTTCAATTGATTAAGCGAAAAAATTTCTGTTTGGAAGTTTAGTTTGAGTGTATGTTCTGCTTGAGAGTGGTTACTAATGATGATTATTGTTTTGAGGTGAACTATGCGGAGTTCAAGATTGAGTTGGTGATGAAATATCGGAATATTGGAGGTTTGTTAACAAGGAAATTGGATTTCGTATGAGGTAACATTTATGTTCAGCAATAATGTATTTACATGCTCGTGTGTGTTATATTATATTTTTGATATTATATATCGTTTATAGTCATGGCCATGGTTATAGATTTGTTTATATGAGTTAGTTGTGAATTGGTATTGGATGATTATAAAAGAACACTCTTGTTCTGTTATTGGAATTGTTCGGAAGTGGTTATATTTAAGAAATATGATTCAAATATGATAATGTAAAAAGGATTTCGTATTTGTTTTATCTAGCTTAGCTTATGAACTGAGATGAGAAGTGGGCAAGGTACAGGTGGAGGAAATGATTCGGATATTAAGTTCAGTTAAGACCAGAAAAGGTCGAATATTGTGTTATGTTATATTATGTAAAGTTTCTGCCTATACTTGCCAGCGATTTGTGTTAAGTAATTGAGCTATGCCAACGATATATTTTAAAGGATGGATTCTTTTCCGAACAATTACCAAGTTTGTTAATGATATGAAAAATGTTTGCGAACTAAAACCGTTTTGACGGGCAGAAATAAAGTTACTGAGTTTTTCGGTCATTTTAGTTTTCTTTTTGTTTTGTAATCTCCCTCTGTTATTGCAGGTTCGTGTTGGAAGTTCAGAGTGGATTGTAAGAGAGAATTGGATCAAGAATGTGTAATTAGATTAATGATAAGAAATTGTATTTAGAAGTATTTAAGTGCTTATGTGAGAATCATGTCTTCTATAGTTTTGGGAATCGAATAAAGTATTCTGTAATCTGATATTTGATTTTGAAGTTATTATGTTGTGGGCCCTGACCCACAGGTCGAGGATCGATTTGTAAGGTTATATTTCCGCTGCGAGTAAATATAATTCGAGGTTTATTTAGTGTTAATTGAGATTAGTATATGTGAAGTGTGATTAGCTAGCAGCTCGGAAGTGCGGGCTGTTACAGTAGTAGTACTAATAATAATAATAATAATAATAATAATAATAATAATAATAATAATAATAATAATAATAATAATAATAATAATAATAATAATAAATTAGTCTCTCTCGCCGCCCCCTCTTCTCTTTTTTTCCCTCTGTATCCGTGAGGGGTGCCATGGATTCTCATCCATGGTAAGCCCCTTTTTCCCTTTTATTTTCAGTTTTCAGTTTATTTTCTTGTTTTGTTTAATAAATTAGTCTTTCCTCATGAGAGTTTCTCGAGCCTTCTATGAGGATTTTTGTCTATGTTGTGGAAGTCTCCTTCTCCCTTATGGGAGTTGTGAGTCTTGTTAGTATGTTTGTAGGTATGAGAAATTGTTCTCGTTGGTTGAAGTTCATGACTATCAACGTGAAGGTATTGGAAGTTCGGATGCGGTCAATATTATTAGATCAAGAATGTTCTTCTCCAAACTATGTCAAAATGATAGACAGTTTCATTAATAGCTAGAAGATTCAGCAAATACAAGGGGTTTGCAATCGATCTGGTTCATTGTAGTTTCATCGAAAACAAGTTTGATTGTATTTTGTTTTTCTTTAATACCTATTGTAGATGTCGATATGCTGTTTAGCCTTCAATTAATGAAATTTCTCTTAAAAAAATGAAATAGACCTGAATAATAAAACCACTTTTACTGAAAATTAAAGTAAACAATAGAAGGAGGATTCAGACTATGTATTACTGTTATGACAGTAAAAAATGATGATATGATTAATTATACTTATACATTTATTAACCCCTTTGTTTCTTTTTGTTCTTCCTATTTTGACTTCCATGTTTGCCAATGCACATCTTTGACCTTAAATATCTTTCATTGTGTATTAGTAAAAATTATAATGATTAAATATTAATAAAATACGCATTGAGACGAATCAAACAAGACCCCACATGACTACATTTTTATCATATGTTGAAAATAATTTAGAAGATTATCTTCAATTATGAATAATGTCACGCTAAATAGGAAGAAAAAAAAGGAACGGAGGGAGTAATAGCTTTATTAGGAGGATGATTGGAAACTAATTAACTTTTGTGGAAGTAGCACATCAAATGCACACACAATGAAACAGATGACACCAGAGTTCATGTTTCGCCTTCATTTTCTTCAAACTATTTAAAGAATAATTGGAAAATAAAGATGATATTTTTATTTGTTGAAAGAGGAAAATAGAAAAAGGATTTTTTTTTTCGGTTTCATCTCTATACATTGAATCTTGAGAAGCTTCAAAACCGAGAACTTTGCTTGATTGTGTGTTATCCAAAATGTTTTGTCTCTAAAAGAAGGTTGTAAAATGGACACTTTGCTTTTAGTCAGGAACATGATGAGATTAAAAACTTACTAAGAAGTAAGAAGAATTCAAGTTGAATGTTACTTTTACAAACAACTAGCACTCTACAACGATGCAACAAGGCATTTCTTGAATTAATGATATACATTTCACTTTATATTACTTAGAATGCGATTTATTCAATGATTTTTATTAAATTTATAAACTTTGTTGTTCTTTTCTACATAAACGGTACAGCATTTCGAATCTTAAAATAATTAAAAATGCACTAACTAAATGCTGCCAATATAATAAAGCCCTTAATTTATGTCATGGAATTTCGTTATTCAAATGGTAAAATCGATAAGTAAAATTAATACACACCAAATGATCATGACGCCAAATAAAGCATTTATATTAATAACAAATAAATTTAAATAATACAAATATTATTCTCTATTAACTTAAATGGAAAAAAATACCCATACTAACTTATTCTTTCACATAGTCTATTGTGAAAGTTTTTCAAATACACCGTTGATGAAAAGTAAATTGCTAATAACTTTGTTATTTCTCTATTACATGAATTGCAAAATAAATTAACTTCTCGATCACAACGGCAAGCTTCACATTTCAATAAATCATGATCGGCCATAGGGGAATAATAGTCAATACCCTCCATGTTCTTCAATATCATTGTATGTTGTTCGTACATATCACATGTTATGATTGGTTTTGAGTCCACAATTATGATAATGTTCTTAATCCATATAGATCTCATCACATCTCTAAATATTTTCCTACATTCTATAACTCCTTTTTGACCAAGATAAGTCATAATGTTGACCATGTTCTTAAACCCCTTATCTTTGCAATCTTTATCTTGACTGCATAGATATAGGTTGTCCTATACCTGATCAACTCCAGCCCGGCCCGACCCTGTTTTTGGGCGGGTTTGGGCAGTTTTTTTGGGCCCGGCTCGGTCAAATTTTTTTTTTGGACGGGCTTTGGACAAGCAAAAAAACACTTTTTAGCCTAAATTTTGGGCCCGGCCCGTTTTGGCCCGCAAAAGCCCGCCCGGCCTGGCCCGAAATACCGGGCTTTGGGCACAAATTTTTGGCCCGGATTTGGGCCCGGCCCGGCCCGGCCCTCAAGATGGGCACTTTTTTTTTGCGCGGCCCGGCCCGGTGTTTGATCAGGTCTAGGTTGTCCAATACATAACTTGCATAAGTGTATCCTTCCAAGCATGCATTCTCCAACATCTTGAGTCCAGTATGAAATTCATTCTTTGTAAAATTATTAACCTAAAAAGATTTAGCAAACCAAAAGTAAAGAACAACAATAAAGAATATTTTTTTATAGGAAAAATTGCATACAACAAGTTAACCTTTGCGCGATATTCCGAAATTAAGTCATTATTTGGATTAATCCTGAGCAAGTCAGCTTTATATCTATATTAACTTTTAATAGGTTGAATGTAATGGTTACCTACAACAATATAATAGCAGGTTAACTTAGTTACGTGTTAATGTGATTGGTTTGCTTTTTAAATTTGATTTTGATTAATACTTCTAAATAAAAAAAGACCCACCACCCCGTTTATCTTTCCTCTTTTCACCTTATCAGTTACCACCCCCACCACCTATCTTTCTCTCTTACCAGTTACCACCACCCATCTTTCCTCAACCACCACCCTTTTGTTTATATCATCTTCTAATCTAACGTAGTTTGTTCTTCTCCCCTTTCTCATCAACAACCAATACCATACATTGTACATCGTCTTCAATCATTTGGCACACAATCAGTATCAATCATCTAGTACAATATCATCATCGTTAATCAGCTTGAATCCATTGCACGTTGTTTGCAATTGGCCTGAGGCTATAATTATGGCTCCTTGTGGTTGTTGTATTTAGGGCCGAGTTTATGGTCTACTTTAGTGCAATGTGGAGGTGAAGGGGTGGTTGGGATAGTGGTGGTGTGGGCGTGACTTTAGCGGTAGTTAGGAAAGTGTGTGGGTGGGTTTTTTAGGTGAGTGATGGTCATACCGATACAGTGAGGATGGTGTATTGGGTGGCTGGGATGATGGGTGTTGGTGGTTTAGTGGTAGTGAATTTGGTGTGGTAGCCTGTTGGGATGATAATGTTGCTGGGAGCCTAGGATGGTAGAGGCATTTTTACAAAAAAAAAATTAAAAGAAAAAACTTGTTGTTGAGGTTGTAGGTAATTTGACTCAATTAAAAAAATACACTTACAATTTGCTCAATCAAGAATAATCTAAAGTTTGACTAATTTGAGAAGATGGCTAAAAGGTTAACTTATTGTATGCAATTTTTCCTTTTTTATATTTATAATGAATATTTTTAAATAATAAATTCAGTAAAATTACCAAACCAAACCAAAAAAGAGCTTGAGGATTGTTGTACTCTAAACACTTGGTAAAAAAAATATATTAGAATTATGACAATCACGTCATGCTATATGGATTAAGCCCTCTATTGATACACTTTGTATAACCATCTTTTGAGAACTAATTTCATTGAATGTTTTGCACCTGTGAACAAAAAGTAAAATAAATTCATGGTTATATATAATTCATTTATCATGTATATAAAAAAATTATTCAATATGAATGACCTAACCTCAATTTGCAACGAAATAAATCACATGGACTGTCAAGCGCTAAACGTCGAATAATCTCCATAATTATTTCATTTGGAAGACTTAGCAAAATTTGTAGACTTCTTCTTGATGATGCCTTCATTATTTATTTAACTTAGGATTTAGTATATTTTTCTGGAATTAAGTATGACAAATTTTCGATTCACTTATATACACAAAAAAAAGTGTATAATTGCCTAATTAACTCCTAAAATCATGTCAAACTTAGGTCATATGTATAGTCAATGTAGAAGGCCGAATTTTTTAGTACCTTTCCTAAATATTGAAGATTTTTGAATTATATAAACTTTATAATTTTCGGATTTCATAGGCTTATTTAGTCCTAAAATCGTGGCAATCACATAAATGATAGAAATCAGATCATTTATGATCAAATTTAGTCCTAAAATCGTGGCAATCATTTGATAATAAATCTTATAAAACCATGGTTATTATGTATAATTTTAAAATTTTTAAAGTCTTTGATATGTCGTAGTTTATATAGATTACTTATACCAAAGGTAATATTTATTTAATTTAATTGTCATTAATTAAATTTTATTTTTAAAAACCGTGGTGATTATGCGATTCACTAATTTAAGGACTATTGTTTATTTTTATAAAGTAGACATAATATATTATAAAATATTATAAATTTGAAAGTATTTTATAATTGACAACCATTCACCAAAATAAGAAAAAACATTTTAAATTATTAAAAATCAAAACTAAAGTAAATCAAATTGGTGTTCCATGCAATAAAAATACAATAAAAATACACTCTAAAATACTAACAAAAAACATAATCTATTACATTATTGATAACAAAAGATACGACTGAGATAATACCATGATGAACTCTAACATAGTAAACGATACATAACTAAAAACAAACGACTAAAAAAAACAACTCGAATTAATACAAACTATGAACTTAATTTTTTGTTAAGGATACAATACTCATAAATTTTGACACACCATCTTCAAACACCACTTGTTCACTTTCATTACCAAAATATTCAACAATACTCTTTGCTTCTTGCATAGCAAGTTCAATTTGATTACGAAAATATATAATTTGACCTATGTAACCCATGGTTTCCTTACCTTTATCATCTTCTAATTTTCGTAATTTGTTACATGCAACCGAAATCTTCTGATCATCAATAGTAGACCAAAAATTCAAAAGTTGCCTCGTTAACTTGTTTGACATGCTTGGCAATTTTAGGATCCATTGAGAAAATTGCTTAGTTTTGAGAGCTTTAAGAGTTATAGATTCTTAAGAAATGAGTTGATATAATGAAAAAACAAAGAGGATTTGCGTCTTTTATAATATAGATGGCCGGGTTTGGTTTAGGGCACAATTTAATGGATTTAGGTGGAAGTTGGTATTAAATTTGTTAGGTCAATTCAAATAAGAGATATAAATTGGTAGCTTGCTTTGACGGATTTTTTCAAAGGTAGATCAATGCATTTAATTGGTAGGGAGATGCTTTAAATAATTTAGTCGAACTTCCTAAATTTCATTATAAATGTAATAGTATAAAAATTACAAAAGAAGCAAGTTATGTTGTTTATATTATGTCAAATCAAGGAATTCGGATAACCGAATATAGTACATTGCTATCAATACATTTAATTGCCATTATAAATTTCATAGTTGACCTTTTATGTAAACAATAATTTATGAAAAAAGATATATATAAAATAAAGGTTAATATAATGACATATTGGCCATCCAACTTAATACGAAAAAAAGAGAAACATAATAACTAAATTCGACTTCGAAACTAAAACAAAAAATGTAGTATTATTATTTGAATGACATTTAAATGACCAATATTGCGTAAATTAAAGGTAATACAATAATTATTAAAAAAAACTAATACCAATCTTTAGCTAAATAACGCAACAAAACTCTTTTTGTAGGTGGTATAACATCTCCCGAGTTCATGTTGATTTCTTCAAATGGAATTCGACATAATTTATGAGCTCGGTTAGGCTTGCAATGAAGGAAGTGTAGTGTCATATATTCTAGATCAATATAAATTCTAGAATCCTTGATTGTAGAAAAAACTTACTCCAACATGTACCAATTATCCGAATTCAAATCTTCATCCATTGTGACATCATTGCAAACTTTGTAGAATTTAATATGACCCGAACGAAACATTGTTAGTACCAT
Organism: Beta lomatogona; assembly: GCA_947646795.1. NCBI lineage: Eukaryota > Viridiplantae > Streptophyta > Magnoliopsida > Caryophyllales > Amaranthaceae > Beta > Beta lomatogona. The sequence goes on along the minus strand of CANSNZ010001258.1, from coordinate 141,464 downwards.
ACCTTCGTGATCAAAATAATTTGAGTGTTCCACTTTAGGATGCCAAATCTTTAAATTTCTAGGTGAAGATGGTGTGTCAAATGAACCATATTCATTTTCCATTTCAAATAAATTTATGGTGCACGGATATATATGGGAAGGTGTTTAGGGTTTATGAGTTGTGGAGGTTGTAGTGAAATGCAAAGATGATTACGGTATTTATAGTGCAAAAAAAAAGCCGGTTTTTACCTAGGTTTTTAAAAAAAAATGTAATATAATTTAATTAATACACGAATTTCCATATTTAAGAGTGATTGAATCAATCCCTAAAATCAAGTTTTGCAATTTAGGATTGATTGAGATTTAGGTGATCAAGTTACACATGATTTAAAATTGTAATTGATTCACATAAGCATGATTTAAGGAGGTTAAAAATTTTCGGCCATATGCATTGAGAATTGAGTGACACGTGGCGAATTTGCTTAGTTGGACAATGTTTTAAGTGTCTAAACAGACATGTGGGATTCGATTTATTGGAAAGGCAAAATTGCTTGCCAAATGGCGAGAGAAACTATATAGCTGACACGTAGGACAAAATTATCCAGCTTTATTAGTATATATAGATACTAGCTTTTTATGCACGCTATGCGTGCGGCGACATTTTGGGATAACTATTACTCAGTAGTAAAACAAACCAAAAAACGAAAGTTCATATCTAAGTTCTCCTCCTTTTTGTGAATAAGAAATATTGAAATACTTACAATAGTATTTAAAAACACAATGATAAATAAGCATAAGTAATGAAATTGCATCTCTAACTAATTTTTTTGTCAAAGTTCTAAACAACCCCATGAACCATGACAAAAAGAGACAGAAATAATGCAGTCACTTTTCTCTCTCTTCAATTCTTAGCTACTCCCGCAATTCCCAAACCTATCTCTCTCAATTTCACGCAATTCTTTTTCCCTCTCTATTTAATTGAAACAATGCAGTCCTCACTTTTTCTCTCTTTTTCATCATATTCCTCAATTTCCCCCAAATTAAACCACACACTCAATTTCTCCGCATTCTTAGCTAAACCTCTCAATCTCCGCTTATGTGGACTTCGAAGAGAGCACGTACTGAGTTTCTCAGTGAGTTCTCACCGAGTTCAGCTCCCGAGTCGCCGAGTTCACTCTCCTAAGACCTTCGATTATGATCTGATCATCATTCTAGCTGGCTTTGGCGGTCATGGCGCTGCTTTTCGTGCCGTCGATAAGGTATTTTTGAATATCGAGTTGATGGGCTGAAATTCAATAATGGGCACAATTTTTTATTTTAATGTATGGGTTAAAGTATTATTTTCTCAATTTTTTTAATATCTGGGCACAAAAACAATTCGTGTTGAAGTATTTTATCTCAATTTTTTTTAATATTTGGGCACATTTGAAGTTATTTTTTGATGAAATTTGATTTTTTTTTTCCGACCATTTCTAATGTAATTTTAATTTGAATTTCAACTATATTTGAATGAAATTTTAAATAAACTGTAATTTGAGTTTAATTTTTTTTTTTAAAATTCTAACAGAGCACATATTCGTAAGTTTTACTATAATTTGAGTTTAAATTTACTCGAACATATTACATATTCTTGAGATTTACTGAACATAGAACATTACACATACTTTTATTTTCATTGACGAATTGTGTACCTGATTAAGAGTAAAGTATCAGCAAATTTGAGAATGTCGTATTTGAAAATGCTGTGAAGCTCCAATCTATGAAGCGAACTGAATTTTTTTTGGTTTGAAGTTTGTGTTTGTAGTTGAGTTTGTGTAATGGAAAAATTTATTTGAGTTTGAATTTGAGTTGTCTCTGTAATGAGAATGCCATGTATTTTTTTTTTTTGTTATTGTATGTGGTATTAAAGTGTGGTATGTTCTTGATTATGAATCTTTTATTTTGATTGAATCTTTTTTATTGGCAAGTTTATGTGATTGAGCATTATATTAGTTGATTGGGTTTAATAGAGATTTGATTGATTTTTTTGGCAAGTTTATGTATGGAATTGGTTTTGATTAATTGCTTGGAATGTAATATATTATGTTGTGGAGGGCAATTAAGTGAATTCCTAGGGGGACACCATTGCTCCCCCCCTTGGCTTATATAATAGAGATATAGATAGATAGCCACCTCATATTTGATAAGATAATTAGAAAACATTTTTTCTTTCTCTACGCCCGTTTCGAGAGCAATCTTTCTCGTCAGAATAATACATATTTTATCATCATGAACAATTCTATCTAGGTGGGAGAATGCAGAATAGGAAATTCCCTATATATACAATCTAATTTGCTGCTTGATCGACCTAACCGAAGACATGGTGTAATGAACGACTCTAAACTTGTGCAATAATTTGACGGAATTCTTCAACAATATTTTGTAACTACGAGCGTGTAGCATGAACTTTGTTGACGAAATTTACGATAATAATGTTGTTGCCTTCTACCTCTACTTGTTGCAAAACAATTAAACAAACAAGAAACCATTTCGTAGAGCAGTGTGGGGGGGGCGAAATCTTTGTTGTTGGAGGGTTTGAAATGGCGGGTGGGGGATGGCCGAAATATTAAGGTGTGGGATGACTCATGGCTACCTGGTGACTCGTCTTCTTTGGTCCCTACTCCTAATATGGAGAGTTCTTTAGATCTTCAAGTGGCGGATTTAATTAATGAGAACGGAGAATGGGATACGGAGGCGCTTTCTACACATTTTACGGAGGAAGATATGGCACTTGTGTTAGATATTCCTATTAGTGAGCAGAGACCTAGATATGTGCTTTTCTAGTGGCCAGCGACTGATGGGATTTATTCTACAAAATCCGGTATTGGTAAGGGAGGTTGGGTCATTTGTGGGTGTGGGGCGGAGAGGTTTGGTGGTGATAATAGTGAGATATGGAAAGCCGTTTGGAGCATTGGTTGCCCTCTTAAGCTGAGTCATTTTATTTGGAGGGCGTGCTCAGGGGCTCTGGCAACGAAAGGTAGATTGTATGAACGCCAAATTGTTGAGGATGCTTGTTGTAGCTTCTGTCCGAGTGTCCATGAATCTATAATTCATTCTATATTTCATTGTTCATTGGTGTCTCCTATTTGGGAAGACTTTTCATTTTCTCAGTATGTCAATGATGCCCCGATGTCTTCCTTCATGGACTTATTTGTGTGGATGAAGTCCAAGTTGGAGAAACAGGACCTGCTGTCCATCATGGCGCTTGGTTGGGCGTCGTGGTCTTATCGCAATTCGGTGACACATGGTGAACCATGGGCTAGTAGGGAGGTTGGAGCTGCGGGTTTTGTGAAGCTTGTACAAGACTATCAAGCTTATGCTGCTGCTGTATTGAAACGAACTCCGGGTCCTTGATTTCCCGTCTCGGTCAAGCTGGAGCCTTCCAAGGGAGGGGTTCTGTTGGGTCAATACTGATGCTGCAATTCTTGGAGTTGATGGGGTTGGTATGGGTGTGGTTATCAGAGGCGAGAATGGCAAAGTACTGCTGTAGCTGTGCGTAGAACTCGCTCCCGATGGACTACTGCCATGGCTGAGGCTGCTGTTGCTAAATTTGGTCTCCTGCTGGCGCGACATCATGGTTTCACTAGAGTGGAGTTCGAAACAGATGCACTCAATCTCTCAAAAGCTATTCACGCAAAGAAGTTGGGGCGTTCCCCGCTGGATCTGCTGGTTGACGATATTTGTCTAGTCGGGAATAGTATTTCTTCTTTTTATGTTTCTCATGTTAAAAGGGGTGGGAATACGGTTGCGCACTTAGTTGCTAGACTCCCTCCGGCTGTGGGGGTTGAACAAACTTTTGTTGATGAGTTTCCTCAAGGTATTTTAGCCTTGGCGGAAATTGATGTTTCTTAATAATATTGCTCACCGTTTCCCATAAAAAAAACCATTTCGTAGAGCAATAGTTTTTGCTCAAAAGTGTAGTAATTAATGCCCACAGCCCACATAATAAGCTCACCTAGATATGATAGCATCATCGGACCTTCTCAAAAGAAAACCAGCAGCATCAGTCATCAGAGTTTGTGTTCTAAGAAACATCAAATTAAAGTTGAATTGCTTTAACAAAAAACCATAGATGGGAGATTGTAAGGAAACCAAAATCTAATAATAGGTGTCATAATCATGTGGTATTACTCTAGTTCGCTACTAAAAAGTTGTTCTTGGCTGTAATATTCTATTAAGAGCTCATTTGGTTCGTGATTTTTGGGCTCCAAGAAACATATTCCCTCTGTGTCAGAATAGTCTAAACACTTTCCTTTTATGTTTGTCCCAAATTAATTTGAACACTTCCATTTTTGGCATGGTCCCACTATTAATATATTATTTCTTTTAACGTCTTTGGCCCACACTCTACCTTTTATCAATAAAAAGTTACCCAACTTTCTCTCTCCTCTAATAAAAAATACCCCACCAACTCCTATCACATCTACTTTTTAAATAAACATTTTGATAAACACACTACAACTTATCGTCTTAAACTATGTGTCCCAACAAGTGTTCAGATCTTTCTGGGACGGAGGGAGTAATAAGATACCGATTCTCTTTCTTTTTATTTGATTCAAGTCATTCAACTTTCATCAATCCATAAGGGGTCGTTTGGTTCAAGATATGGAATGGAAAAGGAATGGATACCTATAGAGGAGGGGAACGGTAAAAAAAATAGTTACCTTTATTGAGTGTTTGGTTCAATCCAAGGAATGGAAATGAATGGTAACCATTACTTTCAAGTAATGGATTTTGTTACTTGAGGGGGAGGGGAAGGTAACAAAGTGGGGAATTCATTACCATTAAGTAATGGTAAAGGATTGATGAGGGGTTGAACCAAACAAGAAGAAAGGATATCAATAATGGATTCCCTTTTTTGAAGCCCAAAAATAGTGAACCAAACGCCCTAAGTCTATATTATCATTTGTGACGAGAACAGATTAACTTGTCAAGAAAAGACGGTCAACATCAAACTTGAACGATGTCTTCGATCAGGGAAATGATGTCAGATGCTATAATTGATTGAATTATATGTCATTTTAGTGCTAGAAGTCCACTAAAATAAGTTTCAAAACATGAAGTCCACTAAAATAGTTGTAATTAAAAAAGAAATTACATATTAAAAAGTGGAAGGATATGGATATCAACTAATAATAGAGTAGCTTTCGTGAGAGGAAGGCTTAGCAATTAGAGTAATAAGTACTGATTTGAAGAGTAAGACCTAGCTAATTATTTAATACTCAGTTTTCTAATGGTTGTTTCTATTCGATTTTTATTTTATTTACATACTATATTTTGACTAATTTTTTTTTTGTTATATGTAAAAATAAATATATTAGAAAATGTTGTTCGATTTATTTAGATGCATATTTTTAAAATATCAGAATCGATTATTAAATATTAAATAATTGATAGTTAAAAAAGGTTAACGGTCAAAGTCGTGCATTGACAAAAGTGAAAGTCAAAATGAGACGATATAATAGACTGAAGGAGTATAATTCTAGAATGAGCTCCTATACTTTGTCTGTTTCCATTTATTGTTCATGATTTCGCAATTGGGATGATCTTGAAAATTGTTATTGGATAGAAATTTACCTTTTTCGGACAGCAAAAAAGTAAGAGATGCCAAAATGTAAAATGAGAAGTTTTGAATTATAAGAGAGAAGTTTCAAAAAGTACTAAAAGAGATAGAGCCACTTTTAGTTGCTTGGCCTTGGTTTGTTTTCATATTCCATTCAAGAACAACCGTTAAGAACAAAAGAGTATTAAGCATTTTGAAGAGTGTTCACAAATAGGTTTAGTCAGTAAATCTTTAAAGGTGCTACTCAAAATTTGGAATCAGATTTCATCTACATCAATAACTATTATGGCTTTCTAATCTCTATAAACCAAAAAAAGGACATTGAACATATTAGAATTACTCAATTTGACCTTAATTAATTTTAATAGCCTGAACATTGATACCAACATTACACAAATAATGAGCAATGAAAAATTCTTTTTCTCGAGCAAATTAAACTCAATCATGGGCAGCGCAGAAGAAAGTCATCGTCAAGGCTATTGAAAAGAATTTATTTGTCTTCCAATTTTTCCATTAGCGTGATAAGTAGAAGGTATTGGATAGAAGACTATGGTGTTTTGATCAACACCTCCTAGTGCTCAATGAGATTATGGGGAATGAACAACCTTCACAAGTGCCACTTTCCTTTTCTCCGTTGTGGATACGTGTTCATAATCTTCCTTTTAATTGACAGTCCAATGATGATATCAAAAGCATAGCTACGCCTACTTCTATTGGAGAGTTAATGGAGATTGAAAATGATGATCTGGGACTTGAAAAATTCCATTGAATATGATTGAAGATTGATGTCAATAAGCATATTCGCCGCTTCCAAAAGATAAAAAGTAAGAATAATAGTATTGTGACTATTGAATTCAAGTACGAACGACTTCCTTTCTTCTGCTTTTGGTGTTGTATGATGGGGAATAATGAAAAAGTTTAATTATCAATTGGCTATTGAGGATGAGTCTGATAGAGCACTAGGCTGGAGTCGTGGTCGGTGGTCAAAAGCTTCACCTCGGAAGGGGAGAATGTAGTATCTTGAAGAGGAAGTGTAATACCCCGAATTTTTATCTCATTTTATTATTTACTAATTACGCTTATTAGCTTAATTGCATTCTAAATTTTTCAAAATGACCATGGCTAAGTTATTTTCTACAATAAATATATTTTAGATTTCGTGTACAATTAATTGAATAGTATTTGCCCAAATGAGAAACCAAATTTCTCTCACACCCTCGTGTTCCTCGAGGACACCCAAACCCCAACTCCCCATTTATTTCTTTCTCTATCCCGGTGGAAAAACCCCAAACCCCAAATCTTCTCTCTCCTCCTTCCTCCCTCTTCTCTCTGTTCTCTCTCCTCCGTTCGCTGCTGCTGCTGCTTCGAGGCGGTGCTCGCCGCCACCCCCTGTCGCTGCTGCTGGCCTTGTTCGCCGCCGCGACGCTGCCGCCTTGCTGCTGCTCGTTGTTGTTGGTCGCTGCTGCTTTGCTCGAGTTGTTGTTGTTGTTTTGTTGCTGTTGGCGGTGTTGTGTTGCTTTGCTATGTTGTCATTGTTGGGCTGCTGTGATTATAGACAGCCACCCTCCCTCGTCCCGCCGCCTCGCCGCGATGCTCTCCGCCGCCGCCGGAGCTCCGTCTCCCTCCCCTGTTTTGTTTCGTCCCCCGCTCCAAGTGAGCGAGAGGTACTAACCTCTTACTCCTTCCTTTGCTCTTATTTTTATGGTTCAAATTCTTGGATGAAAATTTATGATTCAATTGTGGATGGTGAATATTAGTTATGTGATGTTGTTGAGGATGATGAATTTATGGTTTGTTGGTGTACTGAAATTCTAAATTGATGTTGAGTGTGTTGAATGATTATATGAAGGTGTTAATTGGTTGATTCCAATTAAGAAATATACAGGATGCATTGAGACTAAGTATTTACTAAAAGTCTTAAAACAGATCTATTATTAACAGAGCCAATTGACGAGATTCAAATGAAACTAGAGGTTACTAACGCTATAGAATGGTCGTAAATTAATGAACAAGGTTGAGTAAATTTATGGGTAATGGTCACTAAAGTATATTAGACCCCGAATTAATAAAGTGAGTTATGATCCACTTGAAATGATCGCGATATTTACGGATACTCCAATGATATACATATGTACCATATGTCAATTCGAGTATAACTAAGCCTAAGTCGATTAAGTATCCTTAATTAATTTCTAACACCAGACTTCTGATCGTCATGGATGTTACACCAAATATAGGATGGCTTTCCGGGTTTGTCTTTGTTAATTGAGATTTGGTAGGGATAACTTATATTTTGAGATAAGATGATGACTATAAGATAAGGAAAGTTAATAGTCGACGTTATCGATGTCCCTACATACATGTGACTTACATGTATTATGAATGGCGAGATGTAAACTATATACAAGGAAATGACATGTATGAAATTATGATGTTATAAGCAGGGGTCTTATGCTATGTCCCCCGTAAGTTATCCGAAAGTATGAAAGGATTACCATGATGTTTATGTTATGACTTGTCATGTATTTCTGATATACTTAAGGTGATGAGTTATGTTTATAAATTTCCGATTTCGCAAAAGTATACGTTATGATTATTCGGAAATGAGTTGAAAGTATAGGAGGTATGACTCTGATATGAAATAGTTGCTATGTAAATGATTATCAAATGATTTGAGGCTATGTGATATGATGATCATGATGTTATGAAAATACGATTATGATTACTTTCCATGATTATGATTACGATGATGTAATGTAATCATGGTTATGTTATGATGATGATTACGTATCATGATTACGATTACCATGAGGTAATGTGATTATGAATATGTTTGCTTATGATTACGTTCCATGATTATGATTACGATGATGTAATGTAATTATGGTTACGTTATGATGATGATTACGTATCATGATTACGATTACCATGAGGTAATGTGATTATGATTCGTAAAAGAACGAAACATGATAAAGCTAAGTGAAAGAACGGTTCTTGGCGGTATTACGATGTTATGTTGGTCGTGCACGTACCATTACGTTCTATGGCGGAAACGCCACCTTCTGGTTAGGGGCAATTGTCCCTGGTGGCACCGCACTATGCATGGCTTTATGCCACCTTCCCCGGTTAGGGACAATGTCCCCGGTGGCTATTGCCTTATGATTATGATGATGATGATGATGCTTATGGGAGACGTCCCTTATGTTATACTTGCCAAGTTACCAAAATGATTAAGTAAAGGAAAAGATAATGATGAATCATATGATATGATATGATATTATGAACCGATATGATATGTCATGAAATGATTTATGTTGTTCTTCCCTCTATTAAATGCATGCTCTTTCAAGTTACCAAAATGATTAAGTAAAGGAAAAGATAATGATGAATCATATGATATGATATGATATTATGAACCGATATGATATGTCATGAAATGATTTATGTTGTTCTTCCCTCTATTAAATGCATGCTCTTTCAAGTTACCAAAATGATTAAGTAAATGAAAAGATAATGATGAGGCTTATGATATGAAACGAAATATCTGTTATGTAGATGATTTTATAATTTAATGCTATGAAGTATGGTGAATTTGATGTTACGAAAGTATGATTATGATTGCGGTTATGTTTTATGATTTCACACATTATGTTATTGATGTTTGGGTTAGGAATGTTTTACGAATATGATGATTAGTGATGTTTATGAACGAATGTATGGCATAACTATGTTATTAAGAAAGTACGATTATTGGTAGTTAAGTAAATGAATGATGATGATGATTTATGATATCCTGCATGACTTAAAGTATATGTTTATGAATGTTTATTGTCTAATGATATGAAAGTATGTTTTCCGCTTTGATATGAGAGAACTATGATGATGTTACGACTCTGCTATGATTTCTGAGAGTACTAAAAGGTCACGAAGCATGATGAATGATAATGGATGATGTGAATATTGCTATATTGTGATATAGTTATGAACAATGTGAACATATTGATTACGTGAGAGTCGTAGACACCAAAGCATGTTTTAAGAATGATTTATGGGTTAGTACTCAGCGTTGTGCTGATGTGTCTGTCAATGTTTTGTTTTGTCACTACTGTGACTGTCACTTGGTGGGTGGCGAGTGTTACAATAGTTCGAGGTTGAAGTTACGGAGCATCTTTTCCAAGATGGAAGCAATTATGTACTAAGAGCTCAGCTATGATTGTTTTATGTTTCTTTTCGAGGCGAGGACGTTCCACTTTGTAATAGATAATAAGTAATGATTTAGTTTTATTTCGAGTCTTTGGATGAGCAATAGTGCTCCTGATTCTCGTTAGCTGCTACTCCGCGAAAGCGTTGAGTTATGGATTTGGAAATATTTGATTGTGACAGGTTTTTCAAACATTTTCCCACTTTGGGTTGTCCAATTTACAAAGGAAACTCTGCCGAAATTTCTAGAAAATATTAATATATTATTAAAGTGTTTTTTTTAAGAGTGACAAATCTAAGTAATGTCCATGTAAGTTAATGTTTAATGTCGCCTTGTATTTTCCCCTAGTGGAAAGTACGGCGGTAGCGCGCCGACTAAGCTAAGTCTTCCGCTGCTAATCTTTATTAATTAACTTAATAAGGATGTATGAAAGTCGGGGCGTTATTAAGGGTAATCATTATGAATTGTTATTGAACATTTGTATGTTTAAGAGGCCATTTTAGGCTATTATTTTATTAGTGGGCCATAACCCACAGGCTTAAGTTGTGCTTCCGCTGACGATTAAGGTTATGTATTTTCGGGGCGTTACAGAGTGGTATCAGAGTTAAGGTTAGATTCAGGTACGCTATGATCTCCATATCGTGGCGTAAAGGTTTTAAATAGGTTTAATGGATTGGCTAAAAAGTTAGGTATAAATGAACCAAGCCGTTTGAGCGTTTGCGCTTTTGCGTGTGCAATGTGAACCTGTTTATGTAAAGATGTGGCGCATGTGATTTCTATGTTAATTACTAGTTTATGTGTGATGTATCGTGCATTGACTTGTATTTGTTTATGATATGTATTTATTCAAAGTATGTATTTTACAAAACTTATATGATTTGAGAAACCAACTGAATTTCAAACGAGATCTCACTAAGTGAGTTAGTTGGAATTCATTGCCAACAAGTTTGCCCCTTTTGTTTTCTTTGCTCCTCGATTTCGCGAGTCGAGTTGAAGTAGAGATACAAAAGTTGATGGCGGAATGGAGGCTGGATATCTAACGAAGTCATGAAAGCTTGAGATATGGGTTTTGTCTAAACGAATTTGATTTTTTGTTTTCTCGATTAACTTATTGCAAGTTTCGAGGACGAAACTTTTTATAAGGGTGGTAGGATGTAATACCCCGAATTTTTATCTCATTTTATTATTTACTAATTACGCTTATTAGCTTAATTGCATTCTAAATTTTTCAAAATGACCATGGCTAAGTTATTTTCTACAATAAATATATTTTAGATTTCGTGTACAATTAATTGAATAGTATTTGCCCAAATGAGAAACCAAATTTCTCTCACACCCTCGTGTTCCTCGAGGACACCCAAACCCCAACTCCCCATTTATTTCTTTCTCTATCCCGGTGGAAAAACCCCAAACCCCAAATCTTCTCTCTCCTCCTTCCTCCCTCTTCTCTCTGTTCTCTCTCCTCCGTTCGCTGCTGCTGCTGCTTCGAGGCGGTGCTCGCCGCCACCCCCTGTCGCTGCTGCTGGCCTTGTTCGCCGCCGCGACGCCGCTTGCCCTTGCTGCTGCTCGTTGTTGTTGGTCGCCGCTTGTTGCTCGAGTTGTTGTTGTTGTTTTGTTCTTTGTTGGCGGTGTTGTGTTCTTTGCTATGTTGTCATTGTTGAAGTGCTTTGTGATTATAGAGCCACCACCCTCCCTCGTCTGCCGCCCGGCCTCGCCGATGCTCTCCGCTGCGGGAGCTCCGTCTCCCTCCCCGTTTTGTTTCGTCCCCTGCTCCAAGTGAGCGAGAGGTACTAACCTCTTACTCCTTCCTTTGCTCTTATTTTTATGGTTCAAATTCTTGGATGAAAATTTATGATTCAATTGTGGATGGTGAATATTAGTTATGTGATGTTGTTGAGGATGATGAATTTATGGTTTGTTGGTGTACTGAATTTCTAAATTGATGTTGAGTGTGTTGAATGATTATATGAAGGTGTTAATTGGTTGATTCCAATTAAGAAATATACAGGATGCATTGAGACTAAGTATTTACTAAAAAGTCTTAAAACAGATCTATTATTAACAGAGCCAATTGACGAGATTCAAATGAAACTAGAGGTTACTAACGCTATAGAATGGTCGTAAATTAATGAACAAGGTTGAGTAAATTTATGGGTAATGGTCACTAAAGTATATTAGACCCCGAATTAATAAAGTGAGTTATGATCCACTTTGAAATGATCGCGATATTTACGAGATACTCCAATGATATACATATGTACCATATGTCAATTCAGAGTATAACTAAGCCTAAGTCGATTAAGTATCCTTAATTAATTTCTAACACCAGACTTCTGATCGTCATGGATGTTACACCAAATATAGGATGGCTTTCCGGGTTTGTCTTTGTTAATTGAGATTTGGTAGGGATAACTTATATTTTGAGATAAGATGATGACTATAAGATAAGGAAAGTTAATAGTCGACGTTATCGATGTCCCTACATACATGTGACTTACATGTATTATGAATGGCGAGATGTAAACTATATACAAGGAAATGACATGTATGAAATTATGATGTTATAAGCAGGGGTCTTATGCTATGTCCCCGTAAGTTATCTGAAAGTATGAAAGGATTACCATGATGTTTATGTTATGACTTGTCATGTATTTCTGATATACTTAAGGTGATGAGTTATGTTTATAAATTTCCGATTTCGCAAAAGTATACGTTATGATTATTCGGAAATGAGTTGAAAGTATAGGAGGTATGACTCTGATATGAAATAGTTGCTATGTAAATGATTATCAAATGATTTGAGGCTATGTGATATGATGATCATGATGTTATGAAAATACGATTATGATTACTTTCCATGATTATGATTACGATGATGTAATGTAATCATGGTTATGTTATGATGATGATTACGTATCATGATTACGATTACCATGAGGTAATGTGATTATGAATATGTTTGCTTATGATTACGTTCCATGATTATGATTACGATGATGTAATGTAATTATGGTTACGTTATGATGATGATTACGTATCATGATTACGATTACCATGAGGTAATGTGATTATGATTCGTAAAAGAACGAAACATGATAAAGCTAAGTGAAAGAACGGTTCTTGGCAGTATTACGATGTTATGTTGGTCGTGCACGTACCATTCTGTTCTATGGCGGAAACGCCACCTTCTGGTTAGGGGCAATTGTCCCTGGTGGCACCGCACTATGCATGGCTTTATGCCACCTTCTGGTTAGGGACAATGTCCCTGGTGGCTATTGCCTTATGATTATGATGATGATGATGATGCTTATGGGAGACGTCCCTTATGTTATACTTGCCAAGTTACCAAAATGATTAAGTAAAGGAAAAGATAATGATGAATCATATGATATGATATGATATTATGAACCGATATGATATGTCATGAAATGATTTATGTTGTTCTTCCCTCTATTAAATGCATGCTCTTTCAAGTTACCAAAATGATTAAGTAAAGGAAAAGATAATGATGAATCATATGATATGATATGATATTATGAACCGATATGATATGTCATGAAATGATTTATGTTGTTCTTCCCTCTATTAAATGCATGCTCTTTCAAGTTACCAAAATGATTAAGTAAATGAAAAGATAATGATGAGGCTTATGATATGAAACGAAATATCTGTTATGTAGATGATTTTATAATTTAATGCTATGAAGTATGGTGAATTTGATGTTACGAAAGTATGATTATGATTGCGGTTATGTTTTATGATTTCACACATTATGTTATTGATGTTTGGGTTAGGAATGTTTTACGAATATGATGATTAGTGATGTTTATGAACGAATGTATGGCATAACTATGTTATTAAGAAAGTACGATTATTGGTAGTTAAGTAAATGAATGATGATGATGATTTATGATATCCTGCATGACTTAAAGTATATGTTTATGAATGTTTATTGTCTAATGATATGAAAGTATGTTTTCCGCTTTGATATGAGAGAACTATGATGATGTTACGACTCTGCTATGATTTACGAGAATCTGAAAGGTCACGAAGCATGATGAATGATAATGGATGATGTGAATATTGCTATATTGTGATATAGTTATGAACAATGTGAACATATTGATTACGTGAGAGTCGTAGACACCAAAGCATGTTTTAAGAATGATTTATGGGTTAGTACTCAGCGTTGTGCTGATGTGTCAGTCAATGTTTTGTTTTGTCACTACTGTGACTGTCACTTGGTGGGTGGCGGTGTTACAATAGTTCGAGTTGAAGTTACGGAGCATCTTTTCCAAGATGGAAGCGAGTTATGTACTAAGAGCTCGGCTATGATTGTTTTATGTTTCTTTTCGAGGCGAGGACGTTCCACTTTGTAATAGATAATAAGTAATGATTTAGTTTTATTTCGAGTCTTTGGATGAGCAATAGTGCTCCTGATTCTCGTTAGCTGCTACTCCGCGAAAGCGTTGAGTTATGGATTTGGAAATATTTGATTGTGACAGGTTTTTCAAACATTTTCCCACTTTGGGTTGTCCAATTTACAAAGGAAACTCTGCCGAAATTTCTAGAAAATATTAATATATTATTAAAGTGTTTTTTTTAAGAGTGACAAATCTAAGTAATGTCCATGTAAGTTAATGTTTAATGTCGCCTTGTATTTTCCCCTAGTGGAAAGTACGGCGGTAGCGCGCCGACTAAGCTAAATCTTCCGCTGCTAATCTTTATTAATTAACTTAATAAGGATGTATGAAAGTCGGGGCGTTACAGGAAGCGTCGGCCATGAGGGGATGCAAAAATCTATTCGTCTGTAAGGTGTCAGACACCACTTCGTCCTCAAATGCAAAGGAGGTGTCTTCTACTTAACATAATCCCTATGCGTCATGCAATGATGAAGAAGTGGACTCTTCGGAAAATGACTAGTGCGTGGAAAGTGAAGGACATAAGTGTGTGAGGGAAGTTGAAGGTAGTCCACAAAAGTGAGAGATGGTGCATAAGGGAGGGATGGAGGATCTTGAGGCGACAAATCATAAGAAAAGTGGGTATGGCTGCAGCTTTCGTACAGTGTCTGAAATAGATAATATGGCCAAAACTATGCAGTTGACCTCACGACTTGCTTTCTCTATTGGAAGTGCTCCATCGTCAGTGAGAAAAACCAAAACAGTGTCTCGTCGTATTAAAAACTCTGGAGTTTTTTCTCAATGTGGAGTTATTGATGTAGCTTAGGGAGAAGAAAGAAAAGAATGGGAGGATGGACAAAATGAGATGCTGGAGGGGGAGGAGGTTACGGGGAAACGTTCACGAACTGATTATATGATGGATGAGAGTTACGGCTATTTGACAGTAGTGCAGGTTGATTACACTCAACTCTACAAAGGACAATGAAAATACTAAGTTGAAACTGTCGGGGGCTTGGCAACCCTCGAATAGGTAATACTGTCCGTGATTGGTGCTGGAGAGATAGGCCAAATTTAGTTTTTCTTATGTAGACTATGATTGATAAGAATGTGTTGGAGAGTGCTAGAAATAGATGTGGTTTTGAGAATGTGGTATGTATTGGGAGTGTGGGTTTGTCTAGTGGAATGGGTTTTTGGTGGCGAGATATCAATGCGATTGTTAGATCTTTCTCTTTTCACCATTTTGAAGTTGATGTTTGTGATGAAAATAATGTTCGAACTTGGCGAGCTATTGGTGTGTATGGCTGGCCTAGAGCGGCTAATAAATACCTTACCTAGCAGCTCATGAGTCATTTGTGTGCCAAGGCTACTCTCGCTATTGTGGTTTTTGGGGATGTTAACGAGATTGTTAGCATGAGCAAGAAGTTTGAAGGGGTTGTGAGAGGGAAGCGACAGATGGATGCATAGCGTAATGTAATTGATGCGTGTGGGCTGGTTGATCTTGATTTCAATGGTAATATCTTCACTTGGCAACGAGGGAATTCGATGGAGACTCTAGTTCGGGAAAGGCTGGATCACTTTCCTTGAAAACAATGAATGGTGCTCGCTGTTCTCATACTCGAAGGTGATTCACTGTCCCATCTGTAAGTCTGACCACGCTCCCATTCTGCTGAAGTTTGGGGAGGAGCGTACTAGATATAAAAGGGGAAAACTTTTCAGGTTCGAGGCCCTATGGTTATCGAATGATGAATGTGGAGCATGTTGTCACTTAATCTTGGCAGGGCCATGTCGATGATTACTTCACGGGTGTCCAATGTGGAGAGCTCATTAGCTAGGTAGGCTTAGGTGACTTTTGGTGATGTTAAAAGAGAATCATTGACGCGGAAAGAAAACTTCATAACCTGCAACAAAAACCTCTTAATGGACATATACTTGAACAATGTCAGAACATCGCGAATGAGTTGGATGAGCTACATCGTTTGAAGGAATCATATTGGCATGCTCGGGACTGGGTAAATGAGTTGCGAGATCGGGATAAAAACACTAAATATTTCCATCACAAAGCTATTGTAATGCTCTAATTGCGTTCAAGATTTTTCACTATATGAAGCGCAAGAGTGATGGGAAAGATGACACTGTCGCGTTGAAACTTGACATGAGTAAGGCCTATGATAGAGTGGAATGGAGCTTTCTGGAGCAGGTTATGTTGAAGTTTGGCTTTAATGTTAAGTGGATTCAGAAAATCACAAACTGTCTACATAGTATTTATTTCTCTTTTAAATACAACAACAGTGTTGTTAGGAATCTGGGTGTTGTAGTTTGATTAA
This sequence comes from Beta lomatogona, assembly GCA_947646795.1. Classification (NCBI taxonomy): domain Eukaryota; kingdom Viridiplantae; phylum Streptophyta; class Magnoliopsida; order Caryophyllales; family Amaranthaceae; genus Beta; species Beta lomatogona. Next base: position 124,958 of record CANSNZ010001258.1, on the reverse strand, counting down.
TGCGAAACAAAATAAATGAAATAATAAGGATGAGAAAAAGCAATAAAGAAGAGAAACAAAAGAACACAAGGATTTACGTGGTTCGGTCAAAATAGACCTACATCCACAGGTGGGGGATTCGAGCTTCTTCACTATGATGGAGAAAAACAGAGAGAATAATAAAAGGAGTCCTAAATTCTAGAGGCTAAAAGTGTTTCATAAGTTGTATCAAATAATGAATACTAAGAGGTCCTTTTATAACATAAGGAACCCCGCACAAAAACCCTAGAATATATTCCTTACAAAACCCTAAAAAGAAAAACCGACTCGAAAACACGTCTCGCAAACCGCGAGGCGCGGTGATGGCCGTGAGTCGCGGTTTCTACCGCGAGTCGCTGTATGCTCTTGTGACATTCACAAGATTTCAAGTCATAATTAACAATCTCCACCTTGACTTGAAACCAATCAATCAAGATACCTCCACCTTGAACCAAGAAGTGATGCTCAACCAAAAACACCATAGAACCTCCACCTTAAACAAAATTCCATAAGCCTACTCACTTTAGGCAACCCAGAAAACGGACATCTTCTATAATTATGTACCGATGCGTCTTCGAACACAAAACTCCGTATACGAAACCATCACATGGCCTAGATTGAGAGTATAAAGTCACCAACGCCAAACATGTTTACTCAAATTGACCAAACTCGCTTCAAACACTTCTTCATCTCAACAACAAACTCAAGCAATTCTAGAAAACCAATTGACATCAATAACATCTAAATTGCAATTGTACTTAACAAAACACAAAAGTACCAAATTTGAGATAAGAAATAGCATAACTAGAACAAAATCTAATGCAAAACCAAGATTGTTACAAAAAATTCAAAAAAACAATCTATCATAGACTCCATAGCAAAAAAAAAAAATCCACACGGTTTCTCGTTTCACCAAGAGATCTCAAAGGGCACCAATCATAAAGAGATCGTAGAAACCGCAACCCCAAATCTATAACCCTAAAGTGCAAGATCATCATCAAAGGCATCGTTGGCGATATTTGCGGATTGGTCCTCATTGGACTTTTCCCCATTCTTCTTCTTTAATTTCCAACACTCAGATTTAATATGACCCTTCACATGACAATAGTTACAAATTTTGCCAGAATTCTTTCCACCATGAGCAACAAAAGCATTTATGTAAGCAGAATTATTAGATTTATTAACCAATTTATTGTCAATTAAATCTCTCTGAGTTAAGGCCTCCTTAGCATCCTGCAAACTCAAATCATCTTTACCATATAATAAGGTATCTCGAAAATGCTTATACGAAGGTGGTAAAAAACACAACAACCTGATAGCCATATCCTCATCATCGATCTCAACATCGATGTTCTGCAAATCCATAATAATAGAGAAGAATTCATCTAAATGAGACTCAAGCGGTTTACCTTCTTCTAGACTGAGATCATGAAGTCTAGATTTGAGTAGTAGACGGTTGGTCACGCTCTTGGTCATATAAAGTGACTCCAACTTCAACCACAAACCCGCAGCAGTTGTCTCCTTGGCAACCTCTCTCAAAACTTCATTAGATAGACTTAAATGAATTGCCGAGAGTGCCTTCAAATCGATCTCCTCCCACTGATCATCCGTCATACCCGAAGGCTTTTTGGATGCACCTTCAAGAGCCTTATGACAGCCACTTTGAACCAAGATGGCTTTCATCTTCAATTGCCATAGGCCAAAATTTACTTGCCTATCAAATTTCTCAATATTGAATTTCATTGGCATAATTGAATCAAACTCGTTCTATAAACACCTAAGATCTTAAACAACCAAGCTCTGATACCAATTTGTTAGGAATCTGGGTGTTGTAGTTTGATTAATGCGGAACAAAATAAATGAAATAATAAGGATGAGAAAAGCAATAAAGAAGAGAAACAAAAGAACACAAGGATTTACGTGGTTCGGTCAAAATAGACCTACATCCACAGGTGGGAGATTCGAGCTTCTTCACTATGATGGAGAAAAACAAAGAGAATAATAAAAGGAGTCCTAAATTCTAGAGGCTAAAAGTGTTTCATAAGTTGTATCAAATAATGAATACTAAGAGGTCCTTTTATAACATAAGGAACCCCGCACAAAAGCCCTAGAATATATTCCTTACAAAACCCTAAAAAGAAAATCCGACTCGAAAACACGTCTCGCAAACCGCGAGGCGCGGTGATGGCCGCGAGACGCGGTGTCTGCCGCGAGTCTCGGTGTCTGCCGCGAGTCGCTGTATGCTCTTGTGACATTCACAAGATTTCAAGTCATAATTAACAATCTCCAGCTTGACTTGAAACCAATCAATCAAGATACATCCACCTTGAACCAAGAAGTGATGCTCAACCAAAAACACCATAGAACCTCCACCTTAAACAAAATTCCATAAGCCTACTCACTTTAGGCAACCCAGAAAACGGATATCTTCTATAATTGTGTACCGATGCGTCTTCGAACACAAAACTCCGTATACGAAACCATCACATGGCCTAGATTGAGAGTATAAAGTCACCAACGCCAAACATGTTTACTCAAATTGACCAAACTCTCTTCAAACACTTCTTCATCTCAACAACAAACTCAAGCAATTCTAGAAAACCAATTGACATCAATAACATCTTAATTGCAATTGTACTTAACAAAACACAAAAGAACCAAATTTGAGATAAGAAATAGCATAACTAGAACAAATTCTAATGCAAAACCAAGATTGTTACAAAAAACTCAAAAAAATAATCTATCATAGACTCCATAGCAAAAAAAAAAATCCACACGGTTTCTCGTTTCACCAAGAGATCTCAAAGGGCACCAATCATAAAGAGATCGTAGAAACCGCAGCCCCAAATCTGTAACCCTAAAGTGCAAGATCATCATCAAAGGCATCGTTGGCGATATTTGCGGATTGGTCCTCATTGGACTTTTCCCCATTCTTCTTCTTTAATTTCCAACACTCAGATTTAATATGACCCTTCACATGACAATAGTTACAAATTTTGCCAGAATTCTTTCCACCATGAGCAACAAAAGCATTTATGTAAGCAGAATTATTAGATTTATTAACCAATTTATTGTCAATTAAATCTCTCTGAGTTAAGGCCTCCTTAGCATCCTGCAAACTCAAATCATCTTTACCATATAATAAGGTATCTCGAAAATGCTTATACGAAGGTGGTAAAGAACACAACAACCTGATAGCCATATCCTCATCATCGATCTCAACATCGATGTTCTGCAAATCCATAATAATAGAGAAGAATTCATCTAAATGAGACTCAAGCGGTTTACCTTCTTCTAGACTGAGATCATGAAGTCTAGATTTGAGTAGTAGACGGTTGGTCACGCTCTTGGTCATATAAAGTGACTCCAACTTCAACCACAAACCCGCAGCAGTTGTCTCCTTGGCAACCTCTCTCAAAACTTCATTAGATAGACTTAAATGAATTGCCGAGAGTGCCTTCAAATCGATCTCCTCCCACTGATCATCCGTCATACCCGAAAGCTTTTTGGATGCACTTCAAGAGCCTTATGACAGCCACATTGAACCAAGATGGCTTTCATCTTCAATTGCCATAGGCCAAAATTTACTTGCCTATCAAATTTCTCAATATTGAATTTCATTGGCATAATTGAATCAAACTCGTTCTATAAACACCTAAGATCTTAAACCACCAAGCTCTGATACCAATTTGTTAGGAATCTGGGTGTTGTAGTTTGATTAATGCGGAGCAAAATAAATGAAATAATAAGGATGAGAAAAGCAATAAAGAAGAGAAACAAAAGAACACAAGGATTTACGTGGTTCGGTCAAAATAAACCTACATCCACAGGTGGGGGATTCGAGCTTCTTCACTATGATGGAGAAAAACAGAGAGAATAATAAAAGGAGTCTCGCAAACCGCGAGGCGCGGTAATGGCCGCGAGACGCGGTGTCTGCAGCGAGTCGCGGTATGCTCTTGGCAGCTCTTCGTAAATCGGGCGTAACTTTCTCGTTTCTCAGCGGAATTGAGCATATGACCTGTCGTTGGAAAGCTCTTTGAACAAGCTTTCACCACCAATTTGAATCACATCAAAATCATTGATATATTGAAAGATATGTGCATTCAAAATCACCCTTATGACATTCACAAGATCTCAAGTCATAATTAACATGTGTTACTGGTGCTGTAATTGCGGGACGTGGTCTTCGATAAGGTAACCCGATTTGTCGCCATTTATTTTCATTATGTGCGGACATTTTAACAAAAAATCGGTATGGGATCACGCTATCCATGGAGTAAAAATTTGTAATGGGGCCCCGGGAATTTCTCATCATTTTTTCGTAGATGACAATATCTTATTTGCTAGAGCAAATTTGCAAGAATGCTCTATGGTTGCTGATATTATCATTAAATATGATAGAGCTTCTAGTAAAAAAGTCAATCTAAGCAAAACTGAGGTGGCTTTTAGCAAAAAGGTATTTGTAGAGAGAAGAAAGGAGATTGTGGAAAATCTCCGGGTTAGAGAAGTTGAGAAGCATGAAATATATTTGGGTCTCCCGATGATGATAATTGGACGCTCAAAGAAGTGTGTTTTCGCCTGCTTGAAGGAGAGAATTTGGAAGAAGTTGAATGGGTGGAAGGAAAAATAATTGTCTCACCCCGGGAAAGAAATTTTGATCAAAGCAGTGGCTCAAGCGATCCCAACCTATATGATGAGTATTTTTCAAATTCCTGATGGCCTGATTAATGAAATACACCCATTATTAGTAAAGTTCTAGTGAGGAGCATCTGGGACAGACAGGAAGCTTTATTAGCATAAGTGGGAATCCCTTTGTCTTCCAAAGTCCATGGGGGCATGTGATATATTTAGAGATTTAAAGTGCTTTTATCAAGTCCTTCTATCTAAACAAGGTCGGCTATGTGAAGATAATAATTCTTTACTACACGTAAAGCTTGAATCCCATTACTTATGAAATGCAGGCTTTACTGATGCATACCGTGGGTTTGATCCCAGTTATACATGGAGGAGTATTTGGGGGGACTAAGGCTTTGTTGCTCGAGGGTTTGAAATGGAGGGTGGGGGAATGGGATAGATATCAAAGTTTGGAATGATGCTTGGTTGCCTGGTGACGGGGTTTACTTTGTTCCAATTCGAAGTAATGACAATGAACCGAATCTGCAAGTAGCGGACCTCATTGATTTTGATTTGGGATGGTGGAATGTGCAAATGATTAATAGTTGTTTTTCTGCAAATGATGGTGCAAAGATCATGGATATACCACTCTCGAAATTTGGCCGAAGGATTGCAGATTTTGGTGGTCCAACACGAATGGACTTTAAAGTATGGCTATCGGTTGGAATGATTGGGAATACTCTTTCTTGGTAGCTTTGCTGGGCCAACAAGAAACTGAATTGTGGAAGCATGTTTGGTTTATTTATGGTCCCCATGAGCTGAATCACCTTCTATGGTGTGTTTGTAAGGGTAGTTTGGCTATAAAAGAACATCTCTTTTATAGAAATATCACTCATGATAATTCATGTCAGATTTGTAGGGAAGAGGAGACAATTATACATTCCCTTTTTTCCTGCGTACATGCCACTGAAATTTGGAAGCACAATGGTTTCTTGACTACATTCACGAAGCTCCTACTGCATCCTTTGCTGAATTATATCTGGTAAGTTGAATAAGGATGATCTGAGGCTATTTGCTACTTGTATGGGCTGCCTGAATGTGTAGAAATAAGAAACTTTTGTAGACTTCTTCCCCTTTGCTGATACATGTGTATTGGTTTTCGCAAGCTAGTGAAGGATTTTTGACATTTCTCGAAACGTGTGCGAATCCGCGATATATTCTACCCACTCTTCCCTCGGCGAGTTGGAGAAAGCCCCCTGTGCGTTGGGTAAAAGCTAATGTTGATGCTTATGTGTAATCTACTAGAGGCGTGGGGCTTGGTGTGATCGTTAGGGGTAGTAATGGAAACCTTCTTGTTGCTGCTGCTACACGGCTGGATGTATGTTGGGATGTTCACATGGTCGAGGATGTTGCGGCCAGCTATGAGGTGATTTTGGCAAGTCATTTGGGGTTCTCAAAAGTTTGCTTAGAAGGTGAGGCTTTGATGATGACAACAACAATCTATTAGGAACATGTGGATTTTGCTCCCATTTTTTTTTCTTATTAATGATGTTGTAACTCTTAGTAAGTCTTTTGAAGCTATTTCTTGTAGTAATGTGAGGAGAGAGGGAAACACTTTTACACATCTTATGGTACGGTAGAGCATTAGCTTCATCTTTAAATTTGTTTATACGGACTCTTTTCCCCAAAGTACCACATCTTTGTTGGAACTTGATTTGGTTTAATAACACGGTTCTCGCATTTCCTATATAAAAAAAAGTGAATCTCTACATGGCATATAGGATGGCATCAAAAGTTTCCAAATTTGACAAAATCCATGTAAGAAATAATGTTGGATATCTAACATGAAGCCCACGAAACAGAGATTTTAGCCGGTCATCACGTACTCAGCGATGCGCAAATATTGCATTGCATACTTCACGCGTACACATGATTACATCATAATATCTCATCGTTTTTGTAGGACGTGGCTTCATCGAATGTGTGTTCGAATTGTTTGTCGTATCAATCTTGATAGTTGATACTAATGTAGTCATTCTAGCAAAACTTCATCTAACTCCAAACTATAAGTCGTGCTACAATGTTAACGCCATACAATTTGACTTTTGCATATAATATCTACAGGATTATTTTTTTTGACAGGACTATTTTTTTTTTTACAGGACTATAGGAGTATAATATCAATCCAAAATATATTACTTGCATATAATATCTATTAGTAATTGAAAATTTTGTCAAAAAAACCTTTTAAAAATTTGATTTTAAGAGAAAAACCTTTTAAAACATTCTTTGCAAACAAACTTAATTTTTTGCAAAAAAATCTCATTTAACATTTTTATACTCATTTTGCAATGTTTTTGCTCATTTTACATTTTTGCTCATTTAATGTTTACTCATTTAATGTTTACTCATTTTATGCTTTTGCTCATTATTATATTTTGCTCATTTTATGAGATTTTTTAGTGGTTCTTACGATTCTCACCATAAGAGGGTTTTCATTAGGGATGGCAATGGGTCCAAGACCCTACCCAGACCCACCCAGACCCTACCCTACAAATAGGGTATGGGTCTTAATTTTTTGGACCCTATGGGTAAGGGTAGGGTATGGGTCTTGGTCCTATCGGGTAAGGGTAGGGTAAGGGTCCACTCCTCAAATACCCAGACCCTACCCATAGACCCATCTAAACTAAAATATATATTTTTATTTTTTTAAATTAAAATAAATATATATATAAACTTTTTCTTCCAGCAGACTTCTAATAAAACTAAAACCCTCTCTCAGTTAGGAACCCTAGCTGCAAATCGCAATCACGTAAAAATATAATTATTTATATTTTGATGTATGAGACTTTTGGGATATGCAAAAAATACGTATTGGTATGGAATGTACGTGATATTACGTGTACTAATTGCAAAATTAATATATGAAATTGTGCTTAACGATTATATATACATGTGAACATGTAAGCGGATTTATTTTTGTGTTGGGCCCATTTTAGACCCTAGACCCTACCCAGACCCTATCGGACCCTACGGGTACGGGTAAGGGTCCTAAAAAATTTTGCCCTATGGGTATGGGTAGGGTATGGGTCTATATCCAAAAGTTAGGGTATGGGTAAGGGTCTAGCCTTACCCTACCCAGACCCTACCCAGACCCTACCCATTGCCATCCCTAGTTCTCATTATATATATATATAGGAAAGAAAAACTAGGACATGGCCTAATCAGTTGCTACCCTAAAACATCCTTTTGGATGATAAGAGAAAAATCCACAGAAAACGAGGGGAAATAATAGAGCAAATTGGGGGACTCGTGTGAGCCATAAAAATTGTCGTTTGATCTGCTTTCCAGAAACAGTGAAAGAACTGAATGTTGCTAAACTTATTAGACTCAAAACCTGCATCAATAACTAAAGAGTTAATTGTTGATGGAGGTTTCCAAAATGCTGAAAATGACATTGATAACCAATAGAGTATCACCTTCTAACCCAACTAGGTTTGAAACTTAGGGTGTGTTCTTTTCACCTGAACTTATCTGACCTGAACTTATTAGACCTGATTGACCCTTATTGGAACTTATTCATGAGTGTTGTGTTAGACCTGATCAAACCTGATCAGAACTTATTAGACCTGAAACTTATTTTTTTAAGGTGAAGAGAACACACCCTTAATCCTCCTATCCAAGGTAATCATACGCGCCAACAACAAGAGTGGGGAACAAACAATTGAGAATCTTCTAAACAAAAAGTTGAAAAAGTCAACCCCTCCTCATATCCAATGTGGCATGATATTATTGGTTGATACTCTTGTGCGTAATATGCGCCCTACCTATTTCCAATTTTCCTCTGCTTTTAAATTTATTTAGCAATTTTATTTTATTTTTTAATTTTAATTTTATTTTACTACAACTTTTAAGGTATTAATTAATCAAAGACAGCAAATATTCTCTCTCTGATCCTCAATTTCTTTTTCTTGTTTCTCATATCTCTCACGTCTCTTGTTTGGCCTCCTTCATATACCTCTCATTTCCTCAACCTCTTCTTCTTTTCTTATTATTCTTCATCTTCATTTTTCATCAATGGAGTTATAGCCCAAAACAAAAAAGAAATAAAAAGAGGTAATTCTATTTCTCAAGACTCTTTATTCTTATTATTTTTTGCACTTAATCACCAATTAAGCTTTTTATGCTGCCTTAAAACATTTGTATGTTGCATGATATATAATTTCCCCTTTTTGAGTATAATTTTAAAAGAAAAAAATTATTTGTTCATGTTATTTCAAAAGTTGTGTGTTTAGGTTTAAGCCTTTAAGGGTTAATTAAATATTATAACTTTTTTTTTATAATAATTAAATAATTTAGCTTAATGCATGTTTAATCAATTGGTGAAATATTATTAATCACCTTCTTTCTTTGTAATTCAATTTGGTCAAATTTCATTCATAATACAACTCAAATGGTTGAATTTATGTTATTTTGTGATACTGTCAAATGGTTTGGGCCTAAATTTCATTAATCATTTTTCTAGGTAATGATAATAATATTGCATATGTTTTAGGATGATCACAGCCTTTAGCATGACTTGTTCGTCCTTCTTGACTTTTAATTGGTGATGAAAAGGACAATGTCAATATTTTATGAAGATGACATGCCTACAACTATTTGAAGTTGACAAATTAATCACCCTTATTTGAACTATATTGATAGAAGGCGGCCACCAATAATCAAATATGATCATCCTATAAGGAGTATCTTAAGTATTGTAGCATCTAATTAAATTTGTATATAAAATGTGTAAAACTATTAGGTCTCTTGAAAATGGTGTAAAATTTTATATGGAGAAATATTTTTTTTAATTAAAATCAAATTTTTCTGCGAATTATTAACTGCCAAATAATTTCACCTTCTTAATCTTGAGATGTAGCTTCAACAATCTTGCATACAATCAAAATATGTAGGACCTTATTATGTCACTATTCATATAAATCAGATACATAAAAGTGTGATAGGTTTAATATCTTTTATAAAACTTATGGTGCGTACCTTATTTTAGTTATTACTCCTTTACCGATAACATATAATGTTAATAATTGATTCTTATGCCAATGGTGTGACATTGACTTGAATAATTGAATGAAATCACTTCTTATTTGACAAAATATTCTTAAAGTTTTCCTCTTTGGTCTTTCCTTGGAAATTTCTAAATATGTATTACTATATAGTCAAATGAAAGCTTATGAGCCCCTCACCTTTAATCATTAGGCCACGATATAAACTAGTACATGAAAAACACCCTTTACCCTACAGGCCCAACAAGTAGATATACATGCCCCATCATTAATTTTACTATATAGCAATGGGTAAAGATGACGATGGTGCGGTCTTTACTAGTTTGCACTTTTAATCGATATATATGGGAAGGTTCGCGTAGAATGCCTTTACTGGAAAATAAGAATGAATCTCAACCATATGATTGGATAGGAGTCTACAACACTGCTTTGTTGAGAGTTCACCATTCGAAAAAAAACTTTGAGCCCAAAAAAGAAAAAAAATATTTTTGTCTAAAATTTTCTATTTGAAGTTACATCTCTTTTTCATTAGAGTTACATCACTTGTTCATTAGAGTTATAGCATAAAATCCATTCTCATTTCTTATGTAAGTATGCATTCTCATATGAACTCACTTTTATATATATATATATATATATATATATATATATATATATATATTATGTTTTACTATAGTTTACAGATTACCCAATACCAATACAGGCAAAATCACTCTTTTATAATTTTGTATTAAGTTAAAATATTAAAAAGGGTAAATTTAGATGCACGGGTTTGGAGCCCACCAACAAGCCTCTAGCATAGCCCACATATAACAAAAAGGGCATCTCAAGGCGGGCAGTCTGGCATACGAAAAAGCCCGACATGGCCCTATGCCCATATTTAGCAATGCCAAACTAAATTAGTAACTGAATTCCTTATTTCCTTAGGAAATAACAAAAAATTAATCTTCTATAAATTTTCCCCCAAAAGTACTCTTTTCAGCCAAAAAATAATAATATACTCCCTCCATGAAGGTAAAGTGGAATCTTGTTTTATTTGAATAAAAAAATTTATTTTTATTGGGAAACACCTACATTGTTTTTTTTTTCTTTTTAACAAAAAATAAAAACTGAACATTAATGTTGCATGGTTAAATGGGTAGAAGAGTACAATGGGGTATAAGATTCCATTTTATCATTAATAATGGTGCATTGAAAGCTGAAATTATAAGGACTTTTTGGGAATTAAATTATTTTCATGAGGGCATTTTGGGCATAATTATTGATTGAAAATAGAAACATGACTTATATTTTGGGACACTTTAAAAGGAAATATGACTTATAGACAGAGGGAGTAAGTCTTAATAGAAACTTTATCAATTTTGACCATTGGTTTTTCCAAATAATAAATTAATGTATGATGTACATTAAACCTAGGCTAAATTATGTGAACACATATATTCATAATTTTCATGGAAATATCTTATTATATATGTTGCTTATCGGTATATATATATATATATATATATATATATATATATATATATATATATATATATATATATATATATATATATATATATATATAAATAAAAGTAGCAGTCAATTTAGCAACAATTGATTGTAGAATTTAAAATGTATCCAATAATCATGAGACAAGAAATATATTTTAGGTGATTGATCGTAGTAATGGTTAGCATGTATTTTCTCCTCTCCTTTTACTATTAAGGGTTTAGTTCTTGGTTATGAATAGTTTAGTTGGTCAAAAAGCTTAATGGTACGCACGTATATGCCTCATTTTCTCCATACTCCTATGATCCTATCTTCTTTCATTTTCTTAATTATATATACTTTATACGAAAATCAAGACTAACATGAATTTGAATGTTCATCATGTCAGCTTTATTCCCACTGGTTCTTAATTTTTGCACCAAATTTCAATTATAAATTCAATCTGCTTCATTTTACTAATGCTTCTTCTTCCCTTACACCTTGAAAAAGTGCAGGTTGAGTTTAAATTTCATAATTAAAAGGGAAAACAAATGGCAACATCATTAAGGGGAAATGCAGGTAGTGGTAAGGAAAAGAGGGGGACATCTCCTTCAAGTTCTATCATCAAGAAATCTCCTAAACCTTCCTCTTCTTCCCCAAGTGATGAACAATCCAATTCTCCTACAGACTCTAACAAACCTGTCCCTAACTATCTCAAACCTACCATAAGCTCGAGCCACGATTACTCTAGGGTCCCTAGGAAACCGATCTCAGACACCTCGAAACCAACTCTCAATAGGAGGAGATCCTTCGAACGCCCTCCACCCTCATCCCAGGTTCAGAGGGCTGTTCGGGGTCCCCCTAGTGGAACCCGCGACATTAAGCCTCTAAGATCAACCTCCTTTTCAAACAAATCACCCGCTTCCTCTGCCTCCTCCTCGAGGCCAACCTCGGAGAAGCTGTTTGCTAGGACCTCGAGTTTGAAGGATGGGAAGGTGGACCCACAATTGTCTAGGTCTAGGAGTATCAAAAGGAGCGGATTGTCATCATCAACAAGTACAAAGAAAGAACCAACATCTTCATCTTCTTCTTCCACTAAGAAGGCTCCTAAGAGTGTAAACTCGGAGTCAAGTGTCGAGTATGAGAATCGTGCATCAGTTGATCATTTGGGTATCGAGGATGAGTTTGTGAATATTGATGATCATGAAGTTCAGTCTCTTCCTGAATTGTCAGAGATGCCTGAAAGCAACAAGGAACTAGCTGACCCTACTAATATAGAAATGGAGGAAGCAGTTCAGCATATTCCAGAGGCTCCAAAGGAGGCCAGTCTTGAAGAAGATCATCAGCAGCACGAGGATAAATCAACATTTGTTGTTGATCAAACTGTGGAAGAATCAGCTGATCATCAGCCAGAGGTTGAGGCCGCGGGAAAACAGACTCTGGTAGAGGATGCAGGGGAACTTCATCAGCAAGATGAGGCTGACAAAAAGGTCACTGAGATGGTGGAGCCCATTGAACCGATAGTAGATGAAACGAAGGAAGAAGAAGCAGCAGCAGCGGATGTAGAGGCTGAGAAGGAAGAGGTCGAAACAGAAGCAAAAGATGAGAATCAAACTGTTAGCAGTCCACCTGCAGATGCTGCGCCTGCGCCTGCGAAAACACAGGCAGCTTCTGCAGGGAAGAAAGATAAGCAAGTTTATAATGATGTGATTGAAGAAACTGCAACCAAGCTTAGGGGAAAGAAGAACAAGGTTTTGGCATTAGCTGGAGCTTTCGAAACCGTCATTTCTTTGCAAGACACTAACAAGAGCTGATCATCATCAATCGTCGACCGTCACACATATACATATTAATATACATACACATTTTGGGATGATTTTAATTTGTTGGGGATTGAGAGGAAGAGAGGATAAAAAAAAGTTTTATTCATTGATTAATTTGTCTATTATTTTTTCCCTTTTAATTAATTGTTTTTCTTTTTCTGTATTAGATCGGCTGTTTTTTGAGGTTGGAAAACTGGGTAACAGTTTGCTTTGCTTCTATTGATTCATGGATGCAATGTCGTACAAATTATACTAAAGCTGATTGAACTCTTCTTTTGTTCTTTTCTTTTTTCTAATATTCTTAGATTATTTTTCCCTTTGCTGGATTTTCCAGGAAAAGTTGGACACAAGATAGAAAGGACTCAGAATGCATAAGCAGTTGATGACAACTTGTTTATGAATTGTGATTCTGCAATCCAGATGTGTGCATCTGTTTTTTCTAATCCAAACCTCTTCTCCCCAATGGAAAGGGATGATATACTTGCTCAAATTTTCTAAATTGTTCCACATTGACTTTCACGCTTGCAAACGCACAACTTTAACAATTAACATCTTCAATAATAAGACGTTGATATTTTGTATATGTACATTGAGAGTTGAGACAAATCTAATAACAATACATGATAATATTTATTTTTATATATCTGTAAAAGGAATATGGTTAGAACGGATTATATATATAGCGCAAAAGTCAGTGCAATAGTTGAAAGAAAGGTAGGAACTATTAGACAACTATTAAAACTATAGGAGCAAGATTCCAGAAGAAACAAGGGAATACAAAATAAAGGATGACAAATACAAAAAAAAAATGCCAGAAGTTTATAAGAGGAAAACATAAAACATCTTTTAGCATGACACATATTGAGTTAAGCATTCCAATATTCTCTCTATATTCTTTAAACTATTTCTAATATTAATTTATACTATTGTTATTATGATCATTATTGCAATATCTGAGCTCCAAAGAAATCTGTCTTTCCATCCGAAGTTGACGATGAAAATTCTGAATAAACATATCTGCTCTCAAATCAATATCTTCAGCAGTAGCATTACTATCATTGCTCAAACCATTGTTTTTCATCCTTCTAAAACTTCTTATCGAACTCAAACGTTTATTACTATGAACATTAGTACAATCTTCATTGAGTAGTTCTGATGTATCATCGTCTTCTGAACATCCATGGTATATTCCCCTTCCCAGGTCATTGTTGAAGCTCAAATGGCGGGTGTAACGCCGCATAGTTGGTGTGGTCCGGAAGGTCGATATCGAAGCTAAGCTCCATTGGCTGAGCTTATAAGTTGATGTAATTAATAGAAAATTAAGCTTCTTAACAGCTTTTCTAAGCTTGTTTAACAGTGAATATTTCTTGGCAGCATATTCATCAGGACTCATATTTGTTGCTTTGAAATAAGTATGGGAGTTATTGGTGTACAAGTTAAGAAGTGGTCGGATATATATATATAGTGTTAAGTAATTAAGAGAGAAAATTGTGAAGAAAGTTACTCGGTTTAAATGAGGGAAGCGTGTTGAAATTGATTAATGACTTGTGAAAGATAATAACCTCAACTTAGATTGAAGGGGGATTTACTCATTTACATGAAACTGATTAAAGTGAACGTTAAGAAACAAAGGCTTGGTTTGCCACCTTTTCTTGAGAGCCTTGTAAGTTTCAACTATAATTTCACTGCTAAAATCTCTCCTTTTTCCTTCCTGATATCTATCAGAATTTTAAAGTTAGATGGTTCAGTGAAACTACTCTACTTCACCAAAATTCGATACTTTGTCCCTTAATAAAAGGTCACATTTCATATTTATTTGATGTTACTTTTAAAATATGGAGTTAAAAATACCTCATACATTCTTTATGTATATTATTGTATTTTGTGAAGGGTATATTAACATTTTATAGGTAACATGGAAAAGTTCATAATACTAAGTTACTAAATTCAAAAACTAGTCTACTATAATTTTAGGATGGACTAACATAGAAATATGAGCTAAGGGCGAAAGGGATAATGATTCAGAAACGCATTTTGGTGGTAAAAATGATGATTATATATACCCACTCCATCATCAAATAAACTTTTATATTCGTTCTTTGGTAGTCTACCGATAAAAATTTGTATTACCTTTAATGAAAATCTCTAGTCGTCGATGATAATACAAATTTCAGTTGGTCTTGTAAGAGACCGCCTACTTTTAATTTAAAATTAGACACGGCCCAAGCTCAATCTTAACAAGAGAACATGCCACCTTTTTTAATATAGTGACTAGTTTAATCTATTTAGGGATTAGTTTAATCTATTTCGTGACTAATTTAGCCTATTCAATGATGAAATTCTTTAATCCATTTAGTGACTAGTTTAATCCGTTCAATAAGACTGCCGGGTTATATTTTGAAATTGTCTGTTGTAGTTC
This sequence comes from Beta lomatogona, assembly GCA_947646795.1. Lineage (NCBI taxonomy): Eukaryota > Viridiplantae > Streptophyta > Magnoliopsida > Caryophyllales > Amaranthaceae > Beta > Beta lomatogona. Next base: position 109,548 of record CANSNZ010001258.1, on the reverse strand, counting down.
GAGAATCAAGAAAACTAAGGAAGGAGAAGAGGAGGGATGACTAGAATAGTGTTGGGTTAGAGTGATATGGAATGGGCTTGTTAGAAAAATTCAGTCTTGGGTTCGTCTAATTTTATGTTAAAATTAGACCGCCTATTCTAATAATTTGTGTACAAATTTTTATCGGTATCAAGTATAATAAAGAAAAATAGCTTTGACGTATACCTAAATCTAAGTATACACAATAACACCTAAAAATTTATAGGAATTAGTCCAATTTGACAAAACAATGGGAGTAAATGAGTAATTAAGAAGTGATGGCAAAAATAAATCAATTATTGGTGGGCTAAATGAAACAAGATAGTAGTATAAAGTATAAACAATGGATGGTTTTGGGGCCGTAAAAAGAACTGGACCCTATAACATCATATGCTGATGTGTTTTCTTACGTATTGACAGAAGTACAGATCATCATGCTGATGTTCTCGCTTAAAACTTAGTTCCCTAACGGCTAACACCCAAAAAATTTATGCGTATATACCAAGAAGTTTTATACATTTTGATTTGGATTTGGCTTATGTCATTTTCAACTCTTTTTGTATTAAATATAATATTTGGTTTATGTTTGTAAATACCCCAGTCATCAAACCTCCTTAAACGAAACCTCCTCATCTTTACCTATTTTGTAAAATGCAAAAGCAAAGCTTGAGAACATATGAACCAACCCAATTCAACATTCAAACAATGAGATGGTCCGGCTTGGGAATACTCTCAAATAAAAAAGATAGGCATAATACTCACCACATGGCGAAGTCTCGTAAGTGGAAGAGAGAGAGCAAAAGTCAGATGAACAAAATTCACACCAATCTTTCGTTGACGAGAACTACTTAGGTAAAGATTAAGGCTAAATGGAGAACTTGTCCCCCGCCAAACAAAGATTAGGAATTGTTGTGGGGTCCACAAACAAAATGCACCCTCATACGTTTGGTGGATAATTGTTAACCAAACTGCCTCACTCTTAGCCTAGGTAAACCCATGTTGAGAAGAGTTATTTACCATTTGTTATTATCTTTAAAAAAGGGTAACCGGTGACATATTGAGTTTGGTGAAGATTTGTTTTGGTGTAAATGAGCGACTAAGCGCAGCGATATAAACGGGATCCGATACCAGGTCTTGTGTACCACCCCCACAAGACTTGGTCATTTAGGTCAAAGCCCTTTTTTTTAGTGCCAATGATTCCTAAAATTCATATAGCCTTAACTCCTAAATATGTAAATGGTAGCAAATTCTACAGGAAAATAAAAGTAAAAGTTGAGTTTATGAAGATCTTACAAACCGTAAAGAAGTATTTTGTCCTGGCACCACTGTGGTAGGCTTAATAAGCTTGTGTAATTGCTCACAAGTAAAAACTCCAACAGGCCTAGCGCCGTAAGAGCTGTACATGTTGCTATATTTTACGACAATCATCATTTTGTAGCGCTTCTCCAAGATTTGGTCAATCACACGGCCAGCTGATGTTGCGGATGCCACATATGGAGGAGGGCTCTTCATCATTGCTGAGAGTGGTAAGTTTAACTGCAGCATCATGTCAAACACATAAATTCTGTTAAGTCAATACTCGACCTTGTGCTTTTACACATGAGGTAACAAAGCTGCTGACAGATGAGTATGCAATAATGGGCCAAAGAGGGGACATATCCTCAGCTTATAAATAATCCACAACTACTTCATGCATTTGACCAGTTCATTATAGCTGCATTTAAACAGGTGTCTAATTAAAAATCATTAACAAAGGCTTCTCAAGGATCCCTAAGGTCCCGGGGAGGCTTAAAGTATGGCTGTTTTCATCTGTGACTTTGCTTACTGACAGCCCAGTACACATCTATACAGCAAGGGAAACGGCTAGGACCTGATATTTTCTAGTTTCCGGAACATTCATGTTCCCGAAACCCTAGCTGTCTCTGTACTAATGAAGCCCAGAATGATTGGGACTTTAGGTTTTCCTGTTTCCGAAACCCCAGCCGCGTCCGTACTACTTCCTTTCACAAAAATTTACTCACTTGTACTTTTCACGCTTGCCGATGTAAAACTTTGAGCATTAATATCTCTAAATATGTATTTGTAAAAATTACAAAAATTTGATATTTCGAAAATACAGATTGAGACGAATCAAACAAGATCCCACATGACTATATGTTAGGTTAGATGTAAAGCAAAAGTGATGGTCAAAGTGGTGTAGATGAATAGTCCCAAAATACAAAGTATTAACCATTTTTGTGAAAAATGGAAAGAGTACGTAGGCAGACATTTCAAGGGATCCCCTACAGTCTCTACTCTCTAGTAAGTGATTCAAGACTGATATAGCACTCCAGGATTAAATCATGCTTACGTTAAAGACTAGCAGCAATGAGCTAAACATCTAAAGACATATCGATGAAAGTTTTTCAGACAGAATAGCATACATCAGTACAATCTTCGCGATGCAGTAGTCCCACACAGTTGCCCCAGTCATCTATGATGGGCACAACTGAATCCTTCAGAAAACGCATAGCCACTTCCTTTAGCATTAAGGTAGCTTGTAAAGGTCGAGCCTCTTCAAATGGAATCATGATGCTCTCCACTGAATCATCTATTGATACCTGATAGGGGCAAAAGTGCACAAGATGTAAATCACAGGTAAGTCATCTAGTTGCCCTGATGTCTGAGAAATCAGGAAACCATTAACTATTACTATCATCTATAGCGATTCACCAAGCCCCTTCTTAACCAAGGAGATCTCTAGTCCACTGTCCACAAGCATAATTTACTAGTTCTTGTTAGAATGACATTTAATCATATAAATAAATGATCTGCATAAATTTAGTTCGTCTCTTTATATGCCATATGTATTAATTTTCATAATATTAACATGGCAATTAATCTTAGAAAAGTTAGAGTCTCTAGCTGCTTGTATAAAATACCAATGGTCAGCAATGTGATGCATAACGGGTAACTCAGAACAATCATAATCTTATCACTTTCATAAAAAGCTAGCAATTCACTATGCCGGGTCAGATACCCAATTCTATTAGAAACAACGCTATATGGCAGAAATTTTAAGATCATGTGAGGGAGAGAGGTACAACATACCTGTGGCAAAATATAAGGATAAAATACGGATCGGTCAAAGCCCAACAATGCCTCTAGGCGTACAGCAGCCTGGATTATATCGATATATGTTATGAACTTACATAGCTTGGAGTGAATTTAAGAAACTGATTAACGAAATAAGATGATTTTGATTGTAAAATTCTGGAAAAACAGTAAAATAAAGTGATAACTACAAGCTATCGAGAAGCTTGCACTCTCCCAATTACTAAACTAAACTCTCAACAATTTTCAATATAATTTCTCTCGCTCTACTATCCTCTATATATATAGATGTTCCTACTCTCTCCTCTATCAAGCTTAGCTTCCTTCCTCCCCAAGCTAATCATAACAAACTAATGTGCGTTACCAAAAAGTGCCCCTCCCCCCTAGGCCAGTCTATTACAATATATCAACAAATTCAGAAAAAGAGAGAAGTAACAGTAACAAATGAAATGAAATGTTAATGATGTTTACTATAATAGTCCAGAACAAGAGAGATAAATAGTTAAGGATTAAAAACACTTATTGGAATATCAATAAATGGCAGGGAAAAAAATCATTCAGGAGATGTTGGCCTAATTATTCAAACTTAGCCAATCTGAAACACCCCCCCCAAAAATAAAAGAAACAAAAAACTCTTTTTCTAGTGTCCTAGTTATGGGAGGGGAATGTTGCATATGATTCAAACTGTTAAAAATACATACCAGGCCACCTGGACTTGTCCAACATAGTCCTTTCCATCTCGTGTTAACATCTGAAAGAATCTGTACACCGACTTCAACCTGACATAACAAAGAAAACCAGCAGCAAATTACTAAGATGGTAGAAAGGGGTAGAAACTCTACATCTGAAACATTCTGTTTAGTAAGCGCAGAATAAATGCACTAGAATAGTTGCAGGGCAAAGGAACCTGGCCAGCATTCAAAGCTGCTTCCATTAGAAGGTGATCAGCTGCTTCCTGAACTGCAGGTTTGATGGCTCCTGAAGAATCAAGCCACATGCAATGGCGTAAATTCTTCACCATCCAAAAATCACCTGTGCAAGCCAGAGCACGCATCAAGGAAAGATAAAGATGAGGCTTTGGACGTAGATCTGACTTTTCTCCTGCCATCTTTAAAATCTTCCCGAACACGCATAAAGAACCTGAGAAAGCCATTAATATTTACTTGTCAGAAAGTAATATTAGGTTAGAACAAATGACTATATGTTTATATCTCCACATTGGAGAAGCCAAAAGCCAGGAACAACATTTGCAGTTTCACTAATTGACACAAAACTTTCCACTTCAATTTCACATGAATAGACCAGCATGCCCTTCCCTGCCCTCGAGCCATGCAGCCAAATGCACGATAAGAAAAGAAAACCTGGTTAAGAATGGAGATATTTTTTTATCTTCAAAGAAAGCGAATCATTTTCCAAAGATAGGATCCACGAACAAGATCAGCCAAGCCCTCTGCTTTCAAATAATTAAGATTTGAGAGTTCACGACCTTGGAACACCTAATCTGTGAGCATATTATTCAAAACTAAAGGATTTCCATTTTTCTCCTCTCCTCCTCCACCCTTTCTTATACCAGAAGCAGAAGTGAGGGACAAGGCTGAAGTTGCTGTTTTATGTGTTAGCAGAAACGAAGAACCAGCTTTGGAATTGATGTAAGCCTTTAAGTTGCATGATACTAGAAAGTTAGCTTAAAAAGACAGCACCATAGTGAACCTGGCCATAACACAAACAATTAGGCTCAGATATAAAAGAGCCAAAGATGGGCTTTGCAATCAAAGTCTTTTGGGAAAGAAAGGCACCAGCTTTTCATATGGCAGCAACAATCCTAGGGTGGCACTCTCTATGCTAGTTAGTGAAAATATACAGGAGGTGAAAATTGCAATGAGTCAAATCTTAGATGTTGATCCAAAACTCCACTTTAGATGTGCATCAGTTTGACCCATGTGATGAGAGAGTGATGAGAGAGAAAGAGAAAAGCCAAAAAAAGCTGATATTGCAACTTTATTAGACTTCCATTAAAGGAAAGTGTTGCAACCTTTAGAGAACAAAGTATGATTTTCGTAAGGGCTCCCCAGAAAGCCTTCAAATGGTTAGCTTAGCGATAACAAACCAAACTCTATGTCAAAGGAGTCTTGCTATGCCTGTAGACACTCCCTTGTATCTACCAACTCACAGCTGAAGGACTAGCACAAGAGGCAACATGAACAAAACTCTGCCCAAATTTAGACGAATGAAACCTGAAAGATATTACTGTTCCTTTTCTCCTGTAGTATAGTTTAGAAAAAAGTATAAAGATCAAAGTTACAACAAAATGAAATAAAACTAAGAAAAATCCCCATGAAGAGAAATTCGATGGTGGCTTAGATATAACATTCTAAGCCTCTATCCCTTGTATGCAAGGTGCTATATTCAATTTATATTTGGCTCCCCACAGCCATGTTCACTCCTCCCCAACTAAAACCCATCCTATATCCAGTATCCTGCATTTCTTACTCATTATGCAAACACAATATCAAAATGCCAGCAAATTCCTCGTATACATTTCACAGGAAATGCCATTAACATCCCAGTGTGGATCCTGCTGACAACACTATCTTGGGAGGATAAAAGATGCAATCAATCATGACCACAGTGAATAAAAGAGATATCCTGAGACTACTATATTTCTGGAGTATCCTTTTGTGCCTCAATTATTCCATTATTGCCATCTTCATGCCGGATACATGGTTATACTTAAGACAGCTAACAAAAGAAATTCTGGTGAAAAATACCTTGGGCATAGGTTGATAGATTACTGAAACTAGTTATTCAAAAGTAACAAAGAGCCAGGTCTTTCTACTTGATCAACAATATTACATATAGTCTATGTTGCTCGGACTCGGGTACCCATGTCCAACACGGGTACGTCTCTAAGTGTCAAACTCGGCTATTTTTTGGAACTTTTTCAATTTTTTGGCCCAACACGAATTGTCCAAGTGTCCCACCCCACCCATGTCTGAGTGTCGAGGATCCGACACGGGTACTTAAGGTGAAATGAACAGATCTGAGCAATGTAGCATACAATAACATTCAAAGCAATATTCCGGAGTTGAGTCCACCAACAAATATAACCCAATTTGAGAGAATATAAATGTATGCAGCAACAATAATCCCAATGACTCTATTTTCTCAAAGTGCAATTTTGAAAGATCTTACATCATTTTTAGCAACTAATCAACAATTGGGCTTGCTCGAGGGATGTGGACTTGTTATCAAAAGTAAAAAAGATAGGTTTGAAATAATAAGTTCAAATAGGAGAACAGCTTTGGTCTCAGAGAGGTAGGGAAGAGAGGCAAGTTAGATCAATACGAAGTACATTAGAGCTAGAAAAGCTATAGCAAACAAGGAAGAAATGGCAATGTCATGTCATTCTTCACTCTTTAGACCTTAAAACTATCCAAAAGTTCAGGAGTCAGGAGGTGTACTGTTGTGATTAGATCCTGGAAATCTTTAGGCCATACCATTGATTGAGCCACAGCTTAACAGAGCATCGACTAGTGCAGTATAGGCAATTCGGTCAATAGATAACGTTTCAGATGTATGCATTTCCATCATTATCTTCTGAACCAAATGATTATCTTTAGCAAGTGCAGCACCCTGTAGAAAAAAAAAATCTCCAGCTTAGGTCTTCAAAAAAAAGCAATAGTTAGGAGTGATATCAGTTAGGAGGAGAACTTTGCAAATAATATGTGGCGGTCATAAGAAACAAAATAGTATTTCAGGCGTAACAGTGATGTTCCCCTCACATAACCTTGACTTGACAATGGTAGTTGGAGGTATATTCAGCATTATTTTTGTTAACTAACAAGCCATGCAGCAACCGTACAACATCATCAGGGAACTCCGTTAAAGGTAGAACAAGGTGAGGTTACTAACCTTCAATAAAGTAGTATATGTTACATTATCTGGATGAAGATCATCACAATTGTATTTGCATGCAGCATCCTGTGATTAAAAAGGGGAGATATAAGTAACAAATTGCATGTTCTCAGGCTCAGCATGATTTCGAGGCTCTAAACTGGCCTTTCAATACTTCCTTGAGACCTTCATTTCCTCCAAAAACTGCATTGCAAAATCTAATTTTCCTGTCTTTACTGCAGCAAGGATGAGCGTATTATAAGTGAGTTTATCCGGTCTTAAGCCTTGGCGTAACATATCTTGGTGTACAGTGAATGTAGCTTCAGGACACCCTGTGGTTATGTATCCCTGGAATAAGAGGAGATGGTTATTGCCAGTATAGAGAATTATTTTAAAAAGAGAAAACCGGGAGTTTATGACATGTACATGACTACATGTATATCAGAGAAACACAGATACGTTAGCCAAATAGGTAACCTAAAAAACGTAAGACAGCAATATAAGGCATAAGGGATGAAGAACGTGAAGCAAAATTAAACTTTCCTACTGCATCAAGAGTACTATTTCAGCATCACACCTTCATTAACAAGTTGTAAATCAGGTTTGATGGGCTGCCACTTTCATGGAACACAAATCCATAGCGTGCAAGAAGACCATTGGCACGGCGTAAGTCTCCTGCAGTAAACTATTGCGAATATGAAAATCTTGTCCAGGAATCTGTCAGTGCAAAACTTTATCTGTCACTATCTACAACCATTTACAAGCTCAATGGTTAACGATATTGATGCCATTTTCTCGAGAATAAAGCAAGAAAAATACTCTCCCCAAGTGGGAAGAGGAAGAGCTGACTCAGCCATATATATATACATATAAAACCAATTGTAAAGAAAAAAAAAATCCAGAGTTAGAGTAAAATATGCTGTCATTTGTTTCACTCTCATATCTCCCTACATATTAGAGGGCGTTCCAAATTCTAAAGAAGAAAATGTTTATATTGGTTGAAACCCTCAAGGTAACACCACATAATGTATGCTGTCGTTGTTCTCAGGTTAAATTATAAATAATTTCTGTACCCTGCACTTGATTATTGGTGTTTGTTCATGTCTCTTAGATAATATGCACTAAATGCAACCCATGCTACTTGACTCTGAATTAAGCAAAGCATAGGGTAATACAGAATGTACTTGGAACCAATGAAGACACATGACAGAAAAACGTACATCTTCAGGCAGGTTCATATTGATTTCTTGAAATTCTAACTCCAGGATTTGTTTCTGAATCCTTTGAAACCTACAACATTATACCAAGTAATACAACTTTCGACCTATATTACCTGGATTCGGCTAGGAGTGTCGAAAATGGGTACGGATCCGAGTGTCCGGTACGACACTTCCAAAAAATCAGGACACGGGGACTCTGTCCGGAATTTGGACACGGGTACGGGTATGCGAAATTAATATTTTACAATATAAAATTTAATAATTAATATTACTTATAATTCACAAAAATCAGATTTTCATTCATATCCAAATTCCAAAATATTACAAGGATTTAGTCACTAATTACACCATGTCATATTTAAAGTTCTAAACAAGTAAATCAACCAAAATAATCTGCCAGAGTTTCCCTTAAAATAAAAGCTTCTTGGTTTCCCTTAAAAAAAGAAAAGCTTCTTGCCCACGTTTGTTTATAATTTATAAAGTAAAAAGTTTGGCCCACCAACTATACATCTTCTTCGTCTTCCTTCGAGTCTACTGTTCACCTCCTTCAACCTCTTTCCTCTGCAACTTTTCTCCTACCATCAACAACCATAACAATGGATGAAAACATCATTGGAATCGCCTCACTAGGAAGTAAAAAGCCCTAATATTATTCACCTATTTCTCATGAATCAACAGCAAATTTTCAGATCCAACAACTAGGGTTTAGCGCCGTGTCCAAGTGCAATTTGAAGGATCTGACTCGTATTTCATACCCGAGTCGGTGTTGTGTCGTACCAACCCGGGTATTTGCCGATTTTTGCCGAGTCCAGGTAACAGAGCTTTCGACATATATTCATATCTAGCCACCTGGCTGGAACTTAATTCATAATCCTATTCACATAGGTCTTACACTTACAAGTTACATCACCTTGGTCACTTCACATTCCAGGATTATGTCATCTCCAGTAACAAGTATTACTCAATGCACAATAAAGAGAACCTTTTTGCTTTAAGCCTCCATGTTCAATCGGTACCTCATCCTAAAATTATTAGTTACTCCAAATACTTGAACTTTCACCGTGATAATTAAAAGAATCAAGTGACTGATGAACAGGTTGAAGAATTTGGGTAAGATGCCCAAAAGATATACTTCCTCCGTTCTGAAATAAGTGAAAAACTTCTCTCAAAAAGTTCACATAAAAGAGAGAAGTGTTTCACTTATTTCCAAACGGAGGAAGTATTTTTTTATCCCTCCTATGGAACAGAACAGAAACTTCACAGCTATAGCATAGTAGGACTAGAGAATTGGGACACTTGTGTCAGTTATGGAAAAGCCAAAGTTCCTTTACAACATTAAAGAGCACTCTTTCTGGTATTCTAATTTTCAGATGTTTCCTTTTATCGCCTATCTCGATTGCCTGTGTTCAGCCTCCCAAAAACTTCATCTTTGATTGGACATAATGCTTTGCTGATCTAGTTTGTTGTAAATAGTAAAATAATTACCTATCATACTAAATATTTCTGATTACAGAGCACAGACTGCTCTACAGCAACGTCACAGAATATAAGATAATTAGAGTATTAGACTAAATGGCTTGACAATATAACTTAATGTCTTAAGGCTTCATGACACCCAAAAAATGTTTTAAGGCTTCATGCTGAAAAGAAGTTGTAGTGTGCTCAAAAAGTAAATCTTCATGATGCTCTTCCTACCTATAGCATAATATATAATGCTAAGTCCATGGACAGAGTTCAACACAAACTAGAAGCAAGACATTACAGGTAGATCAGACATCGATAGATGAACTACGGAAAAAAAGCTAGAATTCTAAGAAAAAAACTAGCATAAGAACTGTTATTTTTTCTTAGTATATGAAATACTACCTGCATCAATAAGAGCATTAAGCAAACCATGAAGAAGTGGTGCTGATAATTCCGGGTTTCCAACGGCATCACCTCGCTCCACAGCTTCCAGGAGTTGGAATGCTTCATCAATTCTCCGAGCCATACCCAAACCCTTCAGTTACATCAGAAATTCAGGATTCATTCAAGGAATCAACACTTGATAAATTATATACATTATATTGAGTTAAGCAATCCCAGAATCATATTTTGGATCTTAAAATCTGCAATTTTAGGTCATTAGGTTGATTTTCACATTACATCCCAGAATCATGCTTCATTAAAAGACTTTTCAAAGACCCAAAACTCGATGATCACAATTCTATTACTTAAAACTATATCATAATCTATAAGCACAAATCCAGATGAGGGACATTCAGATAATAGAACTTATGACACAAGGTTTCGCCAAAGAGAATTTTGTACCCTTTTTATTTTCTTTCAAACTGTCTATATCAGTGAAGAACATGCAATTCGCGAATCACGTACACTTCAGAAATTTTCGCTTAATGGTCAAGGGTAAGAAAACATTCGCAAATGAACTTCAATAATTGCCCAAATTTAGTACTCCCTCCGTCCCAAAATATAGTTCCCATTTCCCTTTTTTTACGGCAATTTATGCAAGTAGAATCAAAGAGGGATAGTAAAGATTTTTTATTTATTTAAATAAATGTTGTATGGGAAAAGATGATTTTAGGAGAGAGAATGGAGAATAATTGGTGAAAGAACATTAATTGTAACACTTGGGTTGAATAAACAAAGCAAAAAAACAAAATTCAAGAAGCAAATAAATGATGGGACACGGTTTTTCTAGACAAATTACGGAAAAATGTGGAACTAAAAATGGAAATGGGAACTATATTTTGGGACACCCAAAATGGAAATGGGAACTATATTTTGGGACGGAGGGAGTATCATGTATCATGCCTATTTGATTGCCAACAGAGCGAAAAGCGGTTGATCATAAAGTTACTCTACAATATCATCCCATCACCATAGAGCAACTCTTTTGCAACGAAAAGACTTTATGAACCAATTAATTAAACATCATCTAAGACTTAAGAGAATAGGGAAAGGGGCCAAATAAAGAGGACAAAAGTACCATTAACTTTGAATTTTGATGAGAATCACTGAAACTATGTATTAAAACATAAGTAGGAGCCAATACCTTCAACAAAGTGCCATAAGAGACATTATCAACACGGCAGCTCCTCGAATTCGACATTTCATCAAACAACTTAAGGGCAGAATCAATATCACCACAACGAATGCAAGCCTCTAACACCGCATTCATCACAATTGTATTAAGACCTCCATATCTTCTTTTAGCTACCTCAATTTCTTCAAACACCTTTACAAAACAACCCAAATTACAAAACAGAAAACAAAAGAAAACCCACATCAAATTAAGACTCAAACTTAACATATACTAAACCAAACAAGAAAAAAACACAAATTCAACCCAAAAAAACTAGTGGGTAATTCACAATAAAGCAAACCTGATTGAGTTGTTTGCGCCGAGTGAGCTGAACAATGCGAGTAGTGAGGCGTTTAAGATTGGATTTCCGGGTTTTTCTGAAAGAAAGATTGTTGAAAATTGGAGAATTATGAGCATGAACATAATCATGGTGGGAAGAGAGTAAAGGGGAATTAGGGTTTGAGGTTGGAATGAGAAATTGAATTGAAAAGTTGCGAAATTGAAGATGCATTTTCTGAGATTGAAGCTACCCATCACCCAAAATCCATATCTCAACAAGTTTAGGAGAGAGAAAGACATAAAAGAGATTAAGAGAATCTAGGAAGGGGATAATGCTGATGAAATTGGCGGGGAAAAGTGGGGTCCAGTATTACAGTTTACTGGAGGGTAGTTGTACTTGTATTGGAGTAACAATAACAACCAGAAAAATCAAATTTTTAGGGTAAAACAGAAAATCAGGATGATAAATTGATAACAATGTTAATCATTAATTTGAGGCTGAGGTGTTAGATAGATAAGTTATATGGACCACTTGACATTTGTAAGAGCAAGTTGAAAATCAACCTCTATAAATCGCTACAATCCGCTGTACAGTCTTGCTTATGTTCTTAGCTTATTAGTTAGTTAGTTAGTTAGCTTATACTTTTCTCATGCTTAATTAACTATTTTTAGTTATTATAAATTACCAGTATTGTAAAGTAAGTTGTGAAATATTGTTACAATAACTTGGATGAATTATATATAACACACTTAACGAGGATTTAAGTGGAAGTCACGAGTGGAATAGTACGAGACTTATTAAAATACTAACAAAAGGAAATCATTTTGGATTCTAAGCAATAAAATTCTTGTGTTTTGTACTAACTACCAGCTAACCACTTCTTAATACCAAATTTGGTTCCTCTTGTACATTTATGCTACTATGAATTTTAAAATTTTGAATTACTGTAAGACCTTGAAATGTACTATGAAACTTGTATTGGTGTTCTGAAGTCACAACTGGTGTTGTAAACCTCATATTCATACGTAGAGATTTTTTTTATTACCATTAACAATTATTAGAGTCCAAAAACGAAGTCTTACTAATGTTATTGACCATAGCTTTCTATGAGAGGTGTGAGGTAAAGATACATTCCGCAATATATTATCCTATTTGGACGCATATGGACTTATAATCCCCTATACTTAAAGCCAATCCTTACGTAAACGATGACAGATCACATGCTTTTTGTATTGGTCAACTTTGAGGTGTCGAGTAAGGAGTGCTATATGATTTGGATGGGCAGTGGTCCAGACTACAATGGACGGTTATAAATATTAAAAGTCATACCTACTTACCATGGACATGGATAGGATCCCATATTCGCCCACCTTAGTGTCCCATATTACATCTGATCGCCTCACCCTCATGCATAATACAATATGTGGCATTTGGGTAATCTAAGTTTTAATTTGGCAAGTGATAAGTGGGTGTAGGTGCGTGATTGGTACTCAATTGGGTGATTGGCGGCTAGTTGGGTATGATTTCTAGGTTGTGAATGCCAATTTGGGTATTGATTTTTACTTGTCATGGGTGTAAGATGTTGCATAGATGATGCTTATTAAAAATGGTAGGTGGTAAAGAGTTGGGAAGAGAAAAAGGCCCTTGTGCCTTCATAGAAATCAGTATTAGAAGCAAGGAGACCAAATTGCTGAAGGATTTTACCGTTTTAGTTTAATTGTTTAGTTTTTTCCTTTGTGCTCAAGTGGGTGGAAATCCTTCAATTTCTCCATTTGTGTCGAGGCTTGGGAAAGTTGGATTATTTGATGTTGAATTCTAGTATAGAAAGAATTACTTTTTTCATTTAAGCCAAAAATCTGAAGATGATAAAGAAATGGAAGAGTTATTTGAGAATTTTGAGAGTCCCCATGAAGTTTTCCCGTATGTTGTTTCACTCAAAGATGAAGGAAATTCCTTGTTTAAACTCGGTGAATTTGACAAAGCTTCATCCAAGTACAATAAAGCTGCTAAATTTCTATGTATTATTATGTCTCGTTTTGGTGAGGGGGATAGTGTGCTTGGAAACATGGCAGTCTCTTTGCACTTGAATCTGGCTGCTTGTGCTTTGAAAACGAGGAAATTCAACAAAACAATTGTCTTTTGCTCGCTTGTCTTAGATGCCGATAAGAGCAATGTCAAGGCTCTTTAATTTTTAGGAGAGGAATAGTTCTTGCTAGGTCTGGAAACTTTGAGGATGCAATTATTGATTTACGTGCAGCACGGGAATTAGAACCAAAGAATAAGGAAATCCGAAAGGAGTTAGAGGCTCTTGAATGCTTATTCTCAAAAATTTGGATGATGTAAAGGGAGAAGATGGCCCCCTGGGTAGTTGCAGTAAGTTGAAATCTAGGACTCCGGATGATCATGCGTCTTTCCCAGAGTCAAACAAGATAAATTTGATGAATAAGCATGGATCAAAAGCAAAAGGAAAAGAAGTGCTAGATTTGGGAAAACTCGCCCGAACTATTGCACCTCGCTATTATATTCCCCGTGCATAAGTCCTTCACAGAAAAACCATAAGGATCAAATTCAATAGAGGCATTATTATCTGAGGTAAATTTGCGGACTGGAGATACGGTTTTTGATAATTTGTGGAGCAAATAAAACATCACAGATGGCTAAAGGAGGGTGAGGAGTGGGGAGGGATGATTGACCATAACCAAGAACAGGAATGCGATGACCATTACCAACAAGAATATGATTAGGAGTACTTAAATTACATAAGGGCATGAGAGTACCTGATGAGTTGGTAATATGAGATGTGGTGCCCGAATCCATGTACCATGAATTATCCTATGGCAGAGTCATCGTAGCAAATGCGTTGCCCAATTATGTGGGAGTCATAAATGGACCATGGTCCGGATATGGAGCAGGGGCATCATAGTGGGCTTGGGCCCCATACGAAGGAGGGTAGGCATAAAGAGCTTGGGGGGCATACAGTGGGACAGGCGCATAGCCTGCTGGGCCAAGATACCGCTGAGCCGAATTATGATGGGGATACGGGGCTGGGCCAGGAGCCCACTGGATAGCGTGCTGCTGAGGTGGGCCTGGCCATGTTGGCGCAGCATGTGGGACTTGCTGCTGCTGCGGGGAGCCTCGACCACGGCCTCTACCTCGACGACCTCCCCTCCTGCGGCCTCGATCACCACTTCCACGGTTGCCGGATTGTTGTTGCTGCAGCGGTGGTGGTGAGGTGGTGGCAGGTGGTGCTGGCGGTGGACTTTAGGCCACGAAAGAAGTTGTTTGTGGTGCCGAATCTTGGGCACGACGAGATTCCTCCAACAAATGTCGACATCTTGCAGATTCAAACGAAGGCAAAGGCTTCTTTTTTTGTATCATTGTTGCCACAACGTCAAAATCTGTATTGATGAGACCGGAAACAAGTCTAAGAACAAGTTTTTGCTCTGAAACTAGCTGATCAAGATTGGCAAGTTGGTCTTTCAAATTCTTTAATTGTGTGCAATAGCTCGAAACATCGGAAAAGTTGTTTAAGTGAAGAGCATTAAATTGATTTTCAAGATATACTGCCCAAGTATGTTTGTTATCCTGAAAAATTGCCTTCAACTTGTTCCAAAGTTCACGTGCGGAATCTCCACGGCACAGTACAATTTGTAGTAGATCAGATGAAATAGGGCCATCTATCCATTGTTTAACAATAGAATTTAAACGCCCCTATAATGCATCAGAGATGTCAGAAGGACACTTGGCTTCAGTATTGATGTTATCTAAGACATTAAACGCGTGAGCATGACATTCAAATAACTCAACCCAATTGGAATACTGAACTTTCTCACGATCAAGAATTAAGGGGATGCAATTTTTTATATTAGTGACAGAAAGGGCTGGGTGAAATTCCGTGGTAGGAGGGTCGGATTTTGAAGGCTCGACGGTGTCATTAGGCGCCATGAAGGCAGAAGTCTGGGCGTCGCACTAAGAGGCGCAGGCGCGGGAAAGAAAAAAAATTGTTATGTGAACCTTAAACTGTGATACCATGCTAGATTTGGGAAAACTCCTTAATTGGAGTGACTACCATTGATCAATATTTATAGTTATATATCCTAGGATAGTCCTATTATGATTAGGAAACATATCCAGATTAGAATTCTAAGAACAAAATATATCCTAACTATATTATTTTTCTATCAAGAAGTGATGGAGATTGTAGAGGAGACTTGCTCTTCGAAGGCAATTGAGCCCTCTGTTCAGTTTGACTACCCGATTGGCCTTGGTCTAGGTCTTCATCCTCCACAAAAAGGAGGGAATAGATAAAGGTGGTTGTTCAAGCAAGGCTTCTGCGATAATGTAGTCAAGTTGTTGTGACAAGGACTTCGAGCTTCAGAATCAAATTGTAGCCCAAGAAGATGAGGTTGGGATAAATAGCTCTCCTGTCATTGACATCATGCAAAGTGAGGTAGTAGCTTCTCCCCCATTCACCAATGTTTTCAAGTCAATTATCTTGTCCTCCACAGAAAATAAGATCAAAGCCTCCCTGCCATCCTGATTATGTGACTTATGTTCAAAGAAACAAATCTTCCCAATTCCTTAATATCTCCCGGGAAGATATGAAAAGATTGCAACAAGGGAAAGAGTTGCAATTTAATCAATCTCTTTCAAGATTGATGTCAATTCGAATCTCAAAAACAAAAAACCATATAAAGAAGGAGGTCTCTCAAAAACAAGATTTGAAGGATATAGAGGTCTCAAATATGGTGACTTTAGTGGGGAATGTCACCAGCTCCATTAAACAACCAGGTTTACAGTAGAAGGATGAAGAGATGCAAGAAGTTTCAGCATATGAAACAACCCAACAAAAGGTATGTTATTTAGAAGAGCCAATTGCAGGTTTAACAAGCAAAGGTCATGTACATGTACTCCCAATGGTATCCGCAAAAAGGAAAGCATAGGGAAGTAAGGATGAAGTACTAAGGATTGTCAGGTCTAACTTACATAAGGCATTGTTCAATGTCAGCTCGAGAGCGCTCAAAAGTCTTTCTCCAAGAAAACCAAAGTCGAGAAGCCCCCAGTGTGAAGCAGTAAAATCTCGTCCCTCCGTGTTGGTTGTAAGCGCAAGTTAGTTAGGTCCATTCCTTTAGATGCAATCCCCTCCCCTTTTAAGAAGTGTATTACTAGTGCAGTGTCTTGTGGAATATGTTCTAAACTTAATGTGTCGACCCATGAGATGACTTGTTGTCACTCGTCAGGTTCCATGGGTTAGCTTGTTTTTCTTTGTTTCTTGTGTGTACTTATTGCCCAAAAAAAAAAAGTAATAACTATAACAGAAGATCGTTTGTAGGTTTTAGAAGTGCAGGTCATTTATCATGAATTCGTGATTTTCCACTCAAAATTCTCAAAATTCTTAATATGAATATAATGTTAGGGTTATTGACCCTTAGCCTCAGGCTAGCATATAATTTAAAACCAAGTAGAATCAACCGTAAATAATGAAATAAAAATTACAAATTAAAAAAATTAACTACGTTGAATAAAATTAAAGGCTTACGGTTGTAAACATGGGCTTTTACTTATTTTGACAAAATCTAACAATACACTTTGTACAGAGGATGTTCAACAACCATGATCCATGCATCAGTCCCACTAATTGAAACCAAACCATGGAAGTTGTGGATCCTCCTTGTCCCTTCTGAATAGCATCAACAGGAAATCGAGCTTCATAAGCAAGTAGAATTCCAACATCATATCTACATAGAGCTCTTGAGAGGTTCAGCACTCATCATTCGATGTTAACCGTAACAAGCAACTGCGTAAAAATGCACATATAATTAGACAAAGTATTTGACAACCAAAGATCAGTTTATGTAGAAAGCCAAATTACCAAACCGCATTCTGCTCTTAAGCTCTGATAGTTTATCAGGACTGGGTATAATATGGGTACTTCTGAACAACCACACACACCTGCACTACATAGTTGATTTTCAAAAAGCAGCATCATTGGCAGCATACTCTCTCAGGACATCAGCCACCTCTTCTACTACTCCTAGCTTCCGGAACCAATCAACCAATACTTGAGAAGCTTCTTTACCAATTAAGATCCCTTCTTTTTCTAAATGTACTAGGAACTCCATGGCTGTGTTAACCTTGTTCTCCTTTTCATAAGCCTTCAACAAAAGAGCCACACATTTATCATTAGGTTCTATATCAGCCCTTCTCATATTTTCAAATGCAACACGAGCGTTTTGACTTTGACCAGCCTCAACGTATGCATTTATGAGGAGCCCACATAGCTTAATGTCAGGGTAAATTCCAGCAACTTGGATTGCGTCAAAAATCCTCTGTGCACCTTCAGCATCACCTTTCATGGAGTAGGTCCTTAGCAATGCCTTGTAAACTTCTGTCCCTGCATAAACCTCTTGTTGTTCCATTTCTTTAATTAAATCTTCTCCTTTGTCTGGCATTCCAGCTCTGATGTAAGCCATGATCATTGAGCCGTATGATCTTTTATCTAATGGCTGACCGAGAAGCTTCATTTCCTCAAATGTTTCTTCAGCTAGCTTAAAGTGGCCCGCTTTGCTGTACATGTGAACCATTGTCGTTAATGTAACCTGATCACAAGGTAGGCCTCTTTTACTCATTGCAAGGAGAATATTTTCTGCATCTTGAAGCCGCTCATGCTTGGCATACAGATAAATCATCTTGGTATAGTCGCGAACATTGGCTTCGAATGACTCATCCAAAAGCGCAAGTTCGAAAATCTAGGGGGTAAAATTCAGATTTTAATCCTGAAAGCATGTCCACACTAACTGATGCTTAAATGAAAGGAACAACCTCTTAAGAAAAGAGTTAGCTTTGGGAAGAGTTTAACTATTTATTCGTGCAGGTAGGGTCGATGTGAGGATTCTGAAGTCTTAATTGTTTGAGATATCAAGGATGAAAGCTTCTTTTTTTTTTCTTTCACTCCAAAATATCATGAAGGTTATCTCAACACAGAGTTTGCTAAAGCACAAAATTTTGCCATAAGCACTAAGATATGCATTATCACCCAAAGGCCAATAACCAGGAATTAGATTCAGATGGAAATGGGTTATAGTGTTTGCTACAGTGACTAACTACACAAAAGATATTAGAAATATGCATATTAGGCGAGATTACCCAGTTGCAAGACGTTCAAGTCGCAAACACAGAACATCTACCTTGGAATCTGGTTCTGATAGATGAAATATCAATACGACAGTACCCCTTTCTTGGACTTGTGAATTTTGCTATGCTGAATGGTAAAACTTATTTACTTTATTAGGGAATGGTCAAATAAGTTAGGAAGTTGTAAGAAACTAGTTGTATGCATACTATTTGAGAGGGCAAAAGCCTTAAGCTTTTTCCCTTCCTCTTTTTATATGTCATGTTTAGGATGTTTTGGTTACAAACCCTGTTTCAAATTTTCCACCTTTCTTTTTCTCAATCTGCTATAATGAAGAGTTTGCTACTTAGTAAATCCCAAGTTCTGAAGACTATTAGGAAAACTACCTCAATATTAGGGTCCTAAAAAGCTAATATTAGGCTTCATTATTTCCACCTGAAAAGAACTTTTCCCAACTTAGAGAGTGTTTAATTACGTGGAAACACTTGCCAAGAAAAGCGGTTTTTCGCATTTTCCTTTCTTTGGTTTATAAAGGGTAAAGAATAGTTTTCAACATTTCCTCCCTATTCCTTCCTCCAATCTATCCTCTCCCTTCCATTTCAAACTTCCACCAAAATCTTTTTTCCGTCCAATCAAACGAAGCCTTATTGGAACTTATATGCACCTATTCAAATTGAATAATCCAACTTAGGCAGCCCTTATTTCAGCTTAGTAGAATTTTTATAAAATTATTGCAACTTACTTCTATAAGCTGAATTTTAGTAACCCACATAAACAGCCCAAAACAAAGCAATAGTTCAACCATTTCAAAATAAAACCAAGATAACTTCCAAACAAAGACATAATTCATCCCATATACCACATACAATCAAACAAACCAAACTCATTCAAATTCCAAAAACAAAACAATTAAAATTAATACCTCAATAAACAAGGGATGATCAACAATACTTAATTCCTTAAGAACAGCAAGCCAATCAGCTCTTCTGGGCTTCATAATTTTAACCCAAGCAGCCAATAATTCACACAAACTACCCTTTTCAGGTGAAAAACAAATAATCTGCCTCATTAATGCTTTACATCTTCTCTCCATCATTTTGGGTAATCGAGAAATTGCAAGTTTTTGTGATTCTGTAATGTTACCTGGGTTTATCTCCAACCATCTGAATTTACGACGCTCTTTGAGTTCCTGAGTTTCTGCATTTTCTGTGATTTGTGCAGTGGAAACTGCTAAATTCCATCTGGGAGTATTTTTATGTGTCGTAAAATTTGTGGGTGTTTCTGGAAATCTGCTGTGATGTACTAGGATGTTATCTTTGAGAGAAGTGAAAGTGTATGAGAGCAAGTGGGAAGGAGAACAAGCCATAGATGGAGGAAGAATTTTGGAGAAAGGCTACTCAATAACGACTAGTGAGACATTATTATATGGCTGTTTGGATAAAGGCATAAAGCTTCAAATCGTTGAGAGTATTTTTGCTAAGTTTTAGATTTGCTCGTTTTAGATTAGGAAATGGATGAAAAAGAATGGACAAGATCTTAATATAGTGTTGATGTTAACAAGTAAGTGCAAGTGTTTTTTAGTATCAATATTAGAGTTGCGAGGTGGGCATGGATGGGAGCGGCTCGAGTTTGGCTTAGCACGGGAGACATAAATATGATAATATGATAGTACATTACATTGCCTCGTTGTGGACCTACTCATTTTGAAAAAAAAAAAGATAAGATTCTTAAGGGTTGTCTTGTCTAGCAACATGACATGAGGCTATGGGCCTCTCTTTCGTAGATTCGGTGTGTGCCCGACACGACACGATTTTTCCTTACCTTGTTGGAGGCTCGATTGATGTGACATGAGACACATTACCCTGACTAGACCTGGCAATCGGACCAATCGGATCGGATTCGGACCGGACCAATTCAGATCGGACCGTTTTCGGATCAAGTTACATTCGGACTGGGATCGGACCGGACCGTTTCGGATTGGGTCATCGTTCGGACTATTATTTCGGATCAGATCGGATCGGTTTTCGGATCGGGTCAGCTTTCGGATTATGGTTTCAGATCATCGGATCGGATTTCGGATTGGACAAGAAATATTTTGAACTTTTTTAGTAGGGTAAGGGTTGTCCTATGTAAATAAATTTTATTCTATACTAATCTTTTGAGTTATTAATTATTCTATTAGTAGCCCTTTAATTGAATATTAATTGTTTAGTAGTTAGTACTCCCTACATTTTTTAAAATTATTCCGTCTAACTATTTGAGTATTCGTTACATATACTTACATAAAATTCTTCCAAAGTTTTGCACCAGTGGCCAATGATAATTTTTTATTATAAAAAAACGGGTAAGTTTCGGGTACTTCGGATCAAAGTCTAATCGAAACCAATAATTTCGGATCGGTTTACCTTCGGGTCGAATCGGTTTCGGATCGGGTAAGACCATATCGGATCATTCGGATTTCGGATGAGTTTCGGATCAAGATTATTTCGGACCGGATTCGGACCGGACCGGACCGTTTCGGATTCGGATCAAGGTTCGGACCGTCTGG
This sequence comes from Beta lomatogona, assembly GCA_947646795.1. NCBI lineage: Eukaryota > Viridiplantae > Streptophyta > Magnoliopsida > Caryophyllales > Amaranthaceae > Beta > Beta lomatogona. Next base: position 88,281 of record CANSNZ010001258.1, on the reverse strand, counting down.
TTCGGACCCGGACCGGATTTTCGGATCAGGACCAACTTTGCCAGGTCTAACCCTGACAAAGATTGACTCTTGTACAATTTAACCAATAAAAAGGTTTTATAGTATCAATAGAAGGCTTTATAGCTTTAAAAATATGTGTGGCAATATAAGTTTCATAGTAACACCCCTTATTTTTTCAACAAACTTGGATGCCATTACAAAACGGCCCCCTTTCAGATTCCAAAATTTTTGGGTTTTGGACAAGGCTTCACATGACATCGTAAAGAGAAGCTGGTTGTTACCAATCCAAGGCTCTAGATTTTTTCGCATTCAACAAAAACTTATGCGAATCAAAACTGATCTCAAAGTATGGTCTAAGAACCATTATAAGCATACCATCAACAAATTACTTCAAAATGATGACAAAATAAAAGAATTACAGCACAAACTTTGGAGCTGTCAGTTTGGTTAATGAACTGGTGGTTGAACTGAAACAACTGAAACAACTGAAATTTGAACTGAATTAAACTGAACTGGGAGTAATCAGAATCGAAATCAATCGAAAAATGCCGAACCGAAACCGAAATAAACGTAAATGAAAAACCAAAACCGAATCGCAATCGAACCAAAACAAACCAGAATCGAAAATAACTGAGAAAAACTGAAAAGTTGATCGATCAACTGAACTGAACTGAATTGGAGATTTAACTGAATTAACTGAACTGGTTCAAACTGAAACTGAACTGAACTGAACTGAAACCGATTTAAACTGAAACTGTTTTAAATTGATTTTTAATTGTACCCGAACCGAATTCACATATTACCCAAATTCTTGATAGAACTCCAATTCACATATTACCCAAATTCTTGATAGTACTCCAAATCACATACAAAATTTATCATGATAATTTTTTATTAGTATTGAACTTGTGTCATATAACTTAATTTCTTACTAGTTTTCAACTATATCAAATTCACTGATTTTACACTCCAAATCGAATTTACATTTTACCTAACTTTATGATATACTCTCACATGAAAATGTATGATAATAATTTTATTATTAATATATGAATTTATGACATTATAGCTTTATTTCATGATAAATTGATAATTTCAAATCCATCAAAGTGAGTGATCAAACTTTTACAAAAGTATGAGATATAACTTTATTTTAGTTATAAGTTTGTTTCTTTCGTAACTATTAACACCGTATTACTTGCTATAAATTTTTAACTCTTGGGTCTACCACCAAAGTAAATTAATTCAAAATCCTCTCTTCAAAATCATCAAATTCAATTTCCTTAACAACATCAAAACACTCACCAACTTCCTCTTCTTTTAAATATCCAAATAACCAATTTTGGGTTGTCACCAAAAGCCTCAACACTTTCTCTAATTTTTTTTAAAACCAAAAGGATAACATTAAACCATAATTATATTAGAACCTAACCGAACTTTCACATAATTCCAGTCATAACAAAAGGAGCTCGAACCATTCTATATTACATAATCCCAAAATATAAAACCCACCCTCCATAGCTAAACTATAGAAACCTCCAACGAAGCTTAGTCTTCCAATATTGTAACTCCCAGGACATCACTTTTCATATCCTCCTTCACACAGTCAGGCATGATGATGTGAGTTTTTGATTCCTTCTGCATTACCAGGCCATATTTTTGCAAGATTATGCGCTACCATATTCGCCTCCCTTTTCACATGAAGGAGTTATGCGTCAAAGTGAATAGCAATGTAACGCTTTCTCTAATTACATGGACCTTTCTTTCCTTCAGAATTAAGACCCAAACTGGGCAGTACTCTCTCTCTCTTAAAGTGTGTGTGTTTGAATTTTCTTTAAATTTTAAGACATTCAACTGGGTTGTGTAGATCCACATTTATCTCCCCCATTATACCAAAGTAGAACCTCAAAATATTTAGAAATAAAAAATTTAACTAGGAACGAAAGAAGAAAACCAGAAGGGGGAAACCTAAAACCTGAAATTGAATAAAATTGAAACCCACATTAGCGAGAGTCGACAAAATCAATGAGAGAGAAAAAAAGGCCAAAACAAAAAGAAAATAAGGTTTGGGGGTAAATTATTCATACAAATCGAAGATCAAGAATTAAAATTAACATGTGTAGATATACTACCCTCGACTTCTATGAAACTCTTCGAATTAATATCAAAGTTGTGATCGGATTTCGTGAATTTGGTTGAATTTTCAAGATTAGAAGTATCAAATAACACATTTTTTTTGAGAAATAGAAATCCGAAGTTAAAATAATTAGGATTGTGGTTAGGGGTTTCAGAGGATGAAAGATATAGATGAAAACCATAGAGAAGGAGAGATAACAGAGAAGAAGCAGGGAGCCATGAGGCACATTGTAAATATTAAAGAAATGAGACGGCCAAACTAGAAGTAGTCACTTTTTATTGTGAGCAATCCAATAAGAAAATATATTTAGCCCAATGTTCTGTTTGGAGGGAATTTTCCCTGCCACTTATTTCCATTGGTAGCTACATTCACAATTTTGGAGGTAAAGTTCCCCCCTAAAATTTTATCCTAAATGGCTAAACCCCATGCTCCAAATCTATAAAGCTCAAAAGTCAAACCCAAATCTATAAAGCTCAAAAGTCAAACCCCAAATCTTGGAATCATCTGAGTAGATGTTGTTAGTTTCGAGATGCATTTCACATAGAGACGATACTTAAATGTTGTATTGCTATCTTGATTTAAGTTATCGATTCACATTGATAAAAAAATATAATAAACCGATACTAACTTGTTTCACTCCAATATTATGTTTCGAATTCAAATGGAGAATTGTTATCTTCAATTATCTTATCAGCTTATATTAATATATTCATTTAATGTAATATCAATGTCTTTCAGTTTGGCTTAGATGTACGAGTCTAAAAAATGATTATAACTTATTAACAATTAACTTAAATGGAGTATTCTTATCTTGATTTAGCTTATCGATTTACATTGATACATTGATTTAATAATCCAATATCAATTTGTTTCACTCCAATATTATGTTTTAAAATTAAAATGGATACAACTTAATCTTACTTTAAATAGAACACATTTGTTTTTAATTACTTTACCGACTTACATTGATACATTTATCTAATCTAATATCAATTTCTTTCATTTGGGCTAAGATGTATGAGTTTCAAATTGAATATAACTTGTTAATGATTAAATTAAATGGAGTATTATTATCTTGATTTAACTTATCGATTCACATAGATACCTTGATCTGATCCAATATTAACTTATTTTACGTGGATTATATGTTTTTAGTCTTCAAATGCATATAGCGTAATGACTAGTATAGTCATATTAATCCATTGATCTAATAAATTTATAGTAAGACATTGATCTAATTGGCTTTTGAAATAATGTCTAACTCGTCTTTCGAGGAAGTTTATAAGAATTTATACTTATATGAAACGTTCTTTTTAACCAAACATGATGTGATTTGCATATAACTAACAGTTTGAATATCGACTTATATAAAATTGTCTTATTCCAAATTGTCGAACATATGTGTCATTAAGTACACATATATCGGTGTCACTTTCATACACGTTTTTAGGAAGTACAACTGATTTTTTTCGAGGCAAGTGTCGGACAACACTTATTTGCCACGTTAATTTTAACCGAACCAAAAAAAAACCCCGACATGAAGCTCCCCGAACAAATACATGATGTGACTAACTTATACCCGAACCGATGCAATAATGGCCGAACTTTTGTGATTTTTGTAAAAAACTGAAATAAACTGAAACGAAACTGAAAATAACTGCAACGTGTTTTAACTGTTATGGATTCAACCGTTGGTTTGTTTAACTGTTCGGGTAAAAACTGGTTTAAACTACAACTGAACTGAATTGAAAAGAAAAATAACTGAATTAACCTGAACTGAAAAGTTTGTTAACTGAACTGGACTGAACCGTTAATGATTTTAACTGCTATAAACTGAACTGATATGAACTGAACTGTTTGGATATAACCATAACTGAACTGTTGAACTGAATTGACACCTCTAGTCTTGTCTAGCAACATGATATGAGGCTATGGGCCTCTCTTTCGTAGATTCGGTGTGTGCCCGACACGACACGACTTTTCCTTACCCTGTTGGAGGCTCGATTGATATGACTTGAGACACATTACCCTGACAAAGATTGACTCTTGTACAATTTAACCAATAAAAAGGTTTTATAGTATCAATAGAAGGCTTTATAGCTTTAAAAATATGTGTGGCAATATAAGTTTCATAGTAACACCCCTTAGTTTTTCAACAAACTTGGATGCCATTACAAAACCGCCCCCTTTCAGATTCCAAAATGTTTGGGTTTTGGACAAGGCTTCACATGACATCGTAAAGAGAAGCTGGTTGTTACCAATCCAAGGCTCTAGATTTTTTCGCATTCAACAAAAACTTATGCGAATCAAAACTGATCTCAAAGTATGGTCTAGGAACCATTATAAGCATACCATCAACAAATTACTTCAAAATGATGACAAAATAAAAGAATTACAGCACAAACTTTGGCTCCAACCGCATAATCGCATTCTTTTAAATCATATCAATCGCCTTATTGCCCAACGGGAGTGTTCAACCAAAAAAGTTGGGGTGAAGTTGCAAGATTTGGCCAAATCAATTGATACTACTCATAGGAAATTCTTTTGGAGACAATCCAAGGATAAAAACGCAGTATCGCTTATAGCATGGGATACAATTTGCACCCCTAAAACCCATGGTGGGTCTGAGGAAAAGTTTTCCCCTTAACAAAGCATTCTTAGCCAAGTTAGGTTGGAAGATTCTCACTGAACCCTCTAATTTTTGGGTCAAATTGGTTTCCGAAAAATACTTAAAAAGTCAATCTTTCTTCAATTACAAATGTCAAGCTAAAGACTCCACCATATGGAAAAGAAATCATGCTTCAATGCCTCCTTCTACTAAAAGGAATAAGATGGAAAATTGGGGATGGGTCTACGATCCTTTTCTGGAAACATAACTGGTGTTCGGAGGATAACCTCCTCTCTATATTGAACTTAAAAGAAAATCAAGTGGACTCCTCCACTTTGCTCACATAATTTATTACCCCCAACCGTACTTGGGACTTTGAAAAATTCCGCTCCATGGTTCCTGATTCCATTATCAAATTAATTAAAGGCATTCGTTTACCGGTCCATCCTTCTCCAGATGAACCTATCTGGAGTCCCAGCTCTTCTTGCGAATTTACTGTGAAATCTGCTACTTGGCTGGCCCATAACCTCCCTCCCAATATCCCTAAATGGCAATTTCGTTGGATTTGGAATTTTGACATCCCTCCAAAATTAAAAATTTTCTTATGACAAATTTGCCATAATAGCCTTGGTGTTCGTGCTACCCTGGCCAATAGGAATATCATTCCTATCAACCTATGTGCTCGCTGCAACTCCCACCCTGAGACCTTAGACCATCTTTTTGGAGATTGCCCCTCTCTTACTCCCCCAAAGATCTTACCCGACCTCAAGCCCTAGCTTCCTTTCTCCTTCTCTAATGACAAGCTAATGGAAAACCTTTCCAAGCTACGGAAACACAAATCCAATTTAAGTAAATTTATTTTCTTAATATGGAGCATTTGGAAAGAGAGAAATAAAATTATCTTCCGCCAAAGTGCTCTCAACATTCATAGGATCCTCCACAAAGCTAAATTTCTATTCCCAGAATGGTCCCTTAGGATTGCGGTAGATCACTGCTTTTCCTCTGGGACCCCGTTCTCCACCACTTTCAATCCACCATCCTCATCATCCTATCCATCATCTATTTTCGTCGCTTGGGAGCCGCCTCCCCCCACTTCATTTCAAACTCAACTTCGATGGTTCAGTTCGTGATACCTCTGCTGCAGCGGGCGTTATCATTCGAGACTAGATCTCAGGGTACTCTTAATAAGGCTGCTGCTTTCAACCTCGGCATCACTGCTGTCTACATGGCTGAAGCAATGGCCCTCCACCACGGTATTCAGTTGGCTATTCAGAATAACATTTCTCATCTTCACATCGAAGGCGATAACCTTCTCGTTGTTAACGCCCTTAAGGGCATTTGGGTACCCCCTTGGCAGATGTGTCATCTTCTCAAGGACATTCACAAGCTCCTCCTCTCCTTTACTACGTGGGATATCAGACATGTCTACAGGGAAGCTAATAAGGCAGCAGATTGGATTGCCAATGTAGGACATTTAGTCAATTCTGTTTTTCTCATTGATGATTGTACAAGTTCCGAGTTATCTACCATTCTTGTAAACGATAAGGTTGGAGCTCCCCTCGTGCGGAAGGTCTCCTAACCTTCTTTTTCCTTACATTTATTAAAAAAAAAAAAAAGTAACAAATACATTCAATAATGCCGAAGTACATATAAACCAAATTTGTTAGTAGAAAGAAGTTAATTAACTGATACTAATAGATGTTCCAATAATGATTATGGCAATACCAAAAAATGATCAATTGTACTATATTAGTTACCACATAGGCTCCAACGACTAGTGTTTTTAGATATCAATATATTTTTTTTGGGTCCCCCTTTCGGGAATCGGGAACCCGTGGTAAGATGAATTTGCTCTGGGCTACCCTCGCACAGGGTCACTCACCCAGAGGCCCAACAAGCCCCAAACCCCCCCACACAACAATATTGAAATTTTTGCTTCCACCAAGATTTGAACCTTGGTCTTCCATATCGGAGATAGGAAGGCATACCATTGGACCCAAGGGTCCTTGGTTTTTTAGATATCAATATATCATACGAAAACTTCCATTTTATACCTTCCGCATACTAATGATAAACTGCATCGAGTTTTGTATTAGATAACAAAATTATCCATTCTTATCTATAGGATAATCTTAATCCACATGTGAAAGAAGATAATTAAAACCTTTTTTTTTTTATCTTGGCTAACGTTGTAAAATATTCCCTCCCAATCTTTTTGTTCTTTTTATTTTGAACCTTCTTGAAAGTAAAAAAAAAAAAAGTCAAGGTAGACATAACATATAGAACTGAGGGAGTATGATAAAACAGATATAACAAGTAGGTATATATGTTGGTGCTTAGTGAATGGCTCTTGAGTGGTTTTTTTATCGACTATCAGCTTTTTTCATGGGTCAAAAAGATATAAAAAATTGCATGGTAAATCTTCTATCTTAAACCAGCATCTCACAAAAAAAAAAACCAGCATTTCAGCTAAAAGCAAGAAAAAAGTTGGTTTTATTATGTTAATAAATACCACACTTTAGGCACTTTTTTAAAAATAAATACCTAGGTTGTTTGAAATTTTATATAGATACCAACTTTTTACTTTTTCTTTTGGAATCACTACCACTTAATATATTTTCGCAAAACCGTTAGTTTTGCTTCGTTAGTGGCATGTGAAATTACTTTCTTACCTTTCATTAATCTCCTCCACCACCACCACCACCAAAACCCCACGAAACTCACTACCGTTGCGATCTCCTTCTCTCTCCTAACCACCATTACGAAGTGGTGGCAGTCTCATAGTTGGTTAAGTATTGTGGGGTGGGTTGATTTTTTGGTGGGTGGAGGTGGTGGTGGTGGTTTCGTAGTTGGTTAGGGTGGTGGGGTGGGATGATTTTTGAGTGGGTGGAGGTGGTGGTGGTTTTGTAGTTAGTTGTGGTTGTGGGTGGGTCGATTTTTGGGTGGGTGGGGGTGGTGGTTGCGGCAACGGTGGCAAGCATGCTTGGTAGGGGCCGTCGTGGTGGTGGGAAAAGGGCAAAATCGTAATTTCACATGCCACTAACGGAACAAAACTAACGTTTTTTGCAAGATTCTGTTAAGTGGTAGTGATTCCAAAAAAAAAAATAGTCAATCTTGGTATTTATATCAAATTTTAGACAACGTATGTATTTATTTCTAAAAAGTACCCAAAATATGATACTTATTGACAAATTTTCCTTTTATTAACTTTTAAATATTGGTTTTGTCTTTTAAAAAATATATTAAACTGGCAATATAAAATGTTGATTTTACCGAATCCATTAATAAACCGTCAAGAATCAAACAACTCACCTAGACAATCTATACAAATCAATGGACAAATCAACCAACAATCAATAAACAACAACGGTCAAATTCAGTCTATATTTCACACCATTGTGCTTATTTGTTCATTTACAACTAAAAAAAACTGTCAAACCCATACACAAGGAGATTATGTTTCTCTACTTCTGTAGTCTCTAGTTAAAAAATTTATATGGAGTTGGTCCACACTATATTAGTGTGGACCTAATGCTAATTCATGAAAAAAAAACGCCACTTTATAAAAAAAATATAAAAGACGAGTAGATATAGATTGTGAAGTTTGACTATGTGAAAAAAAGGTTACTATGTCATAAAGTGAAAATTTCATCATGATAAACTAATGTGAGAAACAGTGACTATATTAAAAAAAAATAGTCACTATGATAGATATTAACTGTAGAATATAACTTAAGATTTTAAAAAAGTTACTATATAGGAAAAAAGAGTCACTATGTTAAATAAGTGGCTTTGGTCCACAATAATATTAGTGTGGACTAGGTCCAAGCAAGACTAACCCAGGCTATGTTTAGTTCACCTGAAATTTACTGATCTGAACTTATCGATCGATCTTGTCCGATCGATGCAGTGCGGTCTAATTTGAACTTATTTTTTTCGATCGATCGATCCGAACTTATACGATCGATCCGATCCGAACTTATCTGATCTGATCTGAACTTATCTTTTATAAAACATATTATTACTAGTATTATTATTATTGTATTTCATTACTAGTATTACTATGCACAACTTTTAATAATAATAATAATAATAATAATAATAATAATAATAATAATAATAATAATAATAATAATAATAATAATAATAATAATAATAATAATAATAATAATAATAATAATAATAATATAGATAATATAATAATATATAATAATAATAAACAATAATAATTATTATATTAATAATAATAATAGCATTTTTTTTTAAAGAACACATTAGTATATGAACATACAATTTAGAATAAAAGAACACATATTTTAGATAAAAAACATATTGTTCATGGTAAAGAGAACATGTTGTTCATGTCCAAGGTCCGTTTATAATAAGAATTTAGGTAGTAATGAAAAGAACATATAATGATATTAAATAAAAAAACATATGCTGAAAGGTCATATAAAATCTATTTAAAAACACATTCTAAAAATAAAAGGTAGATGTTATTTTTATATTGATGACATGTTTGTATTTAACTAACAACATTTTCTTTGTTATATCAATAAATTGTTCTTTTTTATTATAAATAAAACTATATATATATATATATATATATATATATATATATATATATATATATATATATATATATATATATATATATATATATAATCATATGATCTTGAACAAAATTGTTAAATATTCTTTTTATATCGTTGTCTTGTTCTATATAAACGATAAGTTGAAATCCCTCGTAAGGAAAATTTTGAACGTGATGCAAACACCATTATGTTATCCCATGCTACTCATGTTTTATATAAAATAGTAACATATACTCCCTCTGTATTTTTTTTATCTTTCCTACTTTGACTTTGCATGTTTGCCAATGCACTTATTCTACCTTAAATATCTTTCATTACATATTAGTAAAAATTATAATAATTGAATATTAATAAACTACTACTCGTTTAGACGAATCAAACAAGACCCCACATGACTATATTTTTTCTTATATATTGAGAAAAAGTTCAAAGATTCTCTCTAGTTGTGAATAGTGTCAAGATTCTAAGTGAGAAAGATAAAAATACAGAGGGAGTACTTTATATTATTCCGCCAAAATTGTTAAAAAAATAAACATCATATACTATTGTCATGTTCGTTACATGTACAACATCAAAAAGAAAATCGCATATCAAAATTATTAATTAGAACAAATATAAAAAAGAACACGTACAGATGTTAAAAGAACATTCTTTTTCTTGAATACAAATAGCTTCAAATAGTGATATCAATGACATTTATAATAATAGCAACGACATTAATAATAATTACCAATATTAATAATTAATAAGTACAACAACGACAATAATAATCATCCTTTGGAACAAATGTACTAGTAATTAGTAATATTGATGGTAATAGTAATTGTATAAAGTAATATTAATATTAATAGTAGTAATAATAATAATAATAATAATAATAACAACAACAACAACAACAATAATAATAATTACAATAACAATAATAACATTATAGTAATACTGATAATCATAATAATAACAATAATAATAATAAATTAATAATAATAATAAATTAATAATAATAATAATAATAATAATAATAATAATAATAAGTTTTTAAATATAAGTATAATCTGAACTGATCTGTGATCTGATCTGATCTGAAATAAGCAAAAATAAGGTGAACTGAACATAGCCTCAGTCCCTAGTAAGACACGAGAATAAAAAGAGCCAAAGTCCTAAACAATTTTCACAAACGGCAAAAACCCGATTGTGAAGACTACTGCCCGAGTCTCCGCACTCCCTTTGTTATCGGTAACTCTCTGCCCTCATCTCTACTTCTCTTCGTTTTGACTTTAATCTCATTGGCCTTTGCAATTTGCAAACCCATCTCCTAATACACTCATGAGATCAATTTGTCCATACAATTTGTTCTTGCTGTGACTGACGCTATATTTAATTACAAATCCTCTTATCATTTTCTGGGGTGGGGGGTAGCTTTCTTATGTGAATACATAGTGAAGAATGTTAATGAAAACTTCATATTAGTATTTATTTGAGTCGGTCTCATTGACACTTCTAACTGTTACTTGTTTCTGAATATGATTTTTGGGTTTTAATTTACCTTGATGTTAAAGGGGTATGTGAAAATTACTCTTATATTTGCGGCCATGGCACTCCATCTCAGTTTCCTTGTGTTCTAGGGTTTTTTTACTCTGATTCTGTTCAATTTTTCTGAACATTGGATTTGTAACGTCTTCAATCTTTTATTAGAAGGGGTTTGTTTTGATGGGTTTATGCTACCTTGTACCCCCTCCGTCCCTTAATAAAATTCCCATATCTCCAATGCACTTTTTCTATCGGAAATTTCTTTAATTACATATTAGTAAAAATTATAAAAGTTTGATTTTCCAAATATACACAACACAATGAGACGAATCAAATAAGACCGTACATAACTATGTTTTATCTTATATATTAGAAATCTTTTTTGAGGATTTTCTTTACTTGTGAATAGTGCCTAAATTAGAAATGGGAAATCTATTAAGGGCGGAGGGAGTAGTATTTTGCTACAATTGAAATTTGTTTTGGTCCTGTTAAGTGTTAAACTCGAAAAAAGGGTCGAAATCCAATATTTTTGGCAAAACCTTCTGCTAATTTTGATTCGTGTTTCTGTATCTGTCACATAACAAGATGCTATGAGGTTTGTTTATGCAACTTGGATGTTGTTTAGTGTTCATGGGACTCAATCTGATAACACTTACTCCCTACATTTAGAATCAATTGTCGCATTGTCTTAACCTCTCGTAATTAAAGATATTGACATGTTTCTACAATAATATCCTTCTCTAATAGTTGTGTCATTTTAATCCCCATCCAATTACTTTTCTTTAAGTAAGAGCCTGTAAGGAAAATCTATCACATTACTTTTTAAGCAAAGGTGACAACTTTTTTCTTGACATTTTAGAATAGTATATGTGACTACCAATTCTGGACAGAGTGAGAATTGTGAAGATGATTGTGTTTCTAAAGCTGTTTTGCTATATTTAACTTAAAATCTATGTGCATTAATTGCCTAGCTCTAGGTTAATGCTGGTTTGTGCCATTGTTTTTTCTTTGTCCCTATGGTACTTTTATCTTTGGTGCTAAAACCAGATATCTGTTACCATTAAGTTCTTGACATTTTAGAATAGTATATGTGACTACCAATTCTGGACAGAGTGAGAATTGTGAAGATGATTGTGTTTCTAAAGCTGTTTTGCTATGTTTAACTTAAAATCTATGTGCATTAATTGCCTAGCTCGAGGATAATGCTGGTTTGTGCCATTGTTTTTTCTTTGTCCCTATGGTACTTTTATCTTTGGTGCTAGAACCAGATATCTGTTACCATTAAGTTCATGCTGAAAGTTCTTCCTTTGCAGGTCTGCTCTTCTATTTTGTCTTTAAATTGAGGAATGGGAAGAGCGAAAAAGGGTGGTGCGATATTTATCAGACTTGTGTCTTCTGCTGGTACTGGATTTTTCTATGTTACTAAGAAGAACCCTAAAAAGATTACAGAGAAGCTTGAGTTCCGTAAATTCGACCCTCGAGTTAATCGCCATGTTTTATTTACTGAGGCCAAGATGAAATAGGCTTGCATTCTGCTATTTCATGCTTCATTGCTTATGGTTGATGCTTTTGCATATCTTCTTAGTATGTTGGCTTTACCAATGATAAACATACAATGCTGCTTGGACTATGAGTTTCCAGGTGATATTTAGTATTTGTTTGTAATGGTTGTAATTGAGCCACATTTCAATATACAATCGGGTTGCTAATATGAAATTTCAATTGAAAAATAAAATTCTTAATTTCTGAAAACAAAACACGACTACACAGGAGGAAGACACAAATATTAAGGAGCCTATGTGGTGAGGATTGGAGAGAATAGACAGTGAATGATAAAAGATTTCGTTTGATAAGAAGAGAGAACTCACAAGCAACAAAGGGTATTTACATGTATTTTGAAACGAAAAACACTATTTGGCTAAATTTGAATTAGCTTAAACAAGAGATAGGAGTGGTGTAGACTCCACAAGAAGTAGAGTTACCAAGATACTCCACTATATTTATGGGACAAAAATTTAGCTAACTAATATTTAGCCAAATAGTCACTCTTTTGAAACTTTTCGAAAAGAGAATTGTTGCATGTATTAGAACAGATGGTGTCCCGAGGTCGGGAGGTTTTATCAAATCCAAAATATATGTACTTGTTCATTGTTAGACTTGCAATAGGCAAAAGTTGAGCCAAAACTTTACATCTTATGCTTGAAATTACCATCTTCTTGGGGTCTTACACAGTACAGATTCAGAAGTTCAGTAATTTCTGCTACAGGCCAGGTTACAGTAGATACTTCAGAAAGGCTTTTGTCCCAGGATATTTCCATGAGGATCATAATTACAACCAATAAAGGTATACCCATTTCTGCAAGTAACTTTTGCACATCCCACTTTCTTACTATGCTTCCAAATGATCTGTGTGTAATGCAAACATTCTCTTCCCTGAGCACAAGAGTTAGTATAATAATTGTAGAAACTCTTTTCACTAACCCAAAACGCCACCGCGTCTGCTGGGCTCCACTGCCTCCCGGTGCTTCCCCAGAAGAGGTTCTCACCGTAATCGCCACCAGAATGTATCATTGCGCAATCACCCTGCCGTTGGTGTGCCCACCACCGTGCGTAGCTAGCTAGCTGCTCACTCCATTTGAGAGGTGGCAAGCCTAGTTTTGCTCTAATTTTATTGTGGGGTTTTAAGTATTTGTTAACTATATTCTTGGGAGTTGAAAGAAATCTTCTGTTATCTGAAGCTAGACATGTTTTAGGGAATGTAAGTAAAACAACTGTTCCCAAGAACAAGAAAATAATTATGGGTTTTATATCCATTGGTGAGAATTGATAAGAGAATGTGTTTTTCTCTCTTTTTTTGGTGGTTTTGGTGTGGATATATTGATGAATGCAAGAGACTTTGAGACTTTGGTTTATATAGTGGGTTTTTTTTTTTTTAAAAAAATTATAGGAAAAGGAAAAAGATTTATTTTTTTAGGTTCCAAATAATTGTGAACCAACTTGTAAAGATTTGTAAAGATTTGTAAAGAAGTAAAGTGAATGTGTCATTCTCCATGTTAGGGAGCGGAGAATAAGGGAAATGAGTAATATGTTTGAAAAATGTTGCACCTTCGTAACTTCTATAACTGATTTTTCACATATTTGTCAGTACTCAGTACAAGTAGACAAATTGGTGGATGAAATTGTTGTTTCATAGCATTTAAATCGACTTTATTTGGCATGACTTTATTTCTTGGTGAAGTTATTTATGAGGTTATGAATTATGAGGTCAGGACTGAATTTTAAAGGCATGTGATCATGTGCATGGAGTTTCTCTTTGGCTCATATTCTGCAATGCCTGTCGGTAGAAGTTTCACTAACATGACTACAACTACTCCGCTGAAAATGTTTTAGACAAAATGTTAAATAAGGCGACATTAGAACAATTTACATAAGATTGAGATTAATTTTCTACTTTCATGTGTGGTTTCTTACCATTTAATGTCTTATAATAAGTTATTGTTAATCTGTTTTACTTTAAACTTTTGATTGCATTAATTGGTACATATATATGATCATCGGCGACTCTAAACAATTTACCAATGAATATGTAGGAGGAGACAATTTCATAAATCCACTTAATATGTGACCCATACCAATTTCTCTCTCTCTTCTTTAAAGTCTTAACCACATAAATTGGGTGGTTATGAGCTTTTACCTTTTATACGGTGATAATCTAACTCAAATAAACTTTTATATTCATTTTTACTTGGTACTCGTGTATGTTTATTTCGTGTAGCTATATAACTCTATGTTATTTTTAAATGAAATTTCTAGTGTTTTAATTAAATTTCTAGCGTGATGATCCTTTCCATTCAGTTTATTCAAAGTACCAAAGTTTATTAGGAATTTTATTTGAATCTTATTCTCTCAGTTCTTAATTTATTTTCCTATTATATTTGGTCATGTATATTAAGAGTACATATATAATAGGGAGTATATATATATTTTTTTGATTTGGTAAGATGAATAACCTCTGGGCTGCCCTTACACAGGACCCAACTTAGGACAATTATCTAAGTATGAAAGAGGTGTATTTTAATTGTTTGTTTAAAAGAACAAAACTCTAGATTCCTACGCGTAATCATGTAGTAGTAGGTAGTAACTATAATCAATATATATATATATATAAAGGAGGAACTTTTCGGGAGCATAGAGAGCTCCTCAAGATTTCGAGCTCATATAGCGCGCCACGTAGAATTATCGTGTCATCAATTTATATTTTTATTTTTTAAAAAATAGAGTTCTACATGATTTAAATACATAAAAGGAGATTTGAATAAGCGAAAATTAGAGTTTGTATTTGAAACAACAACTTAAATTATTATATTATGAAAATTGTGTATAACTTTTGCTACAAAATTCGGAATATTATAATTTTTGTACCATTGGAGAGCATTCAGAATATGCTTCGAAATAAGATCCATTTACAATATAGTTCTACAACTTATGAAATATAGAGCGTCATGTAGGATTGTCATGTCATCAATTTTTTTTTCTAAAAATTGAGTTCTACATAGATTTAAATACATATAAGGAGTCTTGGATAAGCAGAATTTAGAGTTTCGTTTTGAATGAACAATCTAAATTATTATATTATGTAAATTGTGTATAACTTTTGCTACCTAATCCAGAATATTACAATTTTTGTACCATTAGATAGTGCTCGAAATATGCTTCGAAATAAGATCCATTTACAATATAGTTTTATAATTTATGAAATAGAGAGTGTCACTTAGGATTGCCATATCATTAGTTTTTATTTTAAATATTTGAAAAAAATAGAATTCTACATATATTTAAATACATAAAAGAGTTTTGGATAGGGGGAAATTAGAGTTGCGTTTGAATAAACAACCTAAATTATTATATTATGTAAATTGAATTTAACTTTTGCTACCTAATTCAAGCTATTATAATTTTTTTATCAGTGGAGAGTGCTTGAAATATGCTTCAAAATAGGATCTATTTACAATATAGTTTTATAACTCATGAAAATATATTAAATTAAATGAATTGTAAGACATTATTTAGTCTTTTTTTAGATAAATATAATAATAGCTATAAGTATTAAGTATAGTGTATTACATGTGATTATAACATTTGATTATAGGTTCAATTTACAGGATTAAACATATTTTCTTTTAAAACCTCAACCTTACTCAACTAAACCAAAACAATATAGTATTGCAACAAATTTTATTAAGGAAACTTTGTTGTTACAACAAAAACTAAAATCTATAGCGATAAAGTTACATATATATTAGAGTTTTGGATTATGTAAAAATTAGAGTTTGATTTAAATAAAACAACCTTAGAATATTATAAAGAGCTCCACGTAAGCATGCCATGTCATTCTTATTAACTTTTAATTTTTTTTAAGAAAATAGTGTTCAACAATTTTTTTTTTGAAAGAAAATGGTGTTCAACATAGATATAAGTACATATAAGGTGTTCTGGATGAGTGAATATTACAGTATAATTTTAAATAAACAACCTAAATTATTATACTATGTAAATTAAATATAACTTTTGCTATATAATTCGCAATAGTATAATTTTTTTTACCGTCGGAGAGTGCTCGAAATATGCTTCGAAATAAGATCCATATACAATATAGTTTTACAACTTATGAAAATATATTTATTTAGATGAACAATAACGTATTATTTATTCTTTATTTTAAATAATTATAAAAATAACTATAAAAATAGCATATAATATGTGACAATAGTAATTATGTCTTTTAAAATCATACTTTTAAAAATCAAGTCATATGAAGATAAAAAAATTCATATCTATAGTTTTGTAACGATAGCATTCCATGATGGCATTACATGAAGATCAAATGAAAGTTTGTCATCGAGATTGCAAATATTACGCAATTGACTAATTATTTTATTCTTATAATATTTATTGTATACATAATTATTTATTTATTTTCCATATATCTATATCTATATCTCAGATCTTATTCTTTTCTCCATTAACTTAATTTCATGTTAAACTGTATTAGCAGTCATACCTGTTATTGAGATACCATTTAATATATAATAGCTTAACTATAGTATTCAATTGAATATTAAAAATTATAAAATTTATATATCACAATAACAAATTAAATCTAGAAATTATAGTATAATGACAAATACTTTCTCCATTTTTTTCTACTTCAACAATTGGTTTGGGCATGGTTTTTAAGGAAATAAAAAATGGTTCGTTTAGCATAGAAGTACCTCTTTAGTTAACTAGAGTAGGGGGATAAATAAATCCTTAATAAATTAAACATAACTTTATAAAGCAATTTGGGTAATTAATGATGGTTTTATTAACATAAAGTAAAGATAATATTATCAACTATAGTTACTTTTTTTTACCAAAAGTGGAATGGTTCCAAAAGATGAAACTACCTAAAGCGGTAATTGTTGTAATAGAAAAAGAACGGAGGAAGTATGTAAATACAATGGTGTTGAAAAATCTTATTTCACAGCAACACAAAATCAACAATAATATTAACAAAAAGATTGGAATAAAATAAAATAAACAGCAACCCGTGCAATGCACGGGCTTCAAACCTAGTTTGAGATAACAAGCGGACAATTTATATGAGTTGTGTCTGATCTAAGGCAGAGTTAGTTGGGTCTAAATACACTTGTAAAATAAGAAATGACAAATGACAGAGGTTCAAAATTCTGATGGACAAATTCTATAGAAATTATTGTTGTAAAGTGTGGTATAATTGCGAGTATAGGTAGTATGAAATTGAGCAAGTAGAACATAGCTATAGCGCCTAAAGCAATTAAAAAAATGTTAATGCCTCTCTGAAGGATTTACGTCCTCGACTTAAATGCAATTACTAATTATATTATGGATCGTATTATAGAGATAATAAATTCGTTCTATTGGGTCGTCTATACGTCTTGCTAGAGAATGCTATAGAACTTTGGGTTAGGAAATAATAAACCCAAAGCCCAATATAATGGATCCTATTAGGTCACACAAAATACTTGGATCAACAAAAGAAACCTAGAGCCCGTAAGGGGCCCTAGGGTGGCCGGCCAAGAGGAAGAGAGAGGAGAATTGATTCTCCTCCTAACCTAATTATATCTATATATATTTGGTTAGGCAATAAGGAAATATACTAGATATCTTTCATTATTCTTCTCTCTCTCATATTCTTTCCAAAAGTCACAAAAACTCCATTAAAGTAGAAGAAGAATTTCTTCCTTCCAACTAGCATTGGTGGAGTGTTGATCCGGGTTGGTGGACCAAGTAGAGGAATCGCAATTGAGGTTCTTAATCCGGGTTATTCAAGCTTTGTGGATTCACGCTTCAAAGGTAAATTCCTAACTATTATGTGATCCTTGAATGTATATGCATGAGATCCTGTTTTAAGTGCTTATGAATTTGATTCATGAAATTCCTCTTAGAGTACTTATATAATCCTACAGTGGTATCAGTTTTAGCCTCTTGCATATACTTTTTGGTCATAATAATTATGTGTTCTTGACTAATTTTAATTGATTAAGGGGAGGAATTTAATTATGGATGTTTTGTTTAATTGGATTAATTAAATTTGATTTAATCTGCCTAATAAACAATTTTATTTTCTATAGTTCGACCTAATTTTTTTTTTAATTATTCGAATTACTTTTATTTGGCCGAATTTTATGAAAATAAAATCATGAATTTCGAAATTAAAATTAAATTTTAGATCTCAATTTTTTCGAAAAATTCGAGAGTTAGATTTATATTATTAATCTGTTTTTTCATATTTAAATTGTTTATGTATGATAAATTA
Organism: Beta lomatogona; assembly: GCA_947646795.1. Classification (NCBI taxonomy): domain Eukaryota; kingdom Viridiplantae; phylum Streptophyta; class Magnoliopsida; order Caryophyllales; family Amaranthaceae; genus Beta; species Beta lomatogona. The sequence continues at coordinate 69,577 of CANSNZ010001258.1, read as the reverse complement.
ATTCATGTGAAAAGAGTTTTATGTGAATTAGAGGTTAATACATATGAATAATGCTAAAATTAAAATAAAATAGAGATTTTATGTTAATTTCGAATATTCACATCATATAATTAATCTGAATTTTCATATTTAAATTGGTTATGTATGATAAATTAATTCATGTAAAAGGAGTTTTATGTGAATTTAAGGTTAATTGATATGAATAGCCCTAATATTAATTAAAATGGAGATTTAAATTAATTTGCAGAATTAGGCATAAAGGAGTTTATGTTTAATTTTATTTTGATCACTAAATTAATTTACAAGAAGTTGTGATTTAATTTATTTCCCACAAAAAAAAAAAAAAATTAAAACAAAGGAGGGAAGAGGAGCGACCACGGTCGGGTGGCGCTGCCCACTGCCTGGTGGGGCCACGGTGGCTGCTCCAGGTGATCCGTGCAGGGCTGCCGGAGCTGCGGCTGCAGCAGCCATCTTTGCGGTGGCGGCCGGCGTGGCTTGCTAGCCACGTTTTTTCTTTGCCATGAGTTTTAAAAAAAAAAAAAATTTTTTTTTGAAAATCATTAAATCAGATTTTCAGTATATTGAGCAGATTTTCAGTTAAATATTTCCATAATTTTATTCTTTAATCTAATTAAAATTAGTAGGAAAGTATAATAGGATAGAATCTTTAGGTGGTTATGAATTACTTAAATGTTTTATCAACTTACCATAATTAAGAATATTTGATATTTTGATTGATGGCAAGTATAATATGTGATATTATGATGTGGCTTTTATATATTTTGATATAATTGCTATGTATGACTAGTATGACCCAAATCAAGTTAGAAAATACGATCTGCGCATCGTGATGTATTCTTGTAATTTTAAATACGATCTGCGTATCATTAAGTATTTTTGTAATTTATTTAATTTAGTTATTATTTAAATTATTTTGATACTTATGTAATCCAAAGACGAAGTCCATCAAGAGAAGGCCCATGGATAAGGTGGATGGAGATCCATGAAGAGTCCAAGAATGAGCCATTGATGATTAGTTCTTAGGATTAGGGGCCATACTAGATCATTTTATTTTCGCTTTTTATTATTCTTTAAAATGCTTATAAGTTTATTGTATGTTGGTTGATGCTGCGCTAGAGTTCACTAATTCATAACAACATAATAAACTTAGGTCCTGTAAATATTAAGGTTGCTTTTCCAAACATAAAGTACTTATCAAACCCTTAATTAATAGTAATAGGTCATGCCTCCGCAGGGTGTTATCATTAATTTTGGGAATATAAGGTAAAATTGCGAATTTTACAACTTAGTTTGGTTGTCCTTAACAAAATTATCAAAAGCGTTTTGAATTTTGAAGCAAGAGATAGTTAAGCATGCGATGTTTATCCATCTAAACAAGAGTTATAATTTGTTATAATTAGTAAAAGAGTTTACTTACCTTGATAATGTAACGTTAAAGATAAGGCCTCCGTCTGCTTAGTGTTGCATGTTGATAGGATCTTGTAAAACACTTATTCAAATGGGACATTAAAATTGAATAGGTGATCAACCTAGAAACCTTTGCATGTTTTAGGTTACTTTATAAACATAAAATTGAACTTTGCTTTATTTTTCTGTCTGTAGATACTATGTCTAATAACAACAACAACAACAACTCCGGTTTCAACATTCGTCCTTTTCTAGAAAAGGGCAGATTGAATGGTGAAAATTTCCTTAATTGGGAAAGGACCTTAAGACTTGTTTTGAGGTTTGAGGGTCGAGAGGATGTCTTAGAAACCCCACTTCTGTGATTGCGATGAGTCGGCGAGAAGCGGACAAACGTCGTGCTAAGCGAGGCAAATGATAGGTGCATGCCGATCACTTGCTTGATGATAGCGGCCATGGAGCCGGACCTCCAAAGGAGGTTCGAAACCAAGAGTGCTTATACCATCATGCAAGAGCTGCGGGCTATGTTTCAAACACAAGCCCGAGTTGAGCGGTATGAGACTAATAGGGAGATACTTGAATGTCAAATGAAGCCGGGTCAAGCTGTTGGCCCCCATGTTTTCGCGATGATGGGTCTTTTCGAAAACATGGAACGACTTGGATTCCCTTATAGGGTTGAGTTGGCTCTTGACATTATTCTCCACTCATTACCTGACAGTTTCAATCAGTTCAGAATGACCTACAATATGAATGAGTCTGAAAAGACTTTGCAAGAGTTGCATGGATTGTTGGTCAACGCTGAAAGGAACATCCCTAAGGTTGAACCAAAGAAAGAGGTTTTGATGGTTCAAAAGGGAAAGGGTTTCAAGAAGAAATGGGCGGGGAAGAGAAGGACAAAGGCAAGCAAGTTGCCCTTTGTTCTTTGAAAAACCTAAGCCAACCGCCAAGCCAAAGGTCGGCTGCGGAAAGCGAAGTGCTTCCATTGTCACAAGATAGGACACTGGAAGAGGAACTGCCCGGTATACTTGGAGGAAAAGAAGTATGGGGCTTCCACTTCAGGTATATATGTTATAGAAATCAATTTGACTTCTACTTCTTTATGGGTATTTGATACCGGCTGTGGTTCTCACATAGTTAATGATGTGCGGGGACTAAAAGAAGTAGGAAGGCGGCAAAAGGCGAGGTAGAGCTACGCGTTGGAAATGGAGCACGAGTTCTTTGCACTTGCCATAGGAAACTATAGTCTACACTTGCCATACGGGCTTATTTTAGAACTAAATAATTGTTATTTCGTTCCTTCAATAACTAAGAACATAATTTCTGTTTCGAGTTTTGGATTACGAAGGGTTTTGTTTTGAAATAAAGAACAAGTGTTGTTCCATTTCTTACAATAATATGTTCTATGCCAATGCTAAATTGATAAATGGCTTATATGTGCTTGATAGGTCGTTACAAATCTATAACATAGATAGCAAGAAACAAAAATCAAATGATTCCAACCTAACCTACATTTGGCATTGTCGAATGGGTCATATAAACCAAAAGCGTATTCACAAGTTACAAAAGGATGGTATAATTCCATCATTTGATTTTGAATCATTTGATGTATGTGAATCATGCTTAATGGGAAAGATGACAAAATCACCATTTCTTGGAAAAGGTGAAAGGGCCGGCGATCTTTTAGGACTCATACATACGGATGTGTGTGGTCCTATGAGCACAAAGGCAAGGGGAGGGTTTAACTACTTCATTACATTCACTGATGATTTGAGTAGATATGGATATATATACTTAATGAAACATAAGTCGGAATCTTTTGATAGATTCAAAGAGTTCCAAAATGAAGTACATAATCAACTTGGTAAGACAATAAAAGCACTACGATCCGATCGTGGTGGTGAATATTTGAGCCAAGAATTTGATGATCATCTAAAGGGTTGTGGAATTCTTTCACAATTAACTCCACCAGGGAACACCACGGTTGAATGGTGTATGCGAAAGGAGGAACCGAACCTTGCTAGATATGGTTCGATCGATGATGAGTCTTGCTGATCTTAGATTTCTTTTTGGGGATACGCTCTCGAAGCTGCTGCACACACACTAAATAGGAGCCCGTCAAAGGCTGTAGAAAAGACTCCATATGAGTTATGGAATGGAAAAACTCCAAACTTGTCTTTTCTTAAAATGCGGGGATGTGAGGTCTATGTAAAGCGGTTACTATCGAGACAAGCTTGCACCCAAGTCGAGATAAATGTCTCTTTGTGGGATACCCAAAAGAGACAAGGGGTTATTACTTCTATAACCGTCAAGAGAACAAAGTGTTTGTTGCTCGTGATGGTGTCTTTCTTGAAAAGGAATTTGTTTCTAGAAAGACAAGTGGGAGTAAAATAATTCTCGAAGAAATTCGAGATGAGCAACAAATAGACGTGGTTCACACTATGTCGAGACGGCCCGACAAGACGAAAGTCTAGTTCGGGAGATGATGTATTCAACGCATGTACCTCCTACCGTCCCAATTGAATCAAGTGAAGATCTTGAGGAGTTGAAGAGAACTCTTTTCTTGATGCTCGGGCCCCGCGTAGATCTAGTAGAGAAAGGATTCCAAACAAGAGGTTGGTTGATTTCTGATGGCGAAAACTACGAAATTATGATTTTGGAGAATTCGAGCCTACTACCTACAAACAAGCTTTGGCGAGCCCGGACTACGAGAAATGGCTTGAAGCCATGAAATCCGAGTTAGACTCCATGTCGAGAATAAAGTTTGGACCCTGGTCGAGCTTGCCTAGTGGGGTTAACCCTATTGGATGCAAGTGGGTGTTCAAATTGAAAACAGACAAAGATGGGAATGTCTATGTATATAAAGCAAGGCTGGTTGCAAAAGGATTCGAGACAAATTCATGGTATAGACTATGATGAGACCTTTTCTCCGGTAGCAATGCTTAAATCAATTCGGATACTTTTAGCGATTGCTTGCATTTTATGATTATGAAATTTGGCGAGATGGATGTCAAAGCTGCATTCTTGAATGGGTTCTTGAATGAGGATGTGTACATGACACAACCTGAGGGTTTTGAGGATCCGAGAAAATCCTAAAAGGGTTTGCAAGCTTCGAGAGATCCATTTATGGATTGAAGCGAGGCATCTCGGAGGCTGGAATCTTCGATTTGATGAAGCAATCAAGAAATTTGATTTCATCAAAGCGAAGAAGAATCTTGTGTCTACAAGAAGTTTAGTGGGAGCAGACTTAGTCTTCTTGGTATTGTATGTAGATGACATACTACTCATGGGAAATGACATACCAATGCTTGAGTCGATCGAGGAATGGTTAAAAAGTTGTTTCTCTATGAAGGACTCGGGAGAAGGCGAGTACATAATGGGAATCAAAATCCATAGAGATAGGTCTCGAAGGATGATTGGACTAAGTCGAGAAACTTATATTGATAAGGTTCTTACAAGGTTCAACATGGAAAACTCGAAGAGAGGTTTCGTTCCCATGTCACATGGCATATCGCTTAGCAAGAGTCGGTGCCCGGCGAACCTGATGAGTTGAAGCGAATGAGTAGCATTCCTTATGCTTCGGCTATAGGATCTATCATGTATGCCATGATAAGTACTCGACCGAGATGTTGCATATGCCTTGAGCATGTGTAGCGAGGTTCCAAGCAAATCCGGGAGAAGCACCTTTGGCTGCGGCTAAGAGCATCCTCGAAGTACTTGAGAAGAACTAAAGGCATGTTCTTAGTTTATGGGGGACAAAGTGAGTTGGTTGTTGAAGGTTACACGGATGCGAAGCTTCCAAACCGACGAGATGATTACCGCTCTCGGTCGGGGGTATGTCTTTCGTCTAAATGGAGGAGCGGTGAGCTGGAAGAGCTCAAAGCAAAGCACTGTAGCGAGACTCTACGACAGAATCGAGAATATTTAGCGGCGGTTGAAGCGGCTAAAGAAGCGATTTGGATCAAGAAATTCTTGACGGAGCTGGATATCGTACCTAGTGCTCTGGAAGGGATTGAGTTGTTACGTGATAACAATGGTGCTATTGCGCGAAGCAAAAGAACCGAGATCACATAACAAATCCAAACATGTAATGAGGAAGTATCACCTCATTAGGGAGATTGTTGACGGGGAAGGATGTCGGGATCTGCAAAGTTCACACGGATGAGAATGTGGGTGATCCGCTCACTAAACCACTACCTCGGCCCAAGCATGAGTGTCACGCTAGGGCTATAGGCTTGAAGCAAATGTTAGAGTGGCTTTAGATTGTACTAGGTTTAGAGAAACTTGTTACAATGTAAAGACATGGTTTTGCTATTTATGTTTATAAGAATAAATTTTACATTATTTAATTATTGGTTTAGTATTAAATAAAATGTCCAAAATATATCTTGAATTCTATGGTTTTGTCAAATATGTGATTTGATAAATGAAACACCATAAGTGAACAGAATTCATAGAATATTAAAAGTTCCTAATCTAAGTCATTAAGGCTGGACATGAATGACTTGTTAAAGGGATTAGCATATAAGATTGATTGATAGCACCGTTTCATGGGCTATAGAAACATAGAGATGTTTAATCAATCATATGGATATGTATAGTTGTTACATAGTCGAACTAGACCTGCTTAGAAGTTTTATAACTTCAAAATTATATTAGTAGATTCCTTAAACATGAGTGGAACATTACTTAGCTCAATGATTGGTATAACTTTGATATTGTCAAACGTCATGCCGTAAAAGGGGACTATAAAGGCAGCATTCAGGTTGTGCTAAAAATTGAGTGGGAGTATTGATTACCATAAGATTGAAAAGGTCCTCCTATAAAAGATAGGATAGGTGTCTTGGCCCCTTGAAGAGCGAAAATTGAAAAATGCATGGCCATGCTCAAATGGATCATTCGATGATCATTTGTTTGTCCGAACTCGGATTTCAATTAAGGATTAATTTGAAAACTAGTATGGATGACATGTAGATATGATCATACTATCAAATAAGACATTAAGAGACTTGAGGAAATTAAACATTGCACACTCGTCTCGGACAAGTGGGAGATTGAAGGATTTATGTCCTCGACTTAAATGCAATTACTAATTATATTATGGATCGTATTATAGAGATAATAAATTCGTTCTATTGGGTCGTCTATACGTCTTGCTAGAGAATGCTATAGAACATTGGGTTAGGAAATAATAAACCCAAAGCCCAATATAATGGATCCTATTAGGTCACACAAAATACTTGGATCAACAAAAGAAACCTAGAACCCGTAAGGGGCCCTAGGGTGGCCGGCCAAGAGGAAGAGAGAGGAGAATTGATTCTCCTCCTAACCTAATTATATCTATATATATTTGGTTAGGCAATAAGGAAATATACTAGATATCTTTCATTATTCTTCTCTCTCTCATATTCTTTCCAAAAGTCACAAAAACTCCATTAAAGTAGAAGAATAATTTCTTCCTTCCAACTAGCATTGGTGGAGTGTTGATCCGGGTTGGTGGACCAAGTAGAGGAATCGCAATTGAGGTTCTTAATCCGGGTTATTCAAGCTTTGTGGATTCACGCTTCAAAGGTAAATTCCTAACTATTATGTGATCCTTGAATGTATATGCATGAGATCCTGTTTTAAGTGCTTATGAATTTGATACATGAAATTCCGCTTAGAGTACTTATATAATCCTACACTCTCATATGGCTGTAAGATAATGGAGCATCAAATTTCTTCAACCTCAACATGGTGTTTGCTCTTTGAGGAGTATTTGATACAGTTTATAGTGTCTTTGTGTATAAGCTATACTCCCTCTATTTTCTTTTGTTCTTTATGTTTTGACTTACGCGTTTGTCAACGCACTTCTTTAACTATAAATATCTTTCATTGTATATTAGTAACAATTAGATATTAATGGAGTACTCACTGAAACAGACTAAACAAGACCCCTACATGACTATATGCTTTCTTATGTATTGAGAAAATTTTAGAAGCTTCTTTCTAATTGTAAATAGTGTCAAAATTCCAAAAGAAAAGAACAAAAGAGATCGAAGGAAGTATCTAATATTTTGTGTTTTTTAAATTACTTTACATTAATTTTATGAATTAGTTTTCAAACCTATATAATACATGAGCTAAAACTTAAGCATAAAAAGTTTGTATTTGATATGTTGTTTCCTAATTTTTTTTGATAATTTTATTATATAACATGCCTTTTTATTAATTATCATAAAGGGACTTCAAAAATCCATGATTGCATTATAGTAATCTAATCCTTTTGCTAAGGAATACATTTTACACTAAGGATGTTTCTAGCTCAAAATCAATACTACATAAATCTTATTTTAAAGCATGCTTCTAGCTCTTTTCAATTGTATAATATTCTGGTACTCACCTCAGTAATTTTGTTGAATTTCATAATTTATATAGAAAGATTACTCAATTACTCAAAACTCCAATTTTAGAAATTTAGGCTCTAATTTTATTAAATTATTTTTGTTGAACTTAATTTATATTCTCTCTATTTCTAAATATTCTTCCTAGTTTCCCCATAAGGGTGTTTCAAATTGTTCTTCCTATAGGAAATGTTAGTATTTGCATATTTGGACAACAAAAAGTAAGAAAGGAGATCCCCTAAAAAAAAAAAAAAAAAAAAGGTAAGAAAGGAGTACCAAACAGTAAGAGAGAAGAAAAGGTAAGATAAAGATTACCATAAGTTATATTTTGATAATCCATATATAGTAAGCCCCTTTTTCCCTTTTATTTTCAGTTTTTAATTCATTTTCTTGTTTTGTTTAATAAATTAGTCATTCGTTTTGAGATATTTTCAAACCTTGTTATGGGGTTTTTAATTTTTGTTTTGGAAATCTCCTTCTTTCCTATGGGAGTTGTGAGTATGGTTTTTTTTTGTTTTAAGGTATGAGAAATTGTTCTCATTGGTTGAAGTTCGAGACTCAACATGAAGGTATTAGAATCTCGGATGCGATCAACATGACTCGGTCAAGAATGTTCTTCCCAAACTACATCAAAATGATAGACGTCTTCATCAATAGTTGTTTGATTCAAGCAAATACAAGGGGTGCACTTGTATTACTCGATCCGGTTCATTGTAGTTCCTTCGAAGACGAATTTGATTTAGTCTTGTTTAATTGTATCTTGTTTTTTTTAATACCTATTGTAGATGTCGTTTGACCTTCAATTAATGAATTTTCTCTTAAAAAAAAAGTTATATTTTGATAAATTGGACTGGATAATTGCTGATTTTTTTATAAAAACCTAATTTATATCTTCGTTAACTTTGCTTTTTTTTTTTTTGCTTAACGTCAACTCATTTTTCTGGAACTTAATTTAATTTGCTAAGATAATTTATTGCTGAACCGATTCAAAGCCTTAGAGGAGAGATATATGAAATAAAAATAATAAGTTTTTTTTTTCCAAAATACAATAATATAGTAATAAGTTTGTTAGTGGAGACCATGACCTCTTTAGTTATACATTTGGCATCCCACGGCCCATTTGAGGGTTTGTCATGAATGCTGCACTGATCCACTCTCATGACAATTTTTGTCAATGAGCGGGATGCAATTTTCTTAGTCATGGTTTATGATCCATTCTCATAACATTATATGTCATGGATAAAAGTGCTCCAAACATATTGTTGACACTAATTACACAGTTTTCAATACCTTATATAACTAAAATTTTATTATAATGGGTAAGAAGAATCCTCTAGATAAGAATCCTCTAAGCTGCCCCTATACAAGGTCCTATCCGGAGTCCCATTATAAGCCTGACACCCCCAACCTCCTACACGTATACTACCTCCGTTCTTTTTCTATTGCAACAATAGAGTTTCATGCTTGCCAATGCACAACTTTAACTATTAATATCTTTAATTACTTTTTAGTAAAAATTATACAAATTTGATATTTTGAAAGTATAAATCGAGACGAATCTAACAAGATCACACATGACTATATTTTTCCTTACGTAAAAATCAAAGAGATAGTGAAAGGGTGGTGAGTAAATAGTGTGAAAATCTCATTGATGCAATAGAAAAAGAACGGAGGAAGTATTTCAAGCAAATTACAGCTATGTTTAGTTCACCTTATTTTTACTGATATGAACTTATCTGATCTGAACTTTTTTTCTTCTGATCTGATCTGATCTGAACTTATCTGATATGATCTGAACTTATCTTTTATAAAACATATTATTACTAATATTATTATTACTTTGTATTTCATTACTAGTATTGCTATTACTATCATTTTATTACTATGCACAACTTTAAATAATAATAAAAATAACAACAACAACAACAACAACAACAACAACAACAACAACAACAACAACAACAATAATAATAATAATAATAATAATAATAATAATAATAATAATAATAATAATAATAATAATAACATAAGTATTTTTTTTTGAAAAGAACACATAATATATGAACATACAATTAAAAATAAAAGAACACCTATTTTAGGTTAAAAAAAACATATTGTTTATGGTAAAAAGAACATATTGTTTATGTCTAAGGTCCGTTTATAATAAGAAGTTAGGTAGTAATGAAAGAACATATATTGAAAGAGCATACAAAATCTATTTAAAGAACACATTCTAAAAAAAAAGATAGATGTCCTGTAATACCCCCCTCATGATTACTTTAAAGGGATTTAGTAGGCTACTCATTCCAACAAGATGCATCTTTCTTTTAGGGAGTTCATTTCCTTAGTTACTCCACAGTTAAGCGTGCTTAGATAGGATTAGTCCAGGGATGGGTGACCTCTTGGGAAGTTTCTCAAGGTGCGCATGAGTGATGACAAAATGCGCCAGAAGAACTTGCGTTGGTTATTGAGGACAATTATTGGCCCTAGATGCTTATTGGTGACAATAAACTCGACTCCGGATGGGTCGGGTGTTACAAATGGTATCAGAGCAACCCTACGACCACGTACTAATCGTGTGGATAATTAATCCAAGGTCAGTCACCTAGCGGGGGAGGATTCTAGGGCTATATCACCGGCGACGTGTCGAATATGTGCTTAGTTTCCAAGTTGGGGCGACCGACAGGCCGTATGCCGAATATGTGGAGTCCTCAGGTGCAACGAGGGCGTTGCTGTCCTCACGTGGGGGTGTATGTAATACCCCTCATGATCCCTTTAAAGGGATTTAGCAGACTACTCATTCCAACAGGATGCATCTTTCTTTTAGGAATCTCATTTCCTTAGTTACTCCATAGTTAAGCGTGCTTGGCTAGGAATAGTCCAGGGATGGGTGACCTCCTAGGAAGTTTCTCAGGATGCGCATGAGTGAGGACAAAATGCACCGGAAGAACTTGTGTTGGTTATTGAGGACAGTTGTTGGCCCTGGATGCACATTGGTGAGTTTGTGACAATAGACTCGACTCTGGATGGGTCAGGTGTTACAAATCCCTCATGATTGCTTTAAAGGGATTTAGCTGGCTACTCATTCCAACAAGATGCATATTTCTTTTAGGGAGCTTGTTTCCTTAGTTACTCCATAGTTAATCGTGTTTGGCTAGGAGTAGTCCAGTGATGGGTGACCTCCTGGGAAGTTTCTCAGGGTGCGCATGAGTGAGGATAAAATGCACCGGAAGAACTTGTGTTGGTTATCCAGGACAGTTGTTGGCCCTGGATGCGCATTGGTGACGATAGACTCGACTCCGGATGGGTCGGGTGTTACATGTCCCCTAAAAAAAAAAAGTTGTTATTTTTATATTGATGACCTGTTTGGATTTAAACAACATGTTTTTTGTTATATCAATCAATTGTTCTTTTTTCATTATAAATATACCTATAAATATATATAATTATATGATCTTGAACAAAATTATTAAACATTCTTCTTATATCGTTGTCATGTTCTGTATAGACTTTGTTTTTAAACATAAGTTGAAATCCCGTATAGGAGGAAATTTGAAAGTGATGCCAACACCATTAGGTTATCCCTTGCTACTCATGTTTTATATAAACTAGTAACATATACTTTATATTATTCTGCCAAAATTGTTAAAAAAAAATAAACATCATATAATATTATCATGTTCTTTACCTGTACAATATCAAAAAGAATATCGTATATCAAAATTGTTAATATAATTAGAACAAATATAAAAAAGAACACGTACAAATGCCAAAAGAACATCATTTTTCTTGAACGCAAATAGCTTGAAATAGTGATAACAAAGATATTTATAATAACAACAACGACAATAACAGTAATTACTAATATTAATAATTAATAAGTACAACAGCAACAACAATAATAATCCTTTTGAACAAATGTACTAGTAAATAGTAGTATTAATAGTAATAGTAATAGTAATCGTATAAAGTAATAATAATAATAATAATAATAATAATAATAATAATAATAATAATAATAATAATAAGCATGATCTGAACTTATCTGATCTGGTCTGATCTAGCCTGACCTGATCTGATCTGATTTGATCTGAAATAAATAAAAATAAGATCAACTAAACATAGCCTACGTGGAGCAGGAATTAAACTCTAAACTTCACTAGTAAAAATTAAAAACTCACTACTTAAACTAACCCCAATTCCCACGTCGATTACTACTTGTTTTCGGTACGTCTTAAGGCTTTCTCATACCTACACAATTACAACACGAATAAGAATAGCATCCTTGTCAAGAAAGTTCCAATTCAACGTAAACGGTGAACTTTCTAGACTCATCTTCAAACCTTCCAGATTCTTTTCACCCATCACCAAGTCCACCATCTTTACACATACATGTACATATTCTCCTCTACAATCCCAACCAATATATACATACTACCATATTTTACCATCACCCCGAAAAGCACAAAGTCAACACATAAGAACACACCATAAAACTAAATAGTTATCTTCAACGATCATCATTTACCGTCATGTGTATAGTGTTTGTGGTGGATGAAGACGAGAAGGTGATCGGCCGATACACGGCAGGCGGCGCATGCCCCTACTGCGGTGGTCAAGTTCAGATTATGGACGTTGAGAAAACATGGCGTTTATGCTATGTTCCTTTTTATTTTCGCACCAAACGCAAGTTTTGTTGCTCCTTTTGTAATCGTCCCCTAGTCCTTCAGTATTGATTGAATCTTTCTCGATGTGAGTGTTAATCATGTGTTGTTTGTACACAAACATGTAAATATTATAGTTCTGTTGTTATATTATACAATTATCAGATTATGTTTTATGATCCTAAAGTATTTTGTACATATGAATTTTGGTAGGTGTGTGAAATAGAAATTGTACCTTTTCTACATCCAATTTTCCTTGGTTTGCTTTGTGTATGGGGTAGATGAACAAAAAAATAGAAGAGGCAAAAAAAATGGCGTCGCCCGGGTTCGAACCGGAGACCTTCAGGGAAATGCAAATTCGAAAAGTGAGGAAACATGGGGGAAAACGTTTTGGGAAATAAAATTTTTTTCTAACAAATTTTTAATGCTAATATCTATGAAAACAAAATTCAACATAATAAACAAGATTATATAATATATGACATATAATATATAAACATGTTCCATACTAACATTAATCATTGTAACTTAAACAAAGGTCTAAATAATAATAACTAAGTGAAAATATATTAACTCTATCCGGCATTCACTAAGTGAAATATACAGATTCAAGATCTGATTCATTAAGAGAAATGTTTCCACACTCCAGAAAAGCGCTTTCATCGTTCCCATCTTCCACGATATCAAATTGATCGAGCACCTACATCTACAATTTTGTTTTATCGGCTGATATTCATTTGTATTCCTTGATAGAAGGCATAGGTTGGTGTAATCTTCACTAAAGTCTCGGCTTGTTTTGGAATCAACCTATTACTCCTAAGTGAGTGAATAAAAGAATATGTGCTCCAATTGCGTTCACAACATGAAGAGCAAGTAGGTCGCCCAAAATATCCGAAGGCGAAAGCTTGAAGCAAAGGAGTGGATGAACCAAAGTTACTTGCCATGGCAAAGGATCTCTGGTACCCCGACAGTATAAGTTCTCTCCACCCTTGTATACTCCAGACTTGTATGAAACATGTTACATTAATTCATAGATTGGGCAAAATCATTGTTGTCAGAAAACAGTCTTCTAAAACGACTTACTCTTCCTTAGGAATTAAGATATTTCAATGTCTCTATCCAGAGATACTCTATTTGGATTCTCTTTAAGTCATACCTCACTATGAAACCTTCAAAAAAGAAAAAACAATTTTAACAATGTAAAATTAAGAAATAAGTAAATTAATTTTAATATAGAATAAAGAAAATACCTAGGGTTTAATGTGTGAGCTAAACAATTAAGAGGAGTGTTGCTTTTTGTCCAACGAGCAACAAAAATGCGATGAACTACTTCAAAAACTCAGAGTAATCAACATCATCTGTCAACCCTTCATGAGTTTAGATCACAAGTTTCACCTTTTCAATCATAGAATCCCACATATCGTATACCAAATGTAGAGTTGGCTTATTGGTATCACAAACCCTTATCATCTCATAAATGGGTCTACTGAAAGCAAGAATGTAGTCCACTTTATCCCGCCATTATCATTTATCACCTTTTCTTTTACAAAACTTGCCTTCCCTTGATTTTTCTCTATATAACTCTCCCATGCTTCACTCATCACCATGGCTTCAAAAGAATGCCTAAGTATCTCAAACCTTTTTTGCATAACAACCACTGAAGTAAAAAGAGTGTCAACCACTGCAAACAATTTCAAAGAAGAAAATCGATTGAACATCGTCAGTCTCATAGAATGATTAATAATGAAGTTTTTCACTTAAATTGCATCATCACGAACTTAAGTAATCCAATGACATTCATCATATGTTTCCATATTCGGTTCTAAATTTTTTGCGACACAAATATTTTTCAAACAAGGTTCAATGTCTGGACAACACATGGAGTCATGTATATCCATGGGTACTTGACTTCAATAAGTTCTCCAAAGACCCTTGCAATTGCTAGCATTGTCTGTTATTACCCGAACCACATTCATAGGTCCAACTTCATTAATAACTTCTTTCATTATATTTGCAATGAAGTGTTTACCCTTGACTTCACCGAAACAATTAACACTTTTGATGAAAATGAGACCACTCTCACTAGTAGCCATAAAATTAATCAGAGGTCTTCTTTGTGGATCACTCCAACCATCAGACACTATAATCACCCCTTTCTCCTTCCATGTAGCGTTCATGGGTTCCAAAAGATTATCTAGATGAGCTAATTCTTGTTGGAGCAAGGTGGTTCTTAACTTATTATAACTTGGAGGAACATAAGCACTCAAATAAGTGTTCATAGCAAATTGAAAGGCCTTCAAGTAATTTGAGTTTCTTGCCAAATAAAAAGGTAAACCACCTAGGTGAAATAAATTCGAGCAATCTCAGAATCTAGTTAACTCCTAGCTTGTACACCATATAGCTTAGTGATAGGGTTCTCCTTTCTTTTCTTAGATCTGAAAAATCAGTTGGTTCACCACCACTACTCTCACTATAAGGAGGAACTCCTGGTGTTGGTAAGGAACATAATGTGGGGGCATGAACTTGCTTTCTTCTCTCACCTCTTCCTCCAAGTTCCTCATCTGACGTAAGAGTTTTGTTGTAGTTCTAGTACTGGCAATTCTTTTCCCCTTAAGTCCAAGCAAATAAAGCCTCACTCTTGTATATGTTCCTTTGAAAAGACTTATCTCAAAGATTACAAATAAACGCTACATTTTTCCCTCTCCCCCGCTTTGCGCCATTTTTCATTGTTTAGTTTACTAGCATGAACAACATATTTCCAAAGAGGATTGTCAATGTGAAACTTCTCGGATTTGCCAAATGCACTAGGAGATGGAGGATTAGACATATCACCAACGAGATCAACCAAAAGCTGCAATACGTAAATAACAAAAATAAAATAAAATCCATAAAAAATTTAACCACAGTGTTCATGAATTTTAGCTTGAAATGCATGCGGTGGTATCCAATATTTCTCCTCCTTAACCAAAGAAAATAACATTGTTTCAATTTTTATGGAAAAAAAAGAATTTAAAAAGAATGTGGTATCCAATATTTTTAACTGTTTCATCGAGTAAGGTATCCAATAACTATTGTTGTGTTATTTACTTATTATCAATATTCAATACTTTAAAATATATGGTGTTAGAAATAAAAAATATAAACTTGGAAATATGAGGAGTAATACTCGTCGAATCAGAATTTTTAACGTGATATCCAATTTGAAGATTAAGTATCAAATAGGACTATTGTACGCAACAAAAGCATCACTAACAATTGAAAAAGAAGCAGTGACAAACTGATGCATGGAAACGTAATTTGGGGACACGTTTCGCTTATCAACACGTTTTGTAACGTAATGACACTCACCGAAACGTCTGCCTTATACCAATAAACTCCCTCTATATTTTATTCTAAAAACTTCCCAACCCTATTACCCACGCAAAAGGCCAAAGTCGCCGTTGCTGTGAAGTGTGAACGCATCTCTTTCCCACTGCAGCTCTGTCCAAGAAGACTGGAAAAATCCTGATTTTATAGTAAGTTTGCTACTTTAATTTAATATTCTGAGTTTGCTTTAATACTTGTTTTACACTTTTCAATATTTAAAGTATTAACCACGCACTGCCAACCGTAGTACTCCCTTTTCAATTTGCTTTAATACTTTTATCATTGCTTCTTTTTCAATTGTCAATGATGCTTTTGTTGCTTTTCTTTGCTACAAGAGTCCTACTCCCTCCGTCCCAAAATACTCTTGACACTTATCAATGCTCGTAATTTTAGATGATAAGTTGTTTGGTTATCAGTTGTTATTTTATTGAAAAGTAGATGTGATAGGAGTTACTCCCTCTGACTTTTAATTGTTGCTAGTTGCTACATTTGCCTTTTCGCACAGACCAAGGAAATGGTGGGGGCCCACTGTGCAGAGGCATTATTAAGGAGAAAATCAGGGGACTAATTACTTGGGGAAAAATTGGATTAAAAAGCATTAAAAAGAGGAGTTGGCCCACACATTGAAATGTAGCGGTATTTTTTGGGGGATTTTGAAGCCTTTTTTCCCTCCAAAAAAATCAGAATATATTTTATTGAATTTCAGTTACAACAAGGACTAAATATACAACCAAGGGACGAAATTTTTTTCCCTCCAAAATTTCAGAGGACTCTATACACTCTCTCCACAACTAGTACAAGAGAGCAAACAATGGGCAGAGGAAGGCCATTTTGAAGAAGAACATCAAGAAGCAAACTATGCATCAAGTGGGAAATCTGATTCTGATGATGGAATTGGCATTATATGAAACATAATCACCAAGGACATTGGGAGTATGAAGGCCAATTTTTTGGGCATTGTAGTGCAAAATCAGTAAACTTTTTGTAAGTAAAATACACCACATATAGGTTGGTTAAACATTTTGTATATGTACATGAAAACATTTTGGGTTATGTACATGAAAACACTTAGCATGAAACTCACAAGTAAAACAAGTAAATAACAGAGGCATAACTCAATAATGTCATGAATAGGTGAAGTCAAGCAAGTAAAAAGAGAGGCTTAAATCACTGAATCATGAAACTAACAAGTAAATAACAGAGGCATAACTCAATAATGTCTTTAATAGATGAAGTCAAACAAGTAAAAAGAGAGGCTTAAATCACAGAATCATGAAACTCACAAGTAAAACAATTACAAATAGAGAATCATTCAATCAAACAAATGAGTGACAAAAAGAGAAAATCAAATTAAACATGCATAAGATATATTGTTGCAAGATAAATTCAATCAAATTTCATCTTCTTGTCACTCATATTTAAGACAAAATGATAATCAGTTTCAACAAATTGATCAAACAAGTTAGGCATGATTAACGGTCCTCTCAGGGAGTCCCCACTCATCCATATAACTCAACACATGCATTCAAACAAGAGGGAGAATTGAAAAGGAGAGCACAAAATTCTGGTGGCAATATGAGGTTTAGGGTGTCAAAAGGCATAATGGCTAAGATATAAATCAGCAGATCTCATTCATCATTGAGGATTAGGGTATTCCTCTCATGTAAACATATTTGAATTCATTAATACCCTTTTGGACAACCTATATAACACCACAACTAACATTCACATGCCTCATCAGTAATTCATACTACAATCCTATTCAATCTACCACTGATTAAATGTAAAATGGAGTATATTTTTGGATGTATCATCCCATATCATCATTGAGGTTCACACCAACACATACACACAAACAGAGGCAAACAGAGGCAAAGATGCATCTGACCAAGTACACAAGAGAACCAAACAGAGCCAAAGATGCATCAAACAAAGTACACAACAGAGCCAAACAGAGCCAAAGATGCATCAAACCAAGTTCACAACACAACCAAACAGAGGTAAAGATGCATCAAACCAAGTACACAAGAGAGCCAAACAGAGCCAAACAGATCCAAAGATGCATCAAACATGATTAAAACCAAGTTAAGTCATTCAAGCCTCTTCTTCCCAACTGAATTGAACAAATTGTGTAACACAATTTGTTCAGTTCAGTCGACAATAAGAGCTTGAAACACGATTAAATGAACTTACCAAAAGCAAATGTAGCAACATTTAAAAGACAGAGGCAAACACGAACATAGGCAAACCAAGATGATCTACTAACATGACTATAAACATTGTCAACAACAACATGAAATCACCTAACATGAAGAAAGATCCAAACCCTTAAAGTCACCTCAATTGAACTAACATCAACCCACATCAAAAGCAACCAACTCAACATTAATCAAGCAATATTCAACCTAAAGCAAATGAAATCAACTCAAATCAACTACAAATGAACTTAAACCAACTTAAATCAACAGAAATCAATGACTTTTCAAGCAGTAGCAACAAAAATGACATGCATATCATAAAATTTGAAGAACAACATGAAATCACCTAACATGAACCAAGATCCAAACCCTAAAAGTCACCTCAATTGAACTAACATCAACCCAAATTACACATAAGCAACCAACTAAAATCAGATCAAGCAATATTCAACCAAATCAACTCAGATGAAGCAATATTCAACATAATTAAACTAAAATAAATAAAATTAAAGTAAAATCAACCAAATAAACATAATTCAACCCTCAATAAACTTAAATCAACAAAATCTCCATAAATCAAATGAAATCAACCAAAATCAAGTGAAATATACATAAATATAGTATAACCAACTTAAATCAACAAAAACAATGTAAATCAAGCAAAATCTCCTAAAATAAACTAAAATCAACCGACAAAAATAAACTTAAATCATAACCCTAAACATGCAAGCTAAAACGCAAACAAGATCATGCTTCCAAACGCAATCCCACATGTAGTTTATTCAAAAAAATAAAAAAATAATTAAAAACAGAGAATAAAGTTAAGGAGTAGACCGATCTTCTGCAAAATAAGTTAGGGGACGTTCAAAAACCATTTCTTGATGGTTTTTATACCACACAAGGTAAGATCGCCATGAATCGAAGCCTTACGGTGGGGGATCTTTAATTTTTTGCAATTTTTTTTGCATTTTTAGACCACCAAAGTCAAGATCTGGTGGTTTCTTTGAAGGAGCACCGTAAGACCAACAAAAATTCCCAAAATCGACCTCCTTTTTGGAAACCCTAGCCTTTTTTGCCTCAGCATCAAACTCATAAAGCAAAGAAAACAATCGTTTCTTCGAGTTTGGAGTTAAATCGTCCATGGAAAACCCTAAAATACAGGGGACTCACAAAATAAACTCACTCAAAAAACCCTAAAATTGGTTTTGAGATGAATCGCGATAATGCGTAGATTATTAATCTACGTTTTTTTGGAGAAATTTGAAGAAAGAAACCCTAGATCCGATGATTTCGGGAAGAACAAGAGAGAGGAAAGTGAGAGTCGGACGGATGAACGAGAGGGAGACGAGAGAGAAATGAGGGCAAAATAGGATTAGGATTTTGGAGGGAGTATTAATAGGGCGGTTGGGAGAGTTAAGGGGGGGAGGTGGGTAGTAAATGAGGTTAGGTGGGGGGTTTTGGTTTTATGTGGGTTTAATTAAATGGGTTGATGGGTTATAAGTGGGCCCCTATTACCATATATAGTAATTTTTGTAAATGTAGCAACTAAATTGAGACACACCAAAATGGCAAAATGTAGCAACAATTAAAAGACGGAGGGAGTAATAGTTAGTAAAAGTAGTATTGTTTTATTTTAAAGAAAGAGAGTGTGGGCCATGGTTAGAGTTGGTGGGTAGTAGGAGTAGTATTATTTTATTTGGAGGAGAGAAAGTGTAGGCCAATGCTTAAAAGGTAAAAGGATTAAAATAATAGTGGGTCATATCCAAAAATAGAAGTGTAAAAAGTATTCTGGGACAGATGAAAAAGGAAAGTGTAAAGAGTATTTTGGGACGGAGGGAGTATTTGATACTTAATCTTCAAATTGGATATCAATTAAAAAATTTGACTTAATGAGTATTACTCATATTTCCAAGTTCATATTTTTGATTTCTTTAGCACCTTATATTATAAAGGATTGAATAATGATAATAAGTTAATAACACAACAATAGTTATTGGATACCTTACTCGATGAAACCATTAAAAGTATTGGATACCACATGCTTTTTAATTTTTTTTTTTTTTCATAAATATTGAAACAATGTTATTTTCTTTGGTTGAAGAGGAGAAATATTGGATACCAGTGCATGCTTTTCAAGTTAAAATGCATGAACATTGTGGTTAAAATTTTTATGGTTTATATTTTCTTTTTGTTATTTATGTATTGCAGCTTTTGGTGCATGATATGTCTAATCCTTAATCTAGTAGTGCATTTGACAAATCTGAGAAGTTTAATATCGACGATCCTCTTTGGAAATATGTTGTTCATGCTGGTAAATTAAACAACGAAAAAGGGAGCAAAGCAGTAGGGGGTTTGTAATCTTTGTGATAAGTTTTTTCAAGGAACGTATAAAAGAGTCAGGCCCATTTGCTTGGACTTAGGGGGAAAAGAATTGCAACGTGAACTAGAATTACAACAGAACTCTTATGTGAGATGAGGAACTTGGAGGAAGAGGGTGAGAGAAGAAAGCAGGTTCATGCCCCACATTATGTTCCCTTACCAACACTAGGAGTTCCTCCTTCTAGTGAGAGTAGTGGTGGCCAACCAACTGGTTTTTCAGAATCTAAAAAAAGAAAGGAGAACCCTATTACTAAGCTATATGGTGAACAAGCTAGGAGTCAACTAGATTATGAGATTGCTCGAATGTTTTTCACTGGTGGTTTATCTTTTAATTTGGCAAGAAACCCACATACTTACTTGGCTTGAAGGCCTTTCAATTTGCTGCAAACACTAATTTGAGTGGTTATGTTCCTCCAAGTTACAATAAGTTAAGGACCACCGTGTTCTAACGAAAAAAAAGCTCATCTAGATAATCTTTTGGAACCCATAAAAGCTACATGAAAGGAGAAAGGGGTGACTATAGTGTCTGATGGTTGGAGTGATCTACAAAGAAGACCTCTAATTAACTTTATGGCTACTAGTGAAAGTGGTCCCATTTTTATCAAAAGTGTTAATTGCTTCGATGAAGTCAAGGATAAACACTTCATTGCAAATATAATGAAAGAAGTTATTGATGAAGTTGGACCCATGAATGTGGTTCAGGTAATGACAAATAATGCTAGCCATATGATCTATACTCATGAAGAGTAGACATATGATAATGATAATGATAATGATGATTACTCTGATTTTTTAAAGTAGTTCATCGCATTTTTGTTGCTAGTTGGACAAAAAGCAACACTCCTCTTAATTGTTTGGCTCACTCATTAAACACTAGGTATATACTTTATTCGATATTAAAATTAATTTACTTATTTATTTATTTTACATTGTAACTTGTTTTAGAAGACTGTATTCTGAAAACAATGATTTTGCCCAAGTTTTGAATGAATATAATATGTTTTCATACAACTTTGGAGTATACAAGGGTTGAGAGAACTTATACTTTAGGGGTACAATGGATCCTATGCCATGGTGGGTTAACTTTGGTTCATCCACTCCTTTGCTTAAAGCTTTCGCCTTCAGTTATTATGGGCAACATACTTCTTCTTGTTGTGAACGCAATTGAAGCACATATTCTTTTATTCACTCAATTAGGAGAAATAGGTTGACTCCAAAACAAGCTGAGACTTTAGTGAAGATTCACACCAACCTACGCCTTCTATCAAGGAATACAAATGAATACCAGGCTGATAAATCAAAATTGTGGGATGTAGGTGTTGATCAATTTGATATCATGGAAGATGGGAACGATGAAAGCGCTTTTGTGGAGTGTGCAGACCTTTCTCTTGATGAACGGATCTTGAATCTGCATATTTCACTTAGTGGATACTGGATAGAGCTAATATATTTTCACTTAGTTATTTATTATTTGGACAGTTGTTTAAGTTACAATGAATAACGTTAGTTTGGAACATATATATATGTTATATGTTATATGTCATATATTATAATCTTGTTTGTTATGTTGAATTTTGTTTTCATAGATATTAGCATTAAAAAATTGTTAGAGAAAAAATTTCATTTCCCAACACGTTTTCCCCGTGTTTCCTCACTTTTAGAATTTGCGTCTCCCCGTGTCCACGTGTCCATGTCCGTGTCCCGTTTTCATGCAACCTAGGTGATAGAAGTACTAAAGCAAATTGAAAAGGGATTACTACGGTTGGCAGTGCACAGTGGACTAGTGGGCAATACTTTAAAAATGGAAAACTGTAAAACAAGTATTAAAGCAAACTTAGAATATTAAATTAAAGTAGCAAACTTACTGCAAAATCAGAATTTTTCTGGTCTTCTTGGACACAGCAGCACTAATTGCAGTGGGGCAGAGATGCGTTCACACTTCACAGCAGAGGCGACTTTGGATAGGGTTGGGAAGTTTTTAGTATAAATGATAGAGGAAGTTTATTGGCGTGTTTTTTAATATAAAGGGCAGACGTTTCGGTGAGTCATTACGTTGAAACGTTTCGAAATGAGGAACGTGTCGACAGGTATGCTATGTCTCCACCAAAGTTGCACTGAGATGCAGCATCAGTCGTGCATATCATCAAGCCGACTGATGAAATCTATGCCTATCTGTCACATGATATACAGTGTCAATGTTAGTGAAGGACAACAAGAAGTAGATATACCGTTCCAATTCCTTCAGTAATTTTCCAGGCTTAATCTCAAGATTCTCAACTTCCTTCTTTTCACCATCTGAAACAGCAGTATGTACTTTCTTAGCCATACTCTTGCAACTAAAAGGCATCTCCATTGGCTCCAATACCTCCTTGCTTCGTAAACAAATAGCAAGGCACATTGGATTTTCCACATCGCCTCTGAACAGTCCCTGTATGCAAGAAATTTTTATCAAGTTAGTTTTTTGTGTCCAAACAACTAAACAGAAGAAACATAAAGCATACGCCTTTTGTAGTACCCTCAAAAGAAAAGCATCGCATCACAGGATCTACAGAAGAAGTATAACCAGCCGAGAGTATATCAATAGTCAAGACAAAGGAAGGGCTCATTCATAAATATCACAGGCAATTCATCTTAATTTAAATCATTAACTACCTATTTCGTACAACAAACAACTCGTTAACACAATCAATCCATATAACAGCTACAAAGAATTTACATTGCTCCCTGCTGACCTTACAGTAAAAATTGTACACTAATGCATCAAGCCTAAGCCAAGACAGACATTTGCTTCATTTCGACCGACTTTCTAATGTATGCTACATATGCAATTGGAGAAATCACGAGAACTTAAAGGCTCTCTGGGTGTTTGAATTCATATACAATTGACATGGCTACACTGCCAAAATAGTTAAATTGCAGGGAACTATAAAGCTTGTGGAAAATGCTTGCGAAATGAACGCATTCACGGAAACAAGCATATGACTCTGAATAACTTAATCAACTAAAAGAAACTAGCCCTAGTAGAAAAAAAAACTTTCATTTCATTATGAAATTTGATCCTACTAGAGAAGTATGATTATGACCAGAAGGTAATATACTCATGTTGCCTTTTGCAATAGTAAGAATGAACACGAGATGAGAAATGAGCTCGTCAAGAGCCTAAAAACTCAAACTTTTTCATGCGAAAGGCTCTTGCTAGGACAACAAAAACCAGTGATCTTACCCTTTCTTTTAAAGCTTCTATTACTGTGTGATGAATCAAGCCAAGCCACCTATTAAGCACGTGTACTCCAGGCGCCACAAGAAGGGAGGGGATGTTCTAGAAAAAGAGTGATAGAGAAGGACGTGTTGAGGGGTCAGGAATATGTCAGAGTTGGTTAGGAAAGAATGGGCTGATGTCAGAGTTTGTTACGCAAGGGAGTATAAATAAGAGAATGAGAGGAGGAGAGAGGTAGACAGATTTTTGTAAAGAGTTTTGCCTAGTGGGAGAATCTTGGGTCTCTCGAATACTCGATGAACTATTTTCCTTTTTATCAATCAAATACCAACAAACTTACGGGTTACTTGTTTGTTTGTGTACTGGTTTGTTGTTGCTTTGCTGTGGTGACTGATTGTGCAGGGAGTTCATCTCACTTGGTATCAGAGCAAGATCATGGCACCTCCAGCAGCCACGCAAAGAATAGAGCAGATAGAGGATCAACTCTCTAACCTTGATTCTACTATAGCAACCAAGGTTGACCAGGCAGTAGATAGAGCCATTACAGCTGCCATGTCAGCACTCCGGCAATCCTTGACGGAACAGTTGCGGGAAGGTCAGTTAGATATAACAAAGAAATTCGGGGAAGATATGGAGGCGTTGGCCATCCGATCTAAAGAAAACCAGGAGGAGGTGGCCGGACAAATGAGGTTGGATCGAGGGCGAAGTTCCGGGGAGGAGGTCGGGGTGACGATGGAGAGTCGACTAGGACGGCCAAACTCTCCGGTTGAGCATCCGGCGAATAGTGCGAACGGGGGATTTGTGTTTGAGAATGAGATCCCTGAGTTCATGGCTGGTGGAAGAAGGGGCGAAGGGGGCAACGGATCTCGCAGGGATCTGGGTAGCTATTTCGAAAATTCAGGCGGCGGGCCTCACCGGGGAAATGGTCCGGGAGGGGGCACGTGGCGTTATAGGAAGCTGGATCTACCCCTTTTTGATGGATCCGACCCGGATGGGTGGATACTCCGTGGTGTCGATGGAGGGTGACGCTCTCAGGTGGTGGCAGTGGGAGAACAAACGCCGGCCTATACGACTGTGGACCGACTTGAAAACGTTCATATTGAGGCAATTTCGGCCGGAGCATAGTGGAACCCTTTATGAGCAGTGGTTGAGTACCGAACAAACGGCCGGAGTCTCAGAGTATCGCCGGAAGTTTATTGAGATGGCTGCTCCTGGTCGAGCACATATCGAGGATATTTTGATGGGAAAATTTGTGAGTGGCCCGAAGGAAGAAATTAGGGCTGAATTAAGGTTGCTTAATCCACTTAACCTAGAACGAGCCATGGAGATGGCAGGCTGGGCCGAGGAAAAAACCGAATCAATGGGTTGGCACACAAGAAAGGGGCAATGGGCTTTTCTAAGGCGAGCCCAAGAACTTCGTGCAAAGGGAGTGGGTTTGTCTCTTCTTTACCCACGCTGGCAACAACTGGTCAGCCCACTTTGGCTAAGAGCCGGGCCTTTGAATCTCAGGCTTCAATTTCCACACCCAAATCAGTCTAGAATTTCTCTCAGCGATCTGGAGAAGTAAAACGCCTTAGTGACAAGGAGTTCCAAGAAAGGAGAGCCAAGGGCCTCTGTTTTAAATGTGACGACAAGTGGGTGGTGGGCCACCGCTGCAAACGCAAGGAGTTGAGCGTGATTTTACTCAACGATGAAGAAGACGACGATACAGATTACAGTGGGAGTGAACCACCGACATCTCCAACGGAAGAAATTCCAGTCGAGGTATCACTTAACTCTGTCATTGGATTATCTAGCCCTAAAACTATGAAATTACTGGGGAAAATTGGGGGAACGTCGGTGGTGGTGATGATTGATCCGGGAGCAACCCACAACTTTATCTCTCTTGTGGCCGTTGAAAAATTAGGACTCACTATCACTGAATCTGGAAGTTTTGGGGTGTCTTTGGGCAACGGTGAAGCTATACGAGGGAAGGGGGTGTGTAGACGTGTTTGTGTGGAACTCGAAGGAGGTACGGTGGTGGAGGAAGATTTTTTACCTCTGGATTTGGGCAATTCTGATGTGATTCTGGGTATACAATGGCTGGAAACATTGGGAACAGTGGTGGTGAATTGGAAAACACAGGTCATGGAGTTTGGGGTGGCTGGAAATAAAGTGAAACTAGTGGGGGATCCGACCTTGGCATGTTCAAGGATTTCATTGCAGGTGATGATAAGAACATTGAAGAAAGAAGGGGGTGGTTTATGGGTTGAGATTAACCAGGTGGAAAGGGCAGAACACGGGGAAAAGGAGTTGGTGCGCGGGGTGCCAGCTGCCCTAGAAAGATCGCTGGAGGAATATGCTAGGGTGTTCACAACTCCAACTGGGCTGCCACCGGCTCGTGGGCATGAGCATGCTATAGTACTCAAAGAGGGAAGTAGTCCGGTGAGCGTCCGACCTTACCGTTACCCACAGTTCCAAAAAGATGAGATTGAGAAACTGATTAAAGAAATGCTAGCTGCTGAAATTATCAAACCTTCAAGCAGTCCCTTCTCAAGCCCAGTGTTACTAGTGAAGAAGAAAGACGGATCTTGGCGCTTTTGTGTCGACTACCGGGCTTTAAACAAAGAGACGGTACCGGATAAGTATCCGATACCGGTGATTGATGAGCTCTTAGATGAGTTACATGGCTCCACAATTTTTTCCAAACTTGATCTAAAGGCCGGCTACCACCAAATCTTGGTGCGACCTGAAGACACCCATAAGACCGCTTTCCGCACACATGAGGGGCACTACGAATTTTTGGTGATGCCATTTGGGATCACCAATGCTCCAGCAACCTTCTAATCCCTCATGAATGATGTGTTTCGGCCCTATTTGCGGAAATTCATGCTAGTATTTTTCGATGACATCTTGGTGTACAGTAAGACCGAACAAGAACATGCACTACATTTGCGGGTTGTGTTAGACACGCTGGCTCAGCATACTTTGTTCGCAAACCTGAAGAAAAGTGAGTTTTGGAGGGTAGAAGTAGCCTATCTAGGCCATGTGATATCCAATGATGGTGTAGCAGTGGACATGGATAAAGTAAAAGCTATGTTAGAATGGGTGGAGCCAAGGAATCTCCGAGAGTTGCGAGGTTTTCTAGGGCTCATAGGTTACTACCGTAAGTTCATAGCTAATTATGCCCACATTGCGCAACCGTTAACAGAGCAGCTGCGGAAGGACAGTTTCAGGTGGTCCTCAAAAGCCACAGCAGCATTTGAACAATTGAAATCTGCTATGACAACGTCACCTGTGTTGGCGATGCCAAATTTCCACAAATTGTTCATCATAGAGACGGACACATCGGGGTATGGTGTGGGTGCGGTATTGATGCAAGAGGGCCGACCCATAGCGTTTTATAGTAAGATTCTTGGCCCTCGATCACAGCATAAGTCTATATACGAGAAAGAATTGATGGCAATATGTTTGGCGGTACAAAAGTGGAAACACTATTTGTTAGGAAGACACTTTGTTATTCGAATCGATCAACAAAGTTTATGGTTCATTACACAACAACGTGAGTTGGGGGCAGATTTTCAGAGGTGGGTGAGCAAGTTAATTGGGTTCGATTTTGAAATTCAATTTAAACCGGGTGCTTCGAATAGGGTGGCCGATGCTTTGTCTCGGAAGAAGGTTGGAGAAATGGAGCTGGGTGCTCTGGTCACTTCACAGGAAATTAATTGGCAGGACCTCGAGGAGGAAATTCAGAAGGACGACCTTCTAATGCGCACCAAATCAGAGGTTATGGCACAGGAGAGGGAACATGTGGGTTTCACTGTAATTGATAACAAATTGCTGTATAAAGGTCGGTTTGTTATTCCGCGCACCTCTTCTTTCACTCCCCATCTCTTAAGGGAGTATCATGATTCACCGGTGGGCGGACATTCTGGGGATTTGAAGACGTATTTACGGATGGCAGCCGATTGGTATTGGGTAGGAATACGGAAGGATGTGGCTCGATATGTGCAACAATGCGCCGTCTATCAACAGCACAAAACTTCTCAGCAATCTCCTGCTGGTCTTTTGCAACCCTTGCCTCTGCCGGCATTGGTTTGGGAGGATGTGACAATGGATTTTATTGAAGGGTTGCCACTCTCCAAGGGGGTGTTGTGGTGGATAGACTCTCGAAGTACGCTCACTTCATTGGTCTTCGTCACCCCTTTACTGCACTTTCGGTGGCTGAGGTCTTTGTTAAAGAAATTGTGCGTTTACATGGGTTTCCAGCATCTATTGTCTCCGATCGAGACCGAATATTCCTAAGCATTTTTTGGCGAGAATTGTTCCGTGTACAAGGCACGAGTCTCAAGCGAAGCACGGCCTACCATCCTCAGACCGACGGCCAAACAGAAATCGTGAACAGGGGCCTTGAGACCTACCTACGCTGCTTTGTGGCTGGACATCCAAGAACTTGGGCCAAGTGGCTGCCATGGGCCGAGTTCTCGCATAATACTTCCCCTCATCTCTCTACCAAAATGACCCCATTCAAGGTCCTTTATGGTAGAGATCCTCCCCATGTCTTACGGATTGGCCGGGGTCACACTCCCGTAGACTCCTTGGATGAAATGTTAAAGGAGAGAGATGCGATTTTGGATGACTTGCATTTCCACTTGATGCGTGCCCAGCATAAGATGAAACTAGCTGCTGATTCGAAGCGAAGAGAGGTTCAGTTTGACATCGGGGATAAGGTGTTCCTTAAATTACAACCCTACCGCCAACGTTCACTCGCCAAGCGTCCCTATGAGAAGTTGGCTGCTAGGTACTATGGTCCGTTTGAGGTGCTGCAACGAGTGGGAGCAGTGGCCTATAAACTCAAGTTACCTGCTGATAGCAAGGTACATCCAGTGTTTCATGCGTCACTTTTGAAGCGTGCCATTGGAGATGTTCCAGTAGGAGACCACATTCCAACACAGTTGACTCCTGAGATGGAAATGGCTGTTGAACCAGAGGAATTATTGGATGTCCGTTGGGTGCAGGAGGGCAACAATTCTCGGGCTGAAGCCCTTCTGAAATGGCAGAACTTACCCACTTATGAGGCTACCTGGGAAGATGTAGAACTCACCCATGCTCGGTTTCCTTCTTTCCACCTTGAGGACAAGGTGAGTTTTTGGAGGCGGGGTATTGTGATGAATCAAGCCAAGCCACCTATTAAGCACGTGTACTCCAGGCGCCACAAGAAGGGCGGGGATGTTCTAGAAAAAGAGTGATAGAGAAGGACGTGTTGAGGGGTCAGGAATATGTCAGAGTTGGTTAGGAAAGTATGGGCTGATGTCAGAGTATGTTACGCAAGGGAGTATAAATAAGAGAATGAGAGGAGGAGAGAGGTAGACAGATTTTTGTAAAGAGTTTTGCCTAGTGGGAGAGTACTGGGTCTCTCGAATACTCAGTGAACTATTTTCCTTTTTATCAATCAAATACCAACAAACTTCTGGGTTACTTGCTTGTTTGTGTACTGGTTTGTTGTTGCTTTGCTGTGGTGACTGATTGTGCAGGGAGTTCATCTCATACTGCCACAAGAGCTGTGTAGCGTGGCATTCCTGCAAACTGCATGCCCCCTCCATGATTTAATTTTCCATCAAGTTCCACGATGTTGATGGAATTAAGTTTATGATGTTGCCCCACCACAAAATCATGAAAATCATGGTCAGGAGTGATCTGAAAGAGCAAAACAATTTAGACATTACACACTTGAAGGTAGGGGGGTTCTAAGAGATTCTCGGCATAATAAAATACAAATCTGGATAGAGATTCTCATCAAAGTCAGAATTAGCAAGCATGGGATCACATGTAATGGGAAGCTGACTATGACAAAAAGGATGGATGGGAAATTTGCCATGTAAATCTCTATACCTAGGATCCTCAGGATATTGCTGTATCACCAAGCATATTTTCAGGTTTTGGTGGCCACAACAATCCCCCCCATATGTCCTTCTAAGTGGGTAAGCAAATGAAGTTGGATAACCAAATTCGACAGGGCTATCATATCCTGGAACTTCAATCAGAGTCTTTCCTGTTATCTTTCAGATTCCAACTAACATACAAAATAAATCGTGTAAGCAAACAAACAAGAACTCACATTGTAGCAACCACACTCCAATCTTGAGAGTAAAAACCTCAGTATCAGATATCACAGACTCCATGTGCGATCCCAGTTTACTATTCGATTGTCCCTGCACAGCAAAGGAAAAGGATACAACTTCAGTGTAATGAATTAATGACCCTAAACACAACCATAGTATATGTATATGAAGGTAGGGGACAGCAGATTCCAACCTATATGATAAGACGATCGTTGTAAAGTCTGATGAAAGCCTCCATCACAGCTTTTGATCTTTTCTCATACAGTGTAAAGCGCTAGAGAAACAAATTCGAACATAAGAATTCCATAAACTCAATTAGCAAAACAGAATTCCATTGATTTAAAAGAAAAAGAAATAAGCTTCTACCCCCTCGACCAATCAAGAGAAGCACCTAGGATTCGCAATTGCTTCCATATGACACCACCAAACTCGTGCTTCCATTTCCAGCTAATGAAATTTTAAAAAATAAAAATCAGTAATAATTTTGATTCATAATGCACACATACATAAGTGCATCAAATGTGATCCACAGATATTTAACATTGGAAACTTACTTCACTAATAAAATCATCTTGGCCAAGATAATGATGCCTTGTCAAACCCCTTTTGTCTCATAATTTCTTTCTCTACCACAACCTGAATGACAGAAAGCATGATTTATGCGCATCATGTTCATCTATGCTAATTAAATCCAACACAAGTCCATTCATGTGCATCAAGTTATCAATGGTAATTAAATCCAAGGAAACACATGGCAAGGCAACATATTACTGCATCAACTTTAGAGGTATTCAACACCACGTACCTGTGTTGCTATTCCTGCATGGTCTGCGCAGTCTCCCAGGACACAGACAGTACTTTCCCAGAAATTCTCTGCCATCAAACAATTGTATCCTGCAAACAATAACAAAAAATAGCATATATTAACATTGCCAAGGATCATTGCAATTGATCTTTCTAACAGGAGTCCTCAATGCTTCCTTCACTGCCTCATTATTTCGGAAGAACGGACTACAATCTGAACCTGTAATGAGTAATGAAGTGCATCCCCTAGATAAGCGATCCTGTCACATTTGGAGGTGGTGAAACCTGTATATAACACAAAAGAAGCAAACACATGTATATTACGTCCTAATTGGAAATATAGGCACATAAAGAATGCAAACTTGATTAAAGTGCTCAAAATCATGAAAAGATATTTACAATAGCAAACACTGATTTGTCACTCTAATCAGCCGCAAAAAATCCAGATTGCTCCCACCAAGCATACCACCTAAGAGAGCAATACTTTTTTAGTACACAGGCAAAACTAGTGAGTACACCAAAATTTACAAGAACTCGAGAATTCAAAACTCACGATTTCTCTACCGCGCTTGAGTTATACACTTATACAGTTATACTGCTTTGCCATTACAGGTAAGAGCCTCTTATTCTCACCAAAAGGGGCTTCTAGGGCCCTGTTCTTTTGGACTTATTTTCAAGAAAAATAAGTAAAAATAAGTTCGGATTCGGCAAAAAAAATAAGTTCGGTTCAAAAAAATAAGTAAAAATAAGTTCGGTTCAAGAAAAAATAAGTAAAAATAAGTTCGGTTCAAAGAAAAATAAGTACGATCTTATCTAATGTTGTAATTATTATTTTTATTTTCAATATTACTATTAATATTGTTATTATTATTAATATTATTATTATAATAATGATGAATTTCTATTTTTTATTTTTTATTTTTTTTACTTTCTTTATTTTATTTTATTTTTTTTTATTCTTTTATTTTTTTTGTTTTTTAATTTCTTTTATTTTTTTATTTTTTTTTTTTTTTTTTTTTTTGTGTTTTTTATTTTTTATTTTTTATTTTTTTAATTCTTTTATTCTTTTATTTTTTTTTTTTTTTTTTATTTTTTATTTATTATTATTATTTATTATTTATTATTATTATTATTTATTATTTATTATTTATTATTTATTATTTATTATTTATTATTTATTATTTATTATTTATTATTTATTATTTATTATTTATTATTTATTATTTATTATTTATTATTTATTATTTATTATTATTACTATTATTTATTATTATTACTATTATTTATTATTATTTATTATTTATTATTTATTATTTATTATTTATTATTTATTATTTATTATTTATTATTTATTATTTATTATTTATTATTTATTATTTATTATTTATTATTTATTATTTATTATTTATTATTTATTATTTATTATTTATTATTATTACTATTATTTATTATTATTATTATTATTATTATTATTATTATTATTATTTATTATTATTATTATTTATTATTTATTATATTTATTATTTATTATTTATTATTATTTATTATTTATTATTTATTATTTATTATTATTATTATTTATTATTTATTATTATAAAATAATAAAAAAAATAATAATAATAAGTATTGATAATATTATGTTAATATTTATTGACTATTATAATAATGAGTATTGATAATATTATGTTAATACGATTTAGTTCGAAGAAAATAAGTTCGGTTCAGCCAAAATAAGTTCGGTTCAAAGAAAAAATAAGTAAAAATAAGTTCGGTTCAAAAAAATAAGTCCAGTTCGGCAAAAATAAGTAAAAATAAGTTCGGTTCGGCAAAAATAAGTTCGGTTCAAAGAAAATAAAATAAGTTCAATTCGGATCTAAAAATAAGTTCAAAAGAACGCGCCTGCGTCTAAATAATCCTCTTCATTCTCATCCTTCTTATCTTTTCCTTTGACTCTTTTTCTTACTCAATTTCTGAGCATTTGCCTAGAGCAATAAGACTAATCAGAAACCATGATACACCGATAGTCCGATACACGGAATCCATGGTCTATAAACTACCATCATCTTCTTTCGAAATACATTGAATCATAATATCAATAAAACCATTATTGTTATACATGTACTATAAGTCTATAACATCATATTTGACAAGGAAAACTATAAACGCTGTGAAATTTATCTTTCATGAGATGCTACATTATAAAGAGAGAATATTTTACAGTCAAATTAATAGCGAATCAAACGGTCCATTACATAAAAATTTGGGAGGTTCCAATTTCATTGCCACTAGTGCTTTATGCTTCATCAGCAATTTCTCTCTTGCCTACCATATTTAATACTTCCTCCGTTTCTTAATAAGTGCAACAACAAAGGGAAAGTAGGGGAATACCAAGGAATGTAGAGAGATAAAGTTGGGACCACAATAAAGTAGTGATTCAAGTGATCAAATAAAAAAAGTTGTGGTCACCTTGGTTGCAGTTATTGTGACTATTTCAAGGAAAGTGTTGCACTTATTAAGAAACGGAGGTAGTATTATACTATCATCTCAAAATTTTGGACTAAAATAAACTGAACTGTATTTGTCTGAACTCAACTGAACTTAATTTGTCTGAAGTGAATGGAAACGGTGAGAGGAAGCTAACTGAACTGAACATAATTGAATTTTCCTGAACTGAACATAATTGAATTTATCTGAACTGAACTGAATTTTCATTAATTGAGATAATAGAATAGAGCCTAAATCTAAACCCTAAAACAACAACCCCCCAAAAACAAGCTAAATAAAAAAATTGCATGCGAACAAACAAAATCTAAGCCCAAAAAAAAAAAATGGAGTATTTGCACTACTGAATTTTTCACTCTCCTATAGTACAAAATCGAAGGTCTGTTGCATCCAAACTTAACAATTAGTTTAACTAAAATTGCAAACCAATGTCAGAAATTCCAATTTGATCGTTGAATTTGAGTTTTTAACCCTAAATCTATCTTCATTGCGAAAATTGGAAAAAATGCACGAAATATATAATCAAATTTCAGTAGAACAAGTACATAAAGTTTTTCTTGAAATTGGTGAAATCTGATAGGAGTCCATGAGTAACGTTACCGGTGACGGAGAGATAGTGACGGCGCCGTAAATTAGGAGAGAGAAATCCGATATTGTAATTGAGCCGTATGATTTGGTAGACAAGTATTTATAGGTTTTTGCGACTTTTTATTTTTTGATGGAAATAGGGATTATAATTTCCTAATTACCTAAACACAAAAATAAATTTCCTCGCTAAAAAGCATTACCTGGTAAGAAAAAATATTTCCATCAATTTTTTTTGAACATTCCCATCATTTCTTAATACATGCAAATATTTGACATACTACCTCCGTTCTTTTTAATCTACAGACTTTCCTTTTTTCTGCTTTTTTAATCTACACATTGTTACTTTTTCTATTTTTGATTACATGTCACATCTACTTTCTTCTCTTTTTCTACCCATGTCATCCATTTTTTAATACTCCCCTACGTCCCAAAAAGATCCGAATACTTGTTGGGACACGTAGTTTAAGGTGATAAGTTGTGGTGTGGTTATCAAATGTTATTTTAATTAAAAAGTAGATGTGATAGGAGTTGGTAGGGTATTTTTATTAGAGGAGAGAAAGTTGGGTAACTTTTTTATTGATAAAAGATAGAGTGTGGGCCAAAAGATGAGTACAAAAAATAATATATTAATGGTGGGGCCACGCTAAGAATGGAAGTGTTCAAACTAATTTGGGACAAACATAATAGGAAAGTGTTCGACTATTCCGGACGGAGGTATTATTTTAACCCACTTTTTAGTTTCCCTCCCTCACTTTTCAGCTTTATCTCTCCACCTTTTAGTTTATCTCTCATACTTTCGCACTTTCCTGGGCTCTCCCCCAAAGTGGAGTGAGTAGATTAAAAAGAAACTGGAGGTAGATTTTGTCGATACTCGATCCCATCTATTTTACTTTAGTAATTAATGTCTTGTGGAATTAGTACCCAAGATATTAGATTGAATCTACATTTAATGTCTATTAGAAACTATTTATTTTGAGACTAACTTTTATATTTAGGGCTGCATATAGTTTTCCCTTATATCTATAAACTTTTAAATTTGGTTTATTACCTAGCATTATAGGTGGCGTAACATAACCTCGTGATTTATCATATGAGCTCCACTTCAAATGTCATATGTACTGATGATTATCAATAGTTTATATTCTTTTGTACTTTTTACAAACTATATAATATTCGTTAACTTGTTGAATCTTTATCTCTCTATCTCTCCTTCTCTCAAACACGCACACTCACACGCACACTGAAAGGATTAGACTGTAGAAAATTCCAAAGTGCAGCCAAATATATGCCAAACTTGTTGGATTAGATTGGATTGAGAAAAAAACTCAGTGCATAATGGATATGAATAGATGGACTTAAAGTTTTGTGTTAAATATTAGATTGGACTTGGATTCCATCTTTTAGGGTATAAAGTCTAGCCCACTTTTTTATAAAATTTAATCTTCTTTTTAGTTTGCAAATTTTAAATTCTAATATGAAGTCCAAAGTAGTAATATATAAACAAATTAATATAAACCTCCATACTTTATATAAATAGATGAATGTGATATTTGTCTCCATAAATTTATTAAAGTTTTGATTAGTTTTTTTTACCTTTTTTATTGTTTTTTTATAAATATAAAAGGGGGTTACATTACGCCTAAAAGAAAAAACAAATGTCAAATTAGAAACTTGGATAGAGACTTGAGAAAAATTAGATTTGACTAGTTTGTACGTGTGAAAATCGTAGATTGGATTCGAATATAAATTTTATAGTTTTAAATATTGCTGATTGTGCTAGGACTAAAGAATCATATGTGTTCTATGTAATTTGTAATTTTAACTTATAAGTACTTATTTAGTTGATCATATGAAAAGACATGGAAAGTTTAAGTTCTTAGAAACTGGAATATTGCATGTAGAGTTGTTTTCTTGACATAAACACAAGAAGTGTCACTTTCAAGTTATACTTCTTACGAAATGAAAGAACTAACTTACCTAGCTAACCCCCGACCACTAAGTAGAGTTTTGTTTGGCATCTCATTTCCAACAATAAGTTGGTACCAACTTGACTCTAAGTTGGTACCCGTTTGACTTTAAGTTGATACCTACAGTCTATAAAATTACCAAAATGCGGTTGTTGGAGTCTTCTAAAAGACTCCAACAATGAGTTATCAAGAGTTTCCTGTAAGTACAACTTCCTTTTGGGAATTTCTCTTTCTCATACTAAAAAACATCTTATACTTTTCAGGGAATAAAATTTCATCAAAATTACAACTCTTAGCAAGTTACATTTCCTACATTCATCCAAACTACCAATAAATATTAGAGGTGGGCTGGCAAACATATCGAGTTCTTATTGTGTTCACATGTATATGACTGAGCCCCTTAAACCTTAGTCTAAGTAGTTTAATTGTTACACACACATATGTATACAACAAATAATTCAACCTAGTAAGTTTTTAGAATTTCATGTCGGAATAAGCTAAATTTGACAATCAAATAACAGGTAGTCTCAAATAATTAGGCAAACTTTAGAATATTACAAGTTACACTAATTATATTGATAATAATTTTGCCATCAAACAAATTGTCATGTTGAGTTAGGGACTAAACAAGTGACCTTAACCTAACCCATATAATAATTAGGATATATCGGGTCAAGCCACTTATTTAAATGGTTTTATAAAATTTTAATCGAAAAGTCTTGTCTAAGATTGTCTCAAACTAAGACATGACTGAGACTTGTATTAGTTTGAGTCTGACATATTTCAATTTAAGTTATACATCTATCAGTTTAACCCAAATATAAATCAGTTTAACCCACATCTATTAGTTTAAGCCAAACATATATCAATTTAAATCCATAAATTGATAGTTTTATGTCAATAAATTGATAGTTTATACCCATGAACTAATAACAAGACTTAGGACATGTTCTGTTCACCTTATTTTAAGTCCTTATTAGAAAAAAAATAAGTTCACATAAGTTCATATTAGCTCAAATAAGGTATAATAAGGACTAATAAGTTCAGATAAATTCAGTTTAGTAAAAATAAACAAAAATAAGGTATAACACTTTCACAAAATAAGTTCAGATAAGTTCAAATAAGATCTAATAAGAATTAATAAGGTTTAATAAGTTCAGTTAAGTGCAGATAGATTTAAATAATCAAAAATAAGTTGAATAAAACATACCCTGAGAATGGCGGAGAAATGTGTCACAAGAGGCTTTATTTTTTAAGGGAAATTCCCAATGGTGACCTCGAACTTTTCGAGTTTCTCATTGGTGACCCTTACTTTTTTTATTCCCATTGGTAACCCTCAATTATTGTTTTAGTTCCAAATATGATCATATAAAGCAAAAAACAGTTAATTCCATTAACTTTCCGTTAGAACTAATGTCTTGGCACACTAACCAAGGTGCTTCCAGTCATTTTTTGCCAATTTTGATGTCAAATTTGATCCTTAATGGCCAAAAGGACACTTAATTCCTTAGCCGACCAATTTATAGGCATGAAAACCAAATTATATATTTAATTTGACCCTTAAGGGCAAAAATGAGCCTTAAAACTTTAGCCGAGCAATATTTGGGGCATGCAAACCTAGACAATTTTCAAGCACGCAAACCGAGCCATTTATTCTTATGAGAAGTTAACGAAAATAGCGGTTTTTTATTCTATAAGGTCGCATTTGGAAATAAAACAGTAATTGAGCGTTACCAGTGGTAATTAAAAAAACTTAAGACCACCAATTGAAAACTCGAAAAGTTCAAGGTCATCATCGGAATTTCCTTTTTAATTAAGACTCGCTAATTTCGTATCAGTTGAGCTGTTGAGATCGAGTTAGATGCTGAAGTGACAGCGTTGGGGATAAGATAATGAACAAAACCCAAAAAGAAGGGTGGATGATGACTCTCTTTTTTACTAAAGCAAGAGGTTTAGAATCACGGGATCAAAGGTCGAATATGCGATCAACAGTTGAGGAGTTCCCAGTATTTGGGACAGGTGGTGCTTCTCCATTTTATGTTCACATCGCCAATTAATAACCATATCAACATTCAACAATAATGTATGTTGGACCACATCAATCATGGTCCATCTCCATTCCATCTATTTTCTCTTTTCTTTGGTGTCCTTTTTTGAGAAAAGTATGGGATAGTTACGTTTTCATGAGATTTGTTTAATTTCTAACAATTATAATTTATAAATAAACTATATTTATAAGAGGAACTTATTGAGAAAAATAAATGAGAAAATAGAGGAGGGTTTTGAGAAGTGTGAAAATATGGGAATAATTTGAGGTGTTTTGATTGATAAATAAAAGCTCTATTAAAGAGTTAAGTTTCGTTCCTAACTGTCCTAAAAATTGGACATTCTCGCATTAATAATTAGAGATAGAAAGATTAACAACCCGAAATGAGAGATCTAGGCCCTGTTCTTTTGGACTTATTTTCAGCAAAAATAAGTAAAAATAAGTTCAGTTCAGCAAAAATAAGTAAAAATAAGTTCAGTTCAGCAAAAATAAGTAAAAATAAGTTTAGTTCAACAAAAATAAGTTCAGTCTTATCTAATGTTTTAATTATTATTTTTGTTTTTAATATTACTGTTAATATTGTTATTATTATTAATATTATAATTATAATAACAATGAATTTGTAATTTTTTTTT
Organism: Beta lomatogona; assembly: GCA_947646795.1. Lineage (NCBI taxonomy): Eukaryota > Viridiplantae > Streptophyta > Magnoliopsida > Caryophyllales > Amaranthaceae > Beta > Beta lomatogona. The sequence goes on along the minus strand of CANSNZ010001258.1, from coordinate 31,304 downwards.
ATTTTTTTATTTTCTTGTTTTTTATCTTTTTATTCATAAGTGCTATATACAGCAAAAAAAGGGCTAAATACAGCACCTAAAATCTAGTACAACCTAACCATAGTTAAACTTATCTTTTTATAATTAAAAGAAAATAGAAATGAAAATCTTGGTGTTATCTATCAAATTTTCCACCTGACGTTTCATCAAACAGCAAGCAGGAAGATACATCTATGACAATAATATTAATGATGTATTACAATCATGGGCGAATTTACTATGGGTTCACTGGGTTCAATTGAACCCAGTGAATTCCCATATTAAAAAAATGCGAAAGAAGTTACAAGCAGAAAAGGAGTTGGCCCAGTGGTCTTTTGGCACTGCGAAGAACCATGTAGTACAGTGTAGTCGGGAGATCAAATCAGCTTCAGAGAAGCTTTCCTCCCTACTTTGTTTCTTTTGCTTTTTACCCTTTATTTTGTTTGATTCATTTTCCTTGTCTGATTGCTTTTTTTCCCTTTATTTTGTTTGATTAATCTTCCTTGTCTGATTGTCTACTATTCTTTATTTTTTAGCTAGTGCATGATAGGGATCAACGCTACTCATTTAATAATTTTGATTGTAAGCTATAACTAGCCCATTAATACTCTAACAAATGTATAGAAGCCGTGGCAAAACAAGTTCAATAATATCATATTTTAAATCTTTTAATTTCCAAAATCTTGATCTCGTCTTGTTCAACGCATTTTTTTTTGACAATTATCTACATGAATAGATTTTCAGATCCAAGAAAGTAATCATAAATTCCTTACTACTCGCCACCTCAAAGAAATATGTCAAAAAGAAATTTGCAATCTGTAATTTAGACAAAGATATTTTGATTTTATTATACCAAATTCATTGGTCATATCAACTTATGTAGTTATGTTTATCTTCGAACCCACTACTTAATATTTCTAGATACGCCACTGATTACAATATTACAAAAACGATACATGTATTACTGCAAACAGCACTTGGTATCATTAATACATATCATTAAAGCGACCTTTAGCTCAAATGGATAGAAGACTTTCCTCCCCGGCGCCAAGTGGTCGGATCTTCTTACCCCAAAACATTGCGGGTAAGTTTCAAGATGCATAAGATGCCTTACCAACCAATGTGTTGGTGTTTCCTACTGTGCTAGCGCTGTAGAGGTTAGAATTCCAGCTAACTTAATTTCCTAAAAAAAAAAAAAAAAAAAAAAAATTAAAGCGACCTCCATGGTATCATTAATATACTCATGTAAAACTTACTGAATCCTTATGAGCAGACAGAGTGCCAATCACCTGCACAAGCAGCATCTTATAACATGTTTACCCCCAAAAGAGCATAAGCAACGTGATTTTTCCATCAGAAAATTAAGGCACTGCAATAAACTCGACTAAGTGCAGTGTCGTCGGCAATGTGCGATGGGGACCTTGGGGAGTCGTCGGCAACGTGCGAGGGGGGAGGGTGGGGGGTCGTCGGCAACGTGCGAGGAGGGGGAAAGGGAGTCGTTTGTGTTGGACGACGGTTAGGGTGGGGGGTCGTTTAGGTCGGCGACGGGCTGCTACAGATTGATAACGAAATTGCTCACCGGCGTCGCACAATCAGAACTGCAAATTTGTGGATTAAACAACCAGAACTGCAATTCTTAGTCCTCCTTATCAATCAATTCGGGCGACGGGGTTGAGCACTATCAATCAAACTCGGCTGCTGCTGCAACCTGTATTGTCATGGTCATGGTCGTAATTGAGGGGATCAAATTTTTGGGGGTAGTAGTGTTGTTGGATTAAATTTCAAAAAAGGTTAGGTTAGTCTTTTAACCTATTTTGCTGTATTTAGTCTTTTTTTTTTGCTGTATATAACACACCTCTTATTTTTCTATTTTTTTATTTTATTTGATTTTAATATTTTTATTATTTATTATTATTATTAATTTATTAATTTATTATTTATTATTATTATTATTTATTATTTATTTATTATTATTATTATTATTTATTATTTATTATTTATTATTTATTATTTATCATTCATTATTATTGTTATTTACTATTTATTATTTATTATTTATTATTAATTATTAATTATATATTATTTATTATTATTATTTATAATTTATTATTATTATTATTATTATTAATTAATGTTTATTATTAATTATTTATTATTAATTATTTATTATAATTTATTATTATTACTATTTATTATTATTTTTTGTCAATTATTTATTATTTATTATTATTATTATTATTATCATTATTATTTATTATTATTTATTATTTATTATTATTTATTATTATTATTTACTATTATTTATCATTATTTATTATTATTTGTTATTATTTATTAATATTTATTATTATTATTATTATTATTTCTTATTATTTATTATTATTATTATTATTTATATCTTATTTATTATTATTATTATTATTATTTATTATTTATTATTATTATTTATTATTTATTATTTATTATTATAATTTATTATTATTATTATTTTTTATTATTTATTATTATTTGTTATTATTTATTATTTATTATTATTATTAATTATTATTGTTATCAGTTATTATTTACTATTATTATTTATTATTGTTATTTATATTTTATTTTTTATTGTTATTATTTATTATTTGTTATTATTATTATTATTATTATTATTATTATTATTATTATTATTATTATTATTATTATTTTCATTATTATTTATTATTATTATTATTATTAATTATTATTATCATTATTATCATTATTATTTATTATTATTATTTATTATTTATTAATATTTATTATTATTATTTATTAATATTTATTATTTATTATTATTATTTATTGTTATTTATAATTTATAATTTATTATTATTTATTATTTATTATTATTATTTAGCAAAAATAAGTTCAGTTCAGTAAAAATAAGTAAAAATAAGTTCAGTTCAGCAAAAATAAGTAAAAATAACTTCAGTTAAGCAAAAATAAGTTCAGTTCAGCAAAAATAAAATAAGTTAAGTTCAGTTCAGCCAAAATAAGTTCAAAAGAACAGGGCCCTACTATTTAAAAGAGATTTCTGCATCAGGATAGGTAACAAAATCTCTATAAAAAGTGTATATAAATTTCGGTTTTTTCACCAGATACCCCCGACAAATTAAAAAATTCACCATATACCCTCAATGTTCCAAAAATTCACCATATACCCTTGAGTTTTTGAAAACGTTCACCAAATGCCCTTTTTCTAACTTCCGTTAACTCACCGTTAGCTTTATTTACAATTTTGACATCATTAAGCCCTAACCCTAATTCTAATCTAACCCTAACCCTAATCTAACCATAACCCTTACCCTAACCCTAATCTAAACCCTAATCTAACCCACCCCTCCACCCCAACCCCCACCCTTTCCCCCTCCCTCCACCCCACCCCCCTACCCCATCCCCCTCTACTCCACCGGCGCCCCCCCCCCCCCCCCCTCCCCGTCGATTCCCCCACCCCCATCTCCCCGTCGAATCCCCTAACCCCACCCCCTCCCCTCTCCCCCGTCAATTTCCTTGGCCGTGAAAATTCAACCCAGATCCGAGCAACCCGGATCGAAGGAGCGAAGAGGAAGACGAAATCATTCGAGGTGGGGGGAGGGAGGGGGGGGGGACGCCCGATGGCTGCGCTGCGCTAGAGTGGAAGGGGGGGGGTAGGGGGATGCGGCGGTTGAGGGGATGAGGAGGGGTGGGGGCTTTCGAATTTACGGGTTACGCGGGTTGCAGGGTCATGGGAGAGGGGGGGGAGGGGCTGTGGCGGAGGGGAGAGGGAGGGGAGGGGGATGCGGCGGTGGAGGGAAGGGGGAGGGGAGGGCGGTGGGGGCTGGGGTGGAGGGGAGGGGATGGGGGTGGGGGGTTGGGCCTGGGGGTGGAGGGGAGGGGGATGGGGGTGGGGGGGTTAGGCCTGGGGGGTGGAGGGTGGTGGGTTAGGGTGGGTTAGGGTTTACTATAAGGGTAAGGGTTTACGTTTAGGATTAGGGTAAGGGTTAGATTAGGGTTAGGGTTAGGGTTAGATTAGAATTAGGGTTTAGGGTTAGTAATGGCAAAATCGTAAATAAAGATAACGGAGAGTTAACGGAAGTTAGAAAAAGGGCATTTGGTGAACGTTTTCGAAAACTCAAGGGTATATGGTGAATTTTTGGAACATTGAGGGTATATGGTGAATTTTTTTAATTTGTCGGGGGGTATTTGGTGAAAAAACCATATAAATTTAGATAAATTTTAGGAAAATTTGTCAGAAAAAACATTTTAAATACAAGTTTTTGTGAAAAGCAACCTTTTAAAAAGATCTGGCAAAAGAAAACATTAAAAAGATTGAGAGGAACAACCTTGAGCCATTTTTCGGCATTGACCAAGTAGTTTTCGATACTGACTCATTGAAACTAAAAATGTGCAAGGCATGTGACCCACCTCCTCTATGTTTTAACCCCATTTCCCTCTATTATCCCAACACAACTGATGGAGTCATGCTGGAAAATACTTGGTCAATGCCTCAAAATAGAGGTAAATAAGGTTGAAACATAATAAATGCAGGTCATGTGTCCTACAGACTACACTGCACATGTTTGATTTTAATGACTCAACACTGGAAAATACTTGGCCAATGCTGGAAACTGGGACAAGGTTGTTTTTTGCAAAGAAAAAAAATTGTCTCTCCCAAAACATGTATTTAAAATGTTGTTTTTGACAAATTTTCCTAAATTTTATATTAATTTTGCTCATTTATTCACTAATCGTTCTTTTATACTACCTCTGTTTCTTAATAAGTGCAACACTTTCCTTATTTGGAATAGTCACAATAAGTGCAACTAAACCCAAAATGGTAAGAAAAAGTTTAATATTATTACAAATATGTCACCAAAAAGCAAAAATGGACCACAACTTTTTTGTTTCATTACTTGAATTACTCTACTTTATTGTGGTCCCAACTTTCTCTCTCTACATTCCTTGGTATACCTATTCCCCCACCTTCTCTATATTGCACTTATTAAGAAACAGAGGATAAATATCTCATTTGGAATTTTCCAAGTAAGTAAATGAGTATGAAATATCGACCAACTAAAAAAAGACTCGCTTTAGGATAAATTTGTGCTCAACTTTTTTCTTGAAAAAAAGACTCAAATGGGTAAATACCTACAAAATTGTGATAATTGTCGTTCTGTTGATATTGCTTAAACACCATGAATAACCAATTGGATTAAACACTTTGCAGATAGAGAGAAAAAGCAGTAAGCCACTGCTTTTGTTTTCTCGTCAATTTTCAACAACTGATAAGTATTAGTACAACTAAAAATTTCATTTCGGAAAGGGACTTTTCCGTCTCGACCTACCAGGACTAGTTTGACACTAATGTATTCTTTTCTTTTTGAATGGGAATGAGAAAATTATTATTAATAAAATGCCATACGACATCTACAATCATAATAACCCTTACATAAAAGATAATCGAAAATATCAATCTGAAAGTTGTCATCCATGCTACCAATGTAGATACTTCGGGGGTCCGCTGTCGTGATATGGTAACATTCCAACCATAATCGATTTTAGATGACTCAACATCGTTAAAGCCTGGTGTAATAGTAACCTGAAATCTGACCTTCATCTCGATATTCTTGATTTTCAGCCGGAGAGTATGATTTCCCAAATCTGCAAAACGATGCTTCACCAGTTCCACAAATCTGCAAGACGTAACTTCCAAATCTATATCCCTGGATCCATACATAAAAAATAAACAAAAAACAGGACTAATTGACCCACCACGAAGGGAGTGACTACAAGTTTCATGAAGGGAACAAAAGCCATCACACAGATGAGACTTATTGAAACAATAAACCTAGTGAAATAAAAAACAAAGAGAGAAAAAATAAAGGGATGGGGAAGAGGGCTCGACGGCCACCAGCTGTCGGGCCCCCACCGCTTTGGGTTTTCGGTGGACATGGGGTACTTTGAAGAAGGGTTTTGCGAGAGAGAAAAAGATATAGTTTTATTGTTATGCTACTTTTTTTTTTTGGACTCCCTTTCGGGAACCCGTGGTAAGATGAATTTCCTTTGGGCTGCCCTCGCACAGGGCCACTAACCCAGAGGCCCAACAAACCCCAAACCCCCTTCCCCCAACAATATTGAAATTTTGCTTCCATCAAGATTTGAACCTTGGTCTCCCATGTGGGAGATAGGAAGCCATACTATTGAACCCAAGGGTCCTTGGTTATTGTTATGCTACTTGATAGAAGTATAAATCTAATGTATTCTTTTCTAGCTAATTATAAATAATGCACATTTTTTTAAGGTAAGACGAAGGAGACTCACTTGAAGGAGGGATAAGGGGAAATCCTCAAATGAGTCCCATGAGGTTTGATCCCTAGACCTCAGGGATATGAGGTGGGAAGCGATTCCACTACTCCACCACTTCAACCTCATAAATAACGCACATACCATCTTAAAGCAAGAGATCCAACAAAAGTAATCGTATGTATAATATAGTAATCACGTTATGTGGAGCATTTATATATACCTACATATATACTCTTTTGGATCTTCTTATATTTATTCCGCACCAGCCGTAGATTTGTGCAAAACTATTTCCTCTCAGAATAATTCAAGCCAACCATGCCCATGCCGTTTTGCTACAACAAAACGTGGCATATAGGTTGAACTTCTTTAGCATTAGAATTAGCATTTGCATTTGCATTTGCATTTGCAGTTACATTGCAAAACCGACTTAGTTATGTCAGCCTATTTTTATTAATCATTGCTTTAATATAAGCAAAGATTCTAATTAAGTGGATGTGATAGATGTAGGTATAAGTGGATACTGGATCAGATATCTAATTGGTTGGTGGGTTGGATGTGGATTTAGGTTTATATGCACATGGTGCATGGGGGAAAATTATGTTGGATTTGTACCAGCGACGGATAATAGATAGGTGACAAATTTAAAGTACATCAGGTGAATATATGTACCGGGAAGAGGATTTTCACATCCTCGCGCCTAATTATCTTCTCTATTTTTATCAACTTCATGTTTTGGTTCGGTGTTCGCTGGTTAGAACACCCCTCACTTGTCGTGTCGTCGAGTCTCCCTTCCCCCTCCCTTGGTCTTGGTCGAGTCGCCCTTGTCGTCGTATTTCCAAGCAGATCCCTCCCCTCCCCGGGTGGTGCGTCGGGTTCCACATCCCCTCCCCCCTTTCTCGTGTTGTTGGGCTTCCCCTTCCTCTCCCCCCGGTGTCGTGTTATTGGGCTTCCCCTAACCCCTCCCCTCCCTAGGTTAAGTGTCGGGCCCGAGACCGGGCTTCCCCTTCCCCCCCTCCCCCTCCCCTAGTTAGTGTAACGTGGGCATAAGTCCGGGCGTTCCCTTCCCCCTCCCCGGTTAGTGTTGAATTTACCATCCCCTTTTGTTGGTGGTTCCGGCTCTCCCCTTCCCCTACCGCGTGTTGGAAATACGTTAAGTTGTTTAGTTTGTGGGCGTGTTAGTATGGGTTGTTTGTTTGTTACAATAAGTCGCTTGATGCTTTTGTTAATTGCTTGGGAGGTCGTTTTGATCTTGATATTGGATCTGGTTTAAGTGATTGGTTAGGGTTTGCGTGGCAAGAGATTTCATGGTCGGGGGTCTGTTTTGTCCGATTTTGACAATCGGTCGGTTCTTCGAGATCTAACTCTGGTTAGATTTCAATCTCACTTGGTAATGATTTCATCAATCACTGCCTAGACAAAAAGAAATCTGAAGGCGGCTCCCCAATTTGCTAATTGGGTTTACAGCGCGTCAACTCTTTTGAGCTTCTCATCAATGGAGAAGCCTGACATACCCTTCCAAAAGGGTATCGAGTCACAAAGGAATGTGACTCTTCCAGGAAATCTGGACGTAGAATCCCATGTGACAGAAGGTCAATGGGATTGGTCCTGTAGCGAGTTTCTATTCTCGCGATTGCTTTGTTGCTCCGTTTGTGAAATCAGCCTTCTCCTCTCACTACGTTCGTCAGGGTTCTGGCGCTCGACATCTACCAGCAGAAGATTTTTTCTAACAGTTAACTATCATCTTAACCCTCCAAATCGAGCGTTTTATCCTTCTTTCGCCATACTTTTGTTTTTGTAATAGTTATGTAAGAGCGAGTATCGCTCAGTTTAGTTTCTTTGTGTTTGTAGGATTATATTAGCATTAGGTTGTACTTCATTTTTTAATTAAAGCACATTTTCCCCGTTGTCAAAAAAAAACCATTAGTAATAATTTTGCCCATATATAGTGTCGCCTAAGAGGGAAAACAAGAGAAAGAAGAACAAAGATTACACCTTAGTAGAACAAAAAACGAAAAAAAAGGACAACATAGAGTGTAAATGTCTTGTGAGAATGTATCATCTTTATTTTAATACTTATTTACACTTGTTAATTGATCTCCATTTTTATTAACTTATCTAAATTAATTGAACTTTATAAAAACTTACAAATTTTTTTTACTCTTATCTTATCTGCCCTTATGTAAATTTCTCCGTCCTTCAATGATTTTTTTTTCCTTTGAAAATATCTTATAATAAACTCAAACCCTATTCACTTCAACTAAAAAATATCACACCGAAATTATTTTTACGAATTGAAACTTATTTTTACACAATGGAACCTTTTGTAAAAAATTATAAAAAAGTTAACTGATTGAGACCCTATTCTCAGTAGCTTATTAAAATAACTTTCAACAAAAATAATTTTTGCGAAAATAAGTTAAGTTCAATAAAAATATGTTAAATTTTTTGCTATCTTTTAGGAGCTATTCTCCTCAACTTATTAAAACAAATTTCAGCAAAAATAAGTTAAGTTCATCAAACATAAGTTCAACACAAATAATCTGAGGAGAACAAAGCCTAGTATGAAATTCATTGATTCATACTGAACATTGCTAGACTAAATTGTCTTTTAGTGAACTAATTTTTACTGATTGAAATTGGTCATTTCTAATGAAAATAATTCAATTGATTAGATTTTTTTTAGGGAACTTTAATATTTTTCAGTAATAACAACAACAACAATAATAATAGTAGTAATAATAACTATTAAAATAATATATTTATATATTTATCAATAGTTTATTATACTACTATCATTTGTTTCTCAATATAATTGAGATTATTGTACTTTTAATCGTTGTTGATAATTTATCTTCTCTAAAAAAAATTATTATTATATTGAAAAAATTAAATCTATTCTTTAAGTTAATATTATTACTAACATTTCGTGTTTACTTTTGTAAATAAACACATCTTAACTATTATTTTTCTTACGAAGGTATACATGTAAATGAATAATTCTAATTATTATAATAGTAAAATTACCATTGCTTCCAATAAATGATATATAATTCAATTTAATTGTAATAGATAAATAAACACATTTTTGCTTTGATTTGCATCACAACATGTAATTTTTGTTAAATTGACATACATATGATCTTCTTCCTCCTTGTAACTTGTAATGGGTTGCCAAATCTCATGCTATCTTAAATTCAAAATTCACTCATTTTCTATCATAATCGAGCATTATAATGTGGATGTCAACTAACTTAGTTGGTTAAAGGCTTGGGAGGTGGTGTCCAAGACTTGGAATCAAATCTCGTTTACATCAATTATTGTTATAACTCTTTCTACACCAAAAAAAAATCGAGCATTATAATCAGTTCTATGGCTAGGTTCAACACACAGGGTCGTCTTAAACATTTTGGAGGCCCTGTTCTAATCTTAGGATTAGGCCCCCAGTATCATTCTTTTTTTTGCAACTTAAATGAAAAAAAATTCTTTTATAATATTACGATTATATATTTATGTTCTTGCAAATCGAAAAACCAAAGCTTCAAACTATTTTAATATTACGATTATATATATTTATGTTCTTGCAAATTGTAAAACCAAAACCTCAAACTATTTGAGATTGTATATTTAACAACTCAATACAAAACCAAGCTATTTACCAATGTTCTACACTTCTACTTACAGAGATAACATTAATAATTTTACTATCTCACCCTAAAAAGTTATAATAGAAAAGAAGATTTTTGTGATGAAGTAGCTGAACCTATAAACTAGTGGCCGCAAATTATTCGATGCTTCTTAGGCAAATATCACACTTTCCCAAAAAAAAAAAAAATACCACAAAGAATGCAAAAAAAAAAGAGCAAGGGGAATAGTGGAAAAGTACTTGAGAAATGCTGCTGAGGAGTCAAACTCGCGTCCTCAAGACTCCACTCTTGGAGTATTATAATCAAAGACCAACTCCTCCAACATCCGTAACTGATGTATTAAGCGCTACAAATATGTTATACTTCGTCTGTTTTGCAGGTTTTGGGCCCCAGGAAATTCGGGGCCCTGTGCTATTGGGCTGTTTGCACAGCCTAATAGCCGGGCCTGTCAACACGTGCATGCAATAATTTGTGAAAGTATATTTGGATTTTAAACTTGTACAAGTGGATATAATTGTGAAAAGTAAATGTCGATAAGATGTTTGTCAATTGATACTATATAGCGAAGAGTTTTCCTCCGTAAAAAAGAAGAGTTTTCCTTTTTATTTGAGGGAAAAACAAGCCAAGAAGATTATATTAGATCAAGTCCCACCAAAGTTTGAAGACTTTGGGGGAACGAGTTTGTACAGATATATTCTATCCGAACAACAACTTTTCATCTAGCAACAGAATGAGCTATTGTATTACCTGCTCGTTTAACATGAACACAACTAAAATTTGCAAAAGAAGAGCTAATGTTGTGGATATCATCAAAGAGAAGAAAGATAGGAGATGCGCCTTGCTTGTGTTCCATAATAGCACGAACCACACTTAGAGCATCACACTCCAACACAACATTCTTGAAACCCAGCCTCTTCTCCACTTCCAACCCAAAGCGAGCTGCGCAACAACAGGCGCCCAGTTGGCGTTAAGCCTCTTCACCCGTGCTGCCAACAAATTACCCCACTCATCTCTCACCACCATACCAAAACTCACTCCCACCCCTTGCATAACGTGAGCATCCACGTTGAGTTTAACTAAGGAGGGTGGGGGAAGACACCATGAGTTCAATGCGGGAAAGTACATACCTTATCATTGTAGGTACTATAATCCACCTTGAGTTTCACAAAGCCAGCTGCAATACTCACAGGGTTGAGTTGTTCTTTTCCTTCAAAAACCACCTTATTTCTTCCAAACCACGTAGCCCACGCTATAGATGTAAAGGTGGAAAGTTGTTCTTTACTCAATTTCTCAGCCATCCAAGAGAGTCTTTCGGGGAACGAAGAGTCGGGTGCTTCCATAAGTAAACCCATAAACTCACTATGTAGCCACATTTCCACTGCATACTTACAATGAGTCGGGTGCTTCCATAAGTAAACCCATAAACTCACTATGTAGCCACATTTCCACTGCATACTTACAATTAAACAATGAATGCATAATTGTTTCATCATCATGGTCGCAAACCGGGCATTGACTCGACTCATGGATGTACTATTTATGCAACACACTCATCACTCCCAAACTTCCCTTGCACGCCTTCCAGATAAAGTGGTAGTGCTTTGGAGGGCCATCTAGGCTCCACACAAGGCGCCATAACTCACATTCTGTCAACCCGTAGTTGATAGACTATCGTGCACCTGTCAAAAATAAATGGGTTTTTCTATGATATACCCATGTGTTTTTTAAAATTCTATGTTATACCCCTAATTTTCTTTATTCTACACTGTACCCCTGTGTTTTATAAGTTTTCTACAAAATACCCCTAGTGTATATTAATGAAAACGGACGTTAATGGTTTTTGAATCCCCACCCAAACCTCCGTTTAGTACAATCTACTCCCACCCAAACCTCCCCATCCCCCCCTCCTTCGATTTCCGCAGCCCTCCACCCCTCCCCTTCGATTTCCCGCAGCCTCCACCCCCCTCCCCATCGATTTCCCGTTAGTCCCCACCCCCTCCCCCTCGATTTCCCGCAACAATTTTCAGTGCATCGTGCAGTTGCAGATGGAAGAGAGAGATCTGAATGTTGATTTTGCGCTGAAACACGATTGAATCTGGGTTGATTTGTTTAAAAACAATGGCGAGGGCGGTGGTGGTTGTTGTTCACAACAGCGTTGCGAGGGAGGGAAGGGGTGGAGGGGAGAGGGGGGGGCCGTGGGAAATCGAAGGGGAGGGGGTGGGGGTGGGGTCGGGTTGGCTACGGTCATGGTGGTTGCGGGGGTGGAGGGGGGGGGAGGCGTTGGGTAAGTAGAATTTTAAGAAACATAGGGGTATATCATAGAAAAACCCAAAATAATTCATGCAAAACCTTTTAACAATGTAGTAGGGTAAGTAGGGTCGAATCCACAGAGAGATGATTGTTTTAAATATAGCTTCTAATGTTTGGAAAACTAAACAAGATCACAAGTTGAAAATTAAGGTTCTAAACTAATAAAATACGAAAAATCAGACTAAAAATATCTAGGGCAATAGTTCACCATGTTCATACTTATAAACTATCAAAATACCATCAATAGTTCAATTAATCAGATATATAGAGCACAGGTTAATCCTATGGTCGGGTCTTAACGCTCTCAAATCAACATATGTAGTACGGTTGCTAATATAATCAAATTTGCTAATTCTAGGTAAGCTCTAAAGAGTACTATCTCTCGATCAATGACTCGATATTAGCAAAATTTAATCATACAATTGATCAGGTTGCAAGATGAAAAATAAAAACACTAATAAATTAGAGATATAAAAAACTAATCAAACCATTAATAACATCAATAAATATTCATAACATATAAACATGAATTCCCAAACCCTAGAACTCATGGATTAATTAAGAACATAAAAAACTAGGGTTTAGTACTACAACTAGAGAGAAAGAGAAAAAAAAAACTAAAAACTAAACCTAAGAATAACTAAATAATGTGATGAGAAAGGAGAGTGGAAGAGGAGAGTTTTTCCTAATCTAAATAATATTGAATAACCTAATATGACTAGAAAAGTAATTTACAAGATAAGGAAAGTCTCGAATAAATCATTATATGAGCGGATTAGTGATCCGCACGTACGATGACAGATTCCAGCAGAAGCAGTCCAACTTCAGAAAGGCATAACTTCTTGATTAGAAGTCTCCTCGGGGCGTGCCACCTATCGTTGGAAAGCTCTTTAAGTCTAGTTTCCAAATATGGTTAAATCATTCAATTCTCATAAGCACATCAAAAGTTACAGTCAGAAGAGTAGACGTGACTCCTTTTCCACATTTCTTTTAATGGTTTTCCGTTTTGTTTTCGCTCAAACTCGTACTATGAAATATCCATGACGATCCTTATGCAATGCATCTTCTTCCAAATGCTCCTAATCCTCGCTAATTATACTCTAAATACATTCTCATTACCTAAAATTCATAAAAAACAAGAAAACGTACCGAATAGGAGTAGAATAACATAACTTAAGAATAAAATGCAATAATGAACCAATGAATCTAAATGCTCTAAAATGCAACCTAAATGCACCTAAAAACTATATATAAGTATAACATATCAAATTCCCCTAAGCTAAACCATTGCTTGTCCCCAAGCAATAAGATATAGACATGGGAAAAGTAAGACAACCTACAATATAGGACTGCATCAGGGCCAAATACTCAATTGAAAACATGAGAGATATAATCACTACACAAACCAAGCATCGAAACAATCTCGAACCAAGCCGCATAGCATGTCATGTATCGCGATCGACTCTCCAATCATACCACAGACCATCTCTCCCAAGTTGGATTTAACAAAACCTGGCAGACCTCACTATAGTTATGTGCAGTCAAATCTATGATGTGTTTAAGGGTTAAATAATGACTCTCAACGTAAACAAGTCGACTCAGATGAAGCAAATACTTTTTAACTTTGACTTTTTGACTCACTTAATACTCGACAATACAATACACAATGATCAAGAGGACTTTTAAGGGTTGTAATGAGGCTGAGGTTAAAGGTATGAAAAATAATTTAGGAATTATGGTGGAAAAACCAAATGAAAGGTCATAGCAACTCCATGCAACAACTAACAATCTCCAAATATAATCAGCAACACTTTTCACTCAAGAAATTAAAGAATAACCCTTTTTCTTCACTTTATTCAAAACTCTTTTTTTTTCACTTTTTTTTTCATTTCATTTTTCACTTTTTTTGTATTTCTTTTTCACACTTTCAGTTCAATTTCCAAGCTCACTAAACATATTTTCCCATCCATCTAAACCACAAATAGTGCACTTCAATTTAATACAAACCGAACCAAAACTAATACTCGCTCCCCCAAGCTAGGCTTGGGACAAGGATCAAACGAGGCCAAGGGCTTGTAATGTAGGTATCACTTAAACAAAGTCAGAAAGGCTCAACGGGGATAGAGGAAGGATAATATGAAAGCAAGAATAACTCTGGAGCTAAGATCATGAAATGAAACGCCTGATCAATCATATTAAAATGTATGCACTATCAATTATCAAGGAGTACTAAGTCAAAGTCAAGATCAATGGGACAACTGAGGAACTAATCACATATGAAAGAATATAACTGACACAGATACGTCAGTTTATAGGCACAAAGGCTCACTTGGGTTAAGTTGTCTGCACAATAAAATTAAATCGAGCTAGAGAGAGATTAATCAAACTTACCACAAACAATCAATTGCAAAATAATCGTGCTATGAAGAACCATGAACAAGATGAAAGATGCTTATGAAATGTAGTAAAATATCAACAAAGTTCTCAAAGAGTGGCAGCAATAGTTCCATTAATGCAACTAAATTGAGATGAAGTCTGATATGAGATGAAATATGCTAATGCAACTAAGAAATCAGTACAATTTTTTTGGTTACACGTAAACTCCCACTCCTAATGAGCGGTACAAACCATGCAACATCCTACGAAAGCAATTAAATCTACACTAGAAAGTAATAAATGATAGATTATTCCTCCCCCAAGCTAGAATTTGCAGTATCCTCACTGCAAGAAACTAGTTTAGAGAAGGAATGAAATAACGTGATGAGAGAGGAGAGTTTTTCCTAATCTAAATAATATTGAATAGCCTAATATGACTAGGAAAGTCTCAAATAACATATCAGTAGTATAAGTTCCAAGTGCGAACTTGCCCCAATCTTCCAAGCTAGTATCCGGATCTCACAGAATAATTACCCTCCGTGTTTGGCCACCAGTTCTCGTGTCATTGCGCCATATGCGAGGTAGTACGATATCCATAACCTCTTTGCCTTTCCTCTTCCATAAATGTTGCATTCACCACATCCGAATTCCAACGAACCATTCTCATAATCTAATAGCTTACTCACCCGCATATCAAGGTTGCTATTAGCCTGAGGAGAAAGCACAAAGTGAGCCCCTTCTCCTGGTATCCATGAATCCTCCTAAACCTTGATGGACATACCATTACCACCCCTCCATTTTAAGCCCTCCAATAACGGCGATTTCGCACCCCAAATGCTTCTCTAACTATAACTCGGATCAAAACCCCTCAAAGCATCAAGAAAGCATAAGTTTTAAAAGTATCTAGCCTTCAACACCCCATGAATCAACGAAGAGCTATTCATATGCAACCTCCATCTTTGTTTAGCCGCAAGGCTTGATTAAAGCACTTCAAATCCCTAAAACCCATTCCTCCCACGACTTAGGAAGGCAAAGAGATTCCCAATTATGCCAATGAATTTTCTTTGAAGTAGCATTAGAACCGCACTGAACTTGGCAAGAATCGCATGAGCTTCGGCAACGAGACCCTCCGGCACTTTAAAAATACTCATCATATACGTTGGAATGGATTGAGCAACTGCCTTAATCAACACCTCTTTCCCGGAGCGAGATAACAATTTTTCCTTCCACCCTTGTAATTTCTTCCACATCCTCTCTTTCAAACCAGTGAAAATAGCCTTCCAATGATGGTAGGAAGTCCCAAATACTTCTCATGCTTATTGACTTCCCGAACTCCCAATGTTTCCACAATTTCTTTTCTTCTCTCTGCATCAATACATTTGCTAAAAGCTACTGTTTTGCTTAGATTGACTTTCGACCGCATGTTCTTTCATATGTTTTGATTATATCAGCCACTTTAGAACATTCCTGCAGATTAGCTTTAGCAAATAATATACTATCATCAGCAAAGAAGAGATGAGAAATTCGCGGGCCCCCTCTACACACATGAGCACCATGAATGTGATTCTCCTTTGCTGCCTTTGAGAGCAACATAGAGAAAGCATTCGCTCACAAAAGAAACAATTATGGAGAGATCGGATCCCCCTGTCGGAGTCCTTGAGTAGGATTTAAGCAACCTAAAATACCTCCATTGTATTTAAAAGAAAATGAAACACTAGAGAGGCAATTCATAATCCGATGAATCCAGTTTGGACTAAAACCCAACTTATCCATGAATTTTTCCAGGAAGCCCCACTAAACCCTGTCATAAGCTTTACTCATATCCAGTTTAAGGGCTACATTACCATCATGACCTTCATCTCTACGTTTCGTCGCATGAAAAATCTCAAAAGCTATCAAGGCATTATTAGTGATGAGTCTTTTAGGCACAAACGCACTTTGATTTTCCAGAAATAATAGAACCCAACATAGGTTTCAATTTATTTGCAAGAGTTTTAGATATAATTTTGTACAAAACATTGCATAAACTTATGGGTATAAACTCAGTCATTCGTTTCGTATCATTTATTTTCGAAATTAAAAGAATGCAAGTACAATTTACCTCTTTTAAGTTCACCTCGCCACGTCACCAGTCTTTCACAAACTGAATCACGTCATTTCCCATCACACCCTAAAACTTTTGAAAAAACAAGGCATGCATCCCATCGGGCCAAGCGCCTTATCGGGGTTCATCTTAAACAGAGCATCTCTAATCTCTTCACCTGTTGGTTCACGTTCAAGAGCCTCATTCATCTCATTAGTAACCATGGGATCCAACCTACTCATCGCATCATCGAAATCACCTGGATTCTCAGTAGCAAACAAACCTAAGAAGTATTCTGCAATAATATCATCCATATCCTCCTTTGCATCTTTCCACTCGCCCTACTCATTAAACAATACACTAATGAAGTTTCGATCTTGCGCTTGGAGGCCTTATGATGGAAGTATTGAGTGTTTTATCACCATCACAGAGTTCCTTTGCTCGCGCACGCACGTGCTAGTAGGACTCCTCAAGTTTGCGCAGATCATTCAACTCATCACTTATATCATGACACTGCTGCAAATGAAGGGCATCAAGAGGCCCTCCTTTTATCTTATTCACCTTTCTTTCCGCATATTTAACCCGTTTCCGCACATCCCCAAAAGTTCCCGCAGCCCATGAGGTAAGTTTCGCCACAACCTGCGTTATGCATTTGTGAATTGGGTCACCCATACCCTCCAGCCACGCATCGAGACCACTTTACCACAATCATCACTCGACAACCACAACACTTCAAACTTGTAAAGTTTCCGCTGCCTACGTCTTTTAGCTTTCTCCCCAAACTTCAATAAAATTGGTGCATGAGTTACAAATCGGGAAATGAATCACCTTCGCAAAAGAGAAAATAGCACGCCAATTCGTATCCCCAATAAATCGATCTAATATCTCTCGAACAAGTTTATTAATAGAATTTCCTCGCTGCCACGTAAACACGTTGCCTCTGTATCCTAAATCTCTGCAATCACAATCCTCAATAGCTCCTCTAAAAGCATCAATATGTCTTTCACCATGCACAACTCTATTTCATTGAAATCGCCAAACATTACTAAAGGAAGAGTGTTGCGTCCTTTTATTCTTCTCATTAAATCCCATGTCAAATGTTTGTTTCCAACCTCAGGCCACCCGTAAACACTCACCGCCTTTCACAAAGGATTATTCTCAGCATCACATACTTCAGCCTCAATATGATGATCCGAGAAAGAACACACATTCACAGTTACATTCCTCCACCAAAACCCCATACCTCCAGATCGCCCATTACTACTAAAGCACATCCCATTAGTGAAACCGCATATGTTACGAATCAATTCCAATCTTTGAGCATCAATTTTAGTTTCCATAACAAATACAAAATCTGGCTTGTCTCTCCAACACCAATCTTGGAGAGTTTTAACTGTCAATGGGTTGCCAATCCCATTGCAGTTCCAACTTAAGAGTTCCATTGGTCTTCGCGGGGTTGGTGAACGCCAACCTCCTCTACTTGAACCATGGCCTGGTCCTGACTATTCTCAGTTTTCAACTTCTTTGTTCTCTCATTCATACTTAACAAATCATCCTGCTGAATTCAATGAATTTGGAGTCCTCCATTTCACAAGAAAAAGCAACAAGATTATCAATGATTTCAAAGCAGCAATTATAGGTGAAGGATCTATTGGACAAAATTGAGTGGATGTAGTATTCACCTTACCCTTCAAACTCTTACCTTTTTTGCTCGTAGTCTGATGATTTTTAGTTGGAACAAACGTACCAACTTGGAAAGTGGGCAGATTATTCTCCTAGGGATGTGGACTTTCTCCCTCCTTGTTGCTCACTGGTGGCCTCATATCATTCGGTACCTCATCATCATTGCCTTGGACCGATGTCATATGAATCATCACACATGCCTCATTATTACTAGAACCCGGCGTCGAGACATCTCCCAACACCTTTTCTTCATGTTTCTTCCCCGGGGGGTTTGTCGGCTATTACAGGCAAAGCGGCCCCACCATCTCCCTCTTCCTTTGCGACAAACATGATTTTCTTTCGGGCCTTAATTGTAGAGATTTCTTTCAGGGGCGGGGCTATCATTATTGGGGCCCTACTCAAATTCTTATACTTAGGGCCCTTGAATCATAAGGAAAAAAATTTCATAATTTTTTTAACCAAAAACTTCGATTCAATTTTAACCTTTAGTCTCCTACAAGTCTACAACCTTATACAGAAACAATTAAAGTTTCATTTTTTTATCAACCAGAATAGAAGATTGATGGACAAAAAATATTTCATGTAATTTTTTTTGTTGATAATTTGGTATATTTTATTAATCAGCCAAAAGGCTTTGAGATACAAACAATTTTCAACCCCCTAGCAAGGAGAGTGAACAACGGATCGGAAACATGAAGCCAAAATGCAGTGGGTACAAATCCACACTCCTTCAAGGCTTCAACAGCTTTATGGGTGCTATGCATCCCACACAAAATGCCCACCATTTACATCATTATAAAACATTGAAAGATATAGCAACAAGGAATAATCCTTCAACACAACAACATTTCAGAAACTAAATTATTTCATTCAATATAAAATTGAAATATATAAAGATGTAAAATTACCTTTGAAGAAATATATTTGCTTTGCTATAGTTGCGTAATTTCCTATTCTTCGACTATTAATTTTTTCCTCCTAAAAGACTGTATATTATATTTTGGAAACAAGTAGATAATATTAATGGAATTTGGGGATAACAGTAAATATTTTGGGCTTTGGAAATGAATAACTGAAGAAGGAAGACCGAAAGAATGTATGTGAATATGGAGAAGGAATTTAATTCAGGGAGTATTGTAGGAGACAAGACAATTAATGAATTATGGCTGTCAAAAATAAAAAAAAAAGGGAATCTTTTGTATTCTCTAGGATTCGAACCTTGTATCCAAGGTTAAAAAGCCCATCATCTTACCAACTCCTCCATATTAATTAGTTGCTAATATATTTGCAGTACAGAATTAAGTCTAAAATTTCGGTGGCCCCTCTAATACCGGGGCCCTATGCGGTCGCCCAGCCCGCATGGGCCAAGAACCGCCCCTGATTTCTTTTTTTTATTGTGCATGCTTCCCTTGTGAGGGGAAGCCTTTAACCAAGCCCCCACCCCAACTCCTTCTCATAATCTTCATGCATCTCCTCATTATAATCTTTATCACTATGACCCAAAACACCACACCTATAGCAAAGGTCTGGATGTCTTTAATACTTGTACTCAATGGTAGCCAGTGATCCATCTTTATGTTTTATTCGTTGTTTCCTACGTAGGGGTTTGGAAATATTCAATAGAACCTTTGCCCTACCAAACCGTTCCAGTTCGAGATCATCCAGGTCCACCTCTAAAACTGGTCCAAGGCATGACACAATTTCCTTGACATTTGCTTCAGCACGGCAATTGAAAGGGAGGTTGTAGAGACAAAACCAGAAAGGGGACGTATCGAGCACCACCTATGAGGGTTGTTCATCCCCCACCACATCACTCAACACCAAAAGTTTCTGATAAAAACACCAGGGCCTTCCCGCAATTATCTTCTCTTTGTCTTTCCAATTGAAGAATTGGTATACAAAGGTATTCACATCAATTGCCCTAATCACCATGCTACGGTTTAAGGCCCATACATGAGTCATCGCACGTTGTAGAGCGTCTAGGTTAATAGGGCGATCCGAGATAACCCTGCCTACAAGCAATAATTTCATTTTCAGTTCAGTCTTTGAGGATCCAACACCCCCGAGATCAACTATTTCATTCTCCTCATCATCTATTGTCAGCCGAACACTTATCCGCTAAATCATCCGCCATAATTACCAACAGCAAAGGCCGCGAGAAGGCGGCGACGCCAAGCCAGATGCACTGGGTGAAAACCCTATCTTAGAGAGAGAGAAGTGGGCTTTTTTCCTCTATAATTTAGTATTTCGGCTCTAACTTAACTTAACTTATCTTATCTAAATGGTTGTTTAGTATATATGGGAACTTCCATTTCCTAGGAAGTTTTGCCTTGATATGTTTGGTTCCCTTAATTGCCGTGGGGAATCCGAATGACCAAGGTTGGGGTGGGTTTAATTCCCACGTTTTGTGGAAATATCAATTTCCCAATAAGTGCTTGTTTGGTTGCAATGGGAATTATTTTCCCATAGGAATTTATATTTGGGAATTTAATTCCCTCATGAAATTTTTACGAATTAGTCTAAGTTGTTTGGTAGTCATAAGGGAAGTTGTAATTCATAGGAATTTATGTAGGAATTGTGAGTGACCAAGGGGAGGGTAGGTAAATAAATTCCTACATTTTGTGGGAATTTCAAATTCTCAAGAATTTTCATTGCCCCCATTTCCCCCACTTCTTGTCAACCATATAACTAGCCAAATAAGAAAATCATGGGAATTTCGATTACCTATATAATTTACTTTATACCAAACAACCACTAAATTTTTATTGACTCTATTGCTTGTATAATTTCCTGTAAACCAAACAACCACAAAGTTTATTTATCTTATCTTATCTGAACTTATTAGATTTACTGAAAATTATTGAAAATGTGATACTTTTATTTTAAAAAATTAAATGATGTAATTACAAAAATTTGATATGATCGTTAACATCATTCTATGCACCTGTTTATGAATTTGCAATTAACTATTCCTCTTTGGATAAGTCGTAGCGAACAAAAGTTCAGACAACCATATATAGTTGGAAAGTTTGATATCCTAAATATATGCATTCCTTATTTTCATCGATATAATAGCATTTCAAATTTGACAAGTTTAGATTCTTTTTTATCAAAAAAAAAGAAACTATTTTGAGTAGTAACTAGCTAGAAACCAACTCTATCCCATTTTCTTTCAATCGAACAATGGATATATTTAGATATAGTAGCATCAATTTATATATATTTGAACATATCATATATAATTATCATCAATAAGCCTAGTATATAGTAACATCAATTTTTGTTATTATCATCAAAGTTTGTTTCCTCATCCTCCATATTGTGTCGGAGCTTTATTCAACATAAATTTATTGTTTATCTCCAATTTTCGAAGCAACTAGACAAATAAAATGAGAACGAAAAAAAACTGACATGGCAAGGTTACAAGGTTACGACGGAGTGAGGAGTAAGAGCATAGGAAGGAAAATTTGTTGATTGCTTATTTCCAACTTCACTAATTGCTTAATTTAGTCTAATCTAATTGTGTAATACAAAAATACATGTACTTTTTTCGATATTCTTTTCGTTTTCCTAAGTTTTACCCATTTTCTATTTCAATCATTGTTGTTAAAATCCCGAAGAAAATAACATCTCGATCTTGACCAAAGTTTAATTTTGGATAGTGAAAATTTTCACATAAACAAAAGAAAATAACATCTCGGTCTGAAACAAGCATGAGTAACCATGGATATGTTTGTGCGTGTATCATTTGTGGAAAATCTGGCAACGTTGATTTCTTTTATGTTTGCAACGATGCCCTAAATGTGAGAAATCAAGTGAACATTGTCAGACAATTAGCACAACAATTAAAGACAAGGTTTCTATCATATCAATGTTTATTGCAGATTTTAACCCGTATTATCATACGAGTTTCAAGGAGAACGAAATTGGTCCGAAGAAACTTTACATCCAGTCTTGGTTGCTCATAATTATGCAATACTAGCTTCACACCCGACCGATATTCCTCTTTCAAAACCAACAAAGTAAGCAAACATACATAAAGATCAAACTCATGTCAGGCACATCTATGACTTAGGTTGTGCAGAAATGGAACGGACCACGAAAAAGACCGTAACTGGACTGAACAAAGTCTTCAAAATTTTGAAAAATCAATTTTTTTAGTCCAATATGCTGTAAAACCATATTATTCAGTATTGGACCAGTGGTACCCGATTTTTGACTGTCTTAATTAACGGTCTGAATCCCACGAAAGTCTCTCATTGGACTATGAGCTTTAAAAAAACTTAAAAGTCGCCACCCTATTATTATCTGAATAGGGACATATTTATTTAATAAATCGTTTTAAAATCAATTTCAGGAAAAATCATTTAAAACGATGATGACTTCAGATGGATAAGGCTTTTTTGAAAATTGGTCTTTCATACCATGAGATAGGGTTCGGGGTTTAGGTTAAGAGGTGCGAACGTCTGGAACTCATCTCCTCTTCCATTTTAGAGAACGGGCTCTTACTAAATGCGTTATTTTCCATTTTAAAGTAATCATAGCTAAGAAAATCACATAATTTGCACATATACACATTAACCATTTTTATTTAGGACCAATATATCATTTGTACATGGTAGGTTTGAGCATTGAAGTTGAACTACGTACCAATCATTGCGGGATTGGAATCCACTCATGGATTAAAACTGTCGTAGGTCGAGCTTATGTCTCACCCTAAATGGCCAATTCCATTGGGGAAAGAAAAGGAAATAGATTATGAATAACTAAACTTTAGAATTAAACAAATCTATTGGAAAATGAAGTAATCACTCCAATTAGTGATTAAAATGGGGTAAGATAATCACTTTAATTAGTGATTAAATATAAAAGAGGATCAAGATAATCACCTTAATTAGCGATTTAAAAATGGAGGTTAAGATAATCACCCTAATTAGTGATTATCCAAGGCTTAAGATAATCACTCTAATTAGTGATTAAATGAGGAAAATAATCATCCTAATTAACGATCATTAAGGTTTAAGATAATCACTCTAATTAGTGATTAAATGGGAAGAATAATCGTCTTAATTAACGATTATTAGGGTTTAAGATAATCACTCTAATTAGTGATTAAATGAGAAGAATAATCGTCCTAATATACGATTATTAAGGTTTAAGATAATCACTCTAATTAGTGATTAAATAAGAAGAATAATCGTCCTAATTAACGATTATTAGGGTTTAAGATAATCACTCTAATTAGTGATTAAATGAGAAGACTAATCGTCCTTATTAACGACTATTAGGGTTTAAGATAATCACTCTAATTAGTGATTAAATGAGAAGAATAATCGTCCTAATTAACAATTATTAGGGTTTAAGATAATCACTCTAATTAGTGATGAAATGA
Organism: Beta lomatogona; assembly: GCA_947646795.1. Taxonomy (NCBI): domain Eukaryota; kingdom Viridiplantae; phylum Streptophyta; class Magnoliopsida; order Caryophyllales; family Amaranthaceae; genus Beta; species Beta lomatogona. The sequence goes on along the minus strand of CANSNZ010001258.1, from coordinate 7,492 downwards.
GAAGAATAATCGTCCTAATTAACGATTATTAGGGTTTAAGATAATCACTCTAATTAGTGATTAAATAATGATTGGAGATAATCACCCTAATTAGTGATTAAAGGAAGTTTGAGTTAACCGCTCTAATTAGTGATTAATCGAGGATTGAAATAACCACCTTAATAGTGATCACGTTTATGATTTTCGAGAGGTCTTAGAATATTTGCTTCCTAATTGAAGGCTTTTGAGAAATAATCTTAATTGAAGATTATTAAGTCATTTGGAGAGAAATGATCAATTTGAGATCGAATTTGGAAATTTGTGTTTGGCTTAATTGGAATTTGGCCATTTGAAGTGAGACACGTGAAACGGCCTAAAATCAATTCGGAGATCGTAATTACCAATCTAATTATGTCAAATTATATGATTAATCCATTTGAATATGGTGAACACATTTTTAAAATGTAAGATGAATCATCATACAAATTAACTTAGTTAGATTTGCAATTTTTCCTCCTAATTGAGATTGGGTCATTTGATTCATATACTATGATATATTGGCCCAACATGCAATATTTGTAGCATTGGTTGCTCATTTTATCAAAAGAGTTGTGGAATTATTTATGAAAATTATGCATAAACATCTCCATGTTTTTTTTTTATTAATTGAGTGATGCAATAACTATTTACAAAGAATCATTATTACAACAAAATGTACAAAACCTATGATCTATACAAATCTTCAATCTTGATCTTCACCATGATGCTCCTTGTTCTTCATTTCCTTGAATGGGCTTTGGAATAATGTTTATTTATAAACTTGTGAAAAATTAGAGATTAATTAACCTCTTTGATTTAGATTTTTTTTATTAAAATTTTTATCGATTTTCATTTACATGATAAAATGAGTCATTTGAAGATAAACTTAAGATTTCATGATTTCTAATTAACATTTTCGTATGAAAAGAAAATATTTTCTTTTGAAAGTTGAGTAAATCACTTTATTTCATTTTCCAGATTGCCTTTTTATTCTTGTACTAACTTACAAAATTCATAACTTTATGTACAAAGTGTTAAACTGAGCATATGATACATCTATGGATAGATAAGTGAGTTCTTTATATTGTATCAAAAGTTCACAAGTTTTTAATGACAACTCAAATTATGGTGAATTTTATGTCAAAACTGGTCAAAATAAGACCTTTATTCAAATTGTTCTTTGAAACCTAATTTATTGAACTTATTTTGAATTGAAATTTGGTATGAATAATCTAGACACGTTAAAAGACTAGACTGGAAATTTTTACTTGAATTGGACATTTTTAAGACCATCTTTTTTACCTATTTTCTTAACTAAAGAGAAAATCAGTTTTCTGAAACTTAGTGATTTACATGAACATTTTTGTAAAAATGAGATAAAATTTTATAAGATTCATAGGAATATGATTTATATATTTTTGGAAAGCCACTGATGTTTTCTTCAAACTTGATGTTTTTTTGGTTTTATCTAAATGATTTTATTTTGAACTTTATTGACAGAGCAAGCTTAAGTGGTATTGGACAAAATCAGTTTTGCATAACAAAGTTGTATGATTTTTAATTATTTACACAAAATTCGTTTTTTAGAAATTCAAAAGCCCAGTTGTTGGAAACATCTTGCACTTCATAGAAAAAATATTAAATCCTGCAAAATATTCTGATAATACAGACGAAAAATAAAATGAAGTACGAAATCAAAACTGATTATAATTACAGCATCATATTTTCTTTTTTATAGAGATTTTTATGCACAACTTGTCTTAAATTTTTTTATGTAAACATTTTTTGGTGATGAATAACAACTTGATTAAGGAAAATCACATAATCACATTGTTTCCTAAGAGTCACCCCATTAGAGGTGACTATTCTAGGTGGGGTGATTTAAGGTTGGAAACCTATTAGCACTTCCACATACCCAAATCATTCCAAAGATTAAAAAATGATAAGAAGAAAAACAAGGAGAAAGTTAGTAGATAATTGATAAGATAATAAAAAAATAATAAAATCTTCAACTTTACCTTGTTAGCTCAATGATGCAATTCCTTTTGTAAATTTTTCTAATTTTTTGTGATTTTCTTAATTTCTAGGTGAGTTTCTAAATTCTCTTAATTACTAACTTAAACTCTTTTTTGTGTTTTTTCCTTTTGATGAACTTCTTTTACTTACTTATTAAGACTTTTGCTTAGATGGAAAGATTAAGGAGGAGAAGAGTAGTAGAGAAGATGAGAGTGAAGTTGAATTGTGTTTTTTTCAACTTGGTTTTGAAGTGAAAAAAGGAGGGTATTTATAGAGAAATGAGGGAGGTGAACTAGGGTTTCAAAGAGGTAGAAAATCAGATTTTTCACCTAAAAAATCTGATTTTCTTCATCTTTAATCACTCTAATAACATCACTCCAATGACCTCACCCTAATGACTTCATCAAATCTCTTTGTAAACACAAATTTTTTTTATTCTTTTTGGATTTTCTCATAAATGAGGCAAAATCAGATTTTCAAAAAATATTCTTCCCTAAACATCCTAATACGTAAAAAAAATACATCGAACAACGTGCAAACAAAGCTGATTAAAACACTGCGCCTAGCGCAACGTCTTGCGCTAGACACAACACCGTGCGATAGGCGCACAGGCCTGCGTCTAGCGCAGGAGCCAATTGTGCGCTGGGCGCATGGTCATGTGCCTAGCGCACAGTTCGAATCTTCCGAAAAAAATCGGATCCTTGGCTCTGACACTTTGGATTTGATTCTTATTCTTATTCTTTTTCATGATTTTTATATTCTAACTAAAGGATAAAGGAGGGTTTAGTGGATAAAGAATATATTCTTATTCTTTATCCAATGAACAAAGACTTGACCATCAAGAAAACTGATTATTACCGATTTTTGAATACGACTAGAATCCCGACGCCTAATCGCGACTCTTTTTTTTGCGTTTATAACATAAAACAATTAACGAAAACTCGTCAAATTAATAAAGATGAGCATGATTATACTATGAATCATTTTATTATCACGGTGGTTGTAGCTATTTACCACGACTCACGAAAAATATATTTCTAAACCGAAACCGCAAAATGGAAAACCGTACGACGGAATAAAACTCGCGCTCGGGTGAAACATGCATTTTGACGGGGCCCTTGCTCCATGATGCATGACGGCTTTCGTTATTTTATTTTTTCAAAAATTTTTATTTATCCGAAAGAGGGGTTCAAAATTTGGTATACGCACGGAATGCCCCACATTGGTCGAATTTCGGAGGAAATGATGGCCAATGTTTGAAAAGACACAAATTTTTGACAGAAAATTTCTTTTGAGACAACATATTCTCCATAGAAATTATTTATCATCAGTGCTAACATGATTTGATAACATGATTATCCCAATTAATTTTCTAAATTTTGAAAATGCGACTTTAACGTCGTTTTAAAATAGAAAATCCCAATTAATTTTCTATAATTTGAAAATGTGACTTTATCGTCGTCTTAAATAGAGAATCCCAATTAATTTTCTAAATTCTGAAAATGCGACTTTATTGTCGTCTTAAATAGAAAATCCCAATTAATTTACTGAACTTTGAAGATGCGACTTTGTTGTCGTCTTTAGATAGAAAATCCCAATTAATTTCCTGAACTTTGAAGATGCGACTTTATCGTCGTCTTTTTTAGTCTTATGAATTTGTCTTTTGTTAATGTGAGAGATTCCGACAATTAACAGGTTGACTCTAGTTTTTTTTTTTACAGTTTTTATGGCCTTGGTGACAAACAAATTGTCAAATCACCATCATTCACCTTTTATGACTTCATGTGTTATCATGTCACCTTAAATTAGGACATTGTCAAGTCATGTCACCTAAAGGGGTGACCAAAGGTTATTACCCTCCATGGTGGACCAAACCTTATATGGCAAAATATTATCTGTTTTTTCTGAAATCTTTCAGACCATTTTCATGCATAATGCTTATTTGCTTTATCAAAAATGATGATCACTATATAAAAATAGACTGATAATGGTCATTATTTTGGATGATTATTAGGAAAGGATTGTATCAACGTTCTTGATTATGTTCGGCTTTAGCAAAAATTGTCATACCATAGATGCTTGGTCATCAGCCATGGTGAAGGATGCACCTTATTATCCTATGGACGATACTTAAACTCATTATCCATGGCATAAATCATGGATGATCATCTTTTCCATATATAAAAGGGGCATGGTTCTTCATTTCCAAATGCACCACTTCCACTACTCCAATCTTCTCTCTAAAAATTCTCTTTCACAAAATGGTTCTTACTTATGAAGAAGCTAATGAAATCTTGAGTCGGGGAGAAAAAACAACTCTTAGGGGTCACAAGAAACTTGGAGCAACCAAGGCAATCCTTTTCCTCTTCTCGGTTCACTAAGGTGCTTATCCCTTTGCTTTCACTTTCTATTTGCTACGACATGATTCATGCGGCTTCCAAATTTTGGGATGAAACTCGTCATGTCTTCCACTTTAGAGACCGGGAGATTGTGCCTCTTGTTGAAGAGGTCGAAGGTTTACAAGGCTTATCATCCAATGGTCCAGTTATCACACCTAGATCTCCTACCAGGATCTCGGGAGATTTATCAACGATCTTATACCTTCCCGAAAACCTTCATGGAAACTACCTACAATATGGTGAGGTATTTCTTCTCAACTTATTGTTGACTTTCAATTTGGCACTTGTCAATTTTCTAACAATGCCAACTATAGGATCGCTAGAGAAAATGCTTGCTTTCTTATGATTTTGGGGAGTACCCTCACTAAATGGTCTTTAAACACATGCCATGTTCGGTGTCTTTCACTTATTCCTCAAATTATTAGTGGGGGTCGTCTTGGACCACTTATTTTGGGGGAAATGTTCCTTGGCTTAGATGAACTCAAAAGAAACCCTCAAAGCTTTGTGAAGGGATGTCCATTAGCCCTTCATTTATGGCTATTAGAAAATTTTTCTCTCATGAAACCCCACAAGAGTCTTACTTACAAAACTAGTCATGTCCGGGAGAGAGATCTTCTTCCTTTCTTCTATCAACTTAGCAAAAATGGAGGGTGGGAGGATTTTTTTCTACATCAAGACATAAAGTGGATCACAAGCCACCTTGGCATTAATGCAATTGTATATTGCAATGCTGGTCGCAGAGGTGTACAATTACCCGGGCTTTGCCAAGTCACTTTCTACCTTCCATGGAGATGTCTAAGGCAAATTGGTTGGAAGCAAGAGCACATTCCCGCCCTTCGAGGTTCTTCCATCTTGTACCACTTATGAGGTTGATATGAGCGGTATTCAGAGGATGCCTACTATATGGCGGGGGGCTAAAATTATATCGGCGCTACGGAACCTTCTTTTCCACTGATTGATGAAGATTACCTTCAATGGCTTCTAGCGGATATTAGTCAAGACAAAGATTCAGACGGGCCTACCATGAAGAGGAGAAGGGTTTGAGAGAATTGTCATGTTTATTTTCTATGTTGTTTTTTTAAAGTTTGTAGGAAATGAAGGCTTTATGTCTTTTTATCTATAAAATGAAGCACCCTAGTTGGGATGAATAATATATCTGTTTGTGAGAATTATCTGCTTGTGAGAAATTCAATGCGAATACAATTCTAAACACGTGCACACTTTAACATTAAATATGACATGCAAATCATATACTAATCATATATCACATAAAAGCATAACATATAAACCTTAACAATTAAAGACATGTTTCATCATTTTCCCTTTTCCTTTTTTCCTCTTTCCCCCTTTTTTTCCCCCTTTTTTCTATTTTTTTTTGCATACATCATATGAACATCTAGAAACTCACGGAATGTTTATTAAGAATAACCAGATAGGATACAAAACCCACAAACTGCTTGGTTAATTGATCATGACAATTACAATTACTTTGATGCCTAAGCGTAATATTTCTTCAACTGATCAAGATTAGTGAAATGGGTGAACTCATTTCCATCAAAATCCATTAGCTTCACTGCTCCAGCCGTGGTGACATGCTTGACCAGGAATGGTACAGACCAGTTAGGCTTGAATTTTCCTCGAGGATCACGCAACAGAGCTCTATTTTATTTTAAAACTAGATCATCTTCTTGAATGTCTCTATCTCGAACCATTTTGTTAAATGCACGAGCAATTCTCCGTTGATAGAGTTGTATGTTATGCAATGCTTGTAGTCGGCGCTCATATGCGAATGCAAGCTCATCATAGCGAGTTTTGTGCCACTGGTCTTCCGAGACTTCACTTTCTGCTATGACCCTGAGAGATTGTATTTCCACCTCAACTGGTAGGATTGGCTCCATCCCATAAACCAAAGAATACGGGGTTGTTCCTGTCGTAGTCCTAATTGATATCTTATATCCCTAAAGGGCATATGGTAGTTTGTCATGCCATTCCCTAGTCTTTTCAGTCATCTTGGCAACAATAGCCTTGATTGTCTTATTGGATGCTTCCACCGCTCCATTTGTTTGGGGACGATAAGGTGAGGAATGATGATGCTTGATTGCATATTTTGCGAGAGTGGTCTTCGGATGACCATCAAATTGTGATCCATTATCGAGATGATTTCAAAAAGGTATGCCATACCGATGATGATGTTGTTAATCACAAAATGTCGAGACTTGCTTTGCCCCTCGCTTTGAAAAGGATGCAGCTTCAACCCACTTGAAAGTAATCAATTGCTACAAGAAATTACCTGATGCCCATTTGAAGCCTTTGGATTAATTTGTCCGATTATGTCTATGCCCCAACTTGAAAACGGCCAAGGAGAAGTCATATTATGTAATGACACAGGTGGCATATGATTGAGGGTTAGCAAATATTTCCGACATTGCTTACAGGGCACGGACAAAGCTGATGCAATCGCCTTCTAGAGTGCTCCAATGGGAAACCTGCCGCAAAATTTTACGAGCCATCATTCTTCCATTCCATATGGGGTCCACATTCCCCTCCATGAACTTCTTCCATGACGACTTGCTTCACATTATTTACGCAGAGCTGCAGAGTACCATCAAACCCTTTGTGATACGGACGCCTTTTTAGTATAAGAACATGAGCAACTAGCCTTCGATTGCAACTATGTGGCCTTCTTGCCACTTCCTCTGGATATTGCATAGTTTCAAGAAAATTCTTGATATCCTTATACTAGACATCATCATTATCTTGTTGAACCGGTAGCGGAGACAATTTGTGCTACACATCAACGGTTAGTCCCTTCCTTTCTTCAATTAAAACCGATTTGGATCTTTGCACCATTTTCCCATGTTAAATTAACAACGAGATTGGCTAAAGCATGAGAAACTATTTTCTTCTCGAGGAAGATGATTGAAGCTGATATCATCAAAATAAGGGATCAATTCTTAAGGTACTCTGTGTAGAGCTGAAGTCTCTCATCTCTAACCCTCCAAATTCCTATTGTTTGAGATATGATGAGATTAGAATCTCCATATATAGTTAGATGTCTT